>JBBPDC010000156.1:1956972-1976085 GCA_037974485.1 Hemigrammopetersius urotaenia | reverse complement strand
ATCAGTATACTGGTGGTGCTGAATGCTGAGTGGGTGGAGCTCCTTTATCTAGGCTACTTGTATCTTTAGACACTTTGTAGCCTGTCAGTAAACATTTGATCCCATTTCTTTAATTTAGTCTCTTCAATATGCCAAATATAATATTTTTGCGCCAATTAGGAGATTCAAAATATATAGAAATGTGGGGTGGTTTAAGACCTTTGCACAACACTGTATATTGGTGGAAATGCTGCTCTAAAGGGAAAAAAATCAAACTTTACTTGCTTTACTTGCAAAAATCAGATATCTGTACCCCCTCAGTCCACTCTTTAAAATGCTTAAACCTTTAATGTGGGAAACACTGGGAACACCAAGGGCTTCTATACAAGGCCCAGATTTTTCCACTACTTCTTGTTGGAGAAATCATCCAAACAAGGGCAGGTCATCCCTCATAAAAGGATGAAAAAGGTCAACATGGAAAATGTTGGGTTTTCCTGAGTGTCTGGAAATGTGTCCCATGCCAGATAAGAACTCAGGGCGGGATGTTCACCTTTTCTGCTGGATCAAAAAGCACAGGTAATGGAGCAAGCTGTAATTCAGTTCAAAGTAATGGCTGTAAGGCTTCTACAATGAGGAAACCAGCATTCAGATACTCCTCATATTGTTGTCTAATAATACATCCACTTCAAATGTCACTTATGTCACACTTAAGGCCTTTTGAATTTGTGCTCTGAAGTTTGGACACTGTAACCAGAGGCGATTCTAGACCAAAATTACCGGGGGGCCGAGCTGGGGCCAGTGTGTTTTTAGGGGGACATATATACATTTTATTTCATATATTTAATTTTATATTTAGCTTTTAATTTATTTTAATTAAAGTTCTTTTTAAATCACGCCATCATCACCTCACTGCTGGTGGCGCTTCTGAATAAATCCTGTATGTTTAAGATTAAGGGGTTTCACACTTCAATCCACTTTTAAGGTAAAATGAAGGGATCGCTTCACAAATTAATGGCCACTTAATTCAGATTAAGGGGGTTGGAATATTTTCATGGGTAGATTAATGTAGGGTTAAACACATTTTAAGTACACTGTGTTTCGTAGTGATTCTTTGTTGAAATGAATGTTGACATAAGAATTCCCATCTTTGGTTTTGACATTTTTTGACCTCCCAAAGGAAGCTTATTTACTCACAACAATCTTTTCTTCATCTCAGAGAGAAATAAGGAGCAAAACAAAAAATTAACTTAAGACAGACGTTCTTCTGCTGCTTCTCAGTTTTCTTCTCTTCATCAACCTTATGGATCTCAAAACGGTCTGGTAGTCAAGGCTGGAATGTAATCACTAAGACAAATAATAAAGATCAGAGCAGTGAGAGAAAGTTCATCTGAAGATCTTAAACTGGGATCGGGCTATGATGAGAAAATGGCAAAAATGTCATATTGATGTTAAACTGTGCTTGGTTATGTCTGGGAGAAAAAGGCTGGACAAAGAAGAGCCTTATTTTGAATTTTCCTTTCCTCTGGGTAATCGCAGCTGCCCAGCTCCTGCCAGCCATGCCAGTTATTTACATTTTTTATTACAAGTCTGTATGTGGAAATATACTCTCATGAATATGTCTGATATTATCATGTTCACTTTTCTGTTGCTTCTGTTTGTTTTTAGCAAGTTAGCTATCCTGCTAACTGCACTAACACAGAAGATTATTTATTAATTTTTGTCACCAATTTTCCAGATCATTTTCAATGGTCATTAAGCGAGGCGGCAAGAACTGCAAATGTTTAGTGTGTCTGTGGCGCTCGTGTCTAGTACTGGGAAGGTTTTTAGCATTAAAAGCACCTGCAAATCTACTCTGTTACCAGATGCTTAATGCCTTCATTTTCCTCTCTCCCTTCATTTGTTCTGAAATGAAACATGGCCTTCAATTGCTTCTAATTATTGTGCCAGATTTACATGAGTTTCCTACCAAAACACATGTGCTCTGTGAACAGCAGACCTCTAGTGCAGCTACTGCAGCTACTAATGAACGCTCATTTGGTAAAGTTTCTAAAGAACCTGTAAAAGAGGAAAAAGAAGTGGACTAATGCGCAGTAGTATAGTGTTGTTTCTTTGTAAGAAGAACAGATCAACTTGTATGTAATATAATATCTTTTTATATTACAGTAATCCCTCGCCTTTCACAGGGGTTCTGTTCCAAGAGCACCTGCGTATATTGAACATGCCTAATTTTATAGTGTAAACCCTAAATATTCCCCCAAATATGCTCCCCGAACACTTTAGTTTAATTTTAAACTCCTAAACTTTAAGTTTAATGTATTAACCTTAAAGAATATGTAAAGATAAATAAATAATCAGAAAAAAAAGTGCTTAAAAAATGTAAGCATTAGTGATTAGCATTAGCAGCGTGCAAAGACTGGTACACACAAGATTCTTCTTCTTCTTCTTTTTATGGCGGTTGACAACTTTTCAGTGTATTACTGCCACCACTGGACTGGTGGTGGTAATACAGTTCGGTTCTCAGAAAAAATCCACGTTAGACTGAATCTGCATAAAATTGAGGGGTTACTGTATATTGTTATATTGTATATTGTATGTGATGTACTTCCTGAGAATACTGCTGGTGTCCTTCTTCCGAGCTGCTATTGAAACTACACTAACATACTGTATATGCATTTGGTACCTCGGCTGTAGGAAAGTGATCCAAAAGGTCATCAACACTGATTGTCGGCTGCCCCCTCCCCACACTGGAAGACTTACACAGCTCCCGATGTCTCAAAAAAGCCCAGAACATTTTAAAAGATACTTCTCACCACAGCCACTCCCTCTTTGTGGTACTGATTAATTAATGTTAGGACAAACAGACAGAATGATGCACTGACTCGAAAGCACTTTTACATTTCATTGTACTTGAATAAAGATCTATCTATCTCTATCTTTTATAGGTTATGCAGGATCTTCTTTTTTTCGTTTGTTCGGTCCGTTTTGATTGTGAACCAATGCAAACTTCCCGCTGGTGGTACTAATAAAGGGTTACCTTATCGTACCTAATCTTACTTTATCATGTTTCTTTTTTTTCAAAGTTGTTGCATACACATTTGTTTGGCTGGCATGTTAGCATGCTCCTAGTCGACTGACCTTGTATTTACAGGACACAATGCTAACTGGACAACTTACAAAGAAATATTACAATCAGTTAACTCCAAAGTTGTGCAGGAACAAAGATTTCAGAGAAGTAGAGAACAAAGGGAAAATATGTGAGAACAGAGGTCAGAGCTGTCAAAGGAAAAACTTGTAACACCAACAGAAAAAGCAATAGTTTTCTGACCAGCTGGAACAGATAAAGTGTCTGAATGTCCACTCAGTCAGACACCTCTGAACAAACAGATATGTCACAGCTTGTCTAATCTGGGTGCTCTGGAGGGACTCTTATTTTGTGGCTGACCATATAAAGTACCGTAAAGGACTTTGGAGTTGTAGGTATCGTTGAGACATGACTTGTATCAAACCGCACTCTTGTCTATGGTGTCATACTATAAATCATAAACACCACTGTTCAGAGGTTTGGAATCAGCGTTCAAAGGTCTGGCATCAGTATTTCAGTGTAAAACCAAACTGGTTACAAGCAAGTGCCCTGTTCAACTTCACAGGTTTTAAATAAGTAGGACATTACAAAGTTGTAAATAAAAATTAAAACATGTGATGAACAGAACCAAAGAAAGTTCTCAAATAAAAGTGTAGCATCTAGAATTCAGTTACAGCAAAAACAATTCATTTTTTTTGCCATTCAGACTGTAAAAATCTGATTTTAGCTGCCTGTCAAAACAACACCTGAAAATCTCAGATGAAACTCCTGTGAAACTTGTTTCCCAAAAGTCTGGCCCATAGTACAGGATCCTAACTAATGTTTAAAATGTGACAAACCCCATACATAATTATTTTCTTATAAACTAACACAACCTATGATGTTAAAAATATGGCAGATGATGGCGAAGCGATTGCTACATTGATGATGTTGGACCTTCTGCACAGAAAATGCCCAGGAAACAAGTATGTAGACATTCCTGCTGTTGCTGCAACTCAACAAGTTTATTCTCCTGCTGAAGCTCTCAATTGAGAACTTTCACTTTTCACTGACAAGTTCTGTTCAGCTTGGCTCTCATTGTTTTTTATACACGATGTCAGCATTGTATTGTGTCCAAAACACACTACAAGTCATAAATAATGTACATGTTTAATATTTACAGATCACAAAAGTGGCGGCAGATCAGTAAAGGTTGGATTGTAGATGCCCCACTTCACACAATAAATCAGGAAGATGGCAATTCATTGGCTTTTTCCCATCCTGTAGCACCAACAAATATTTTTCTGTTGCAAATAAAGTGACTCCAGCCTGAGCCAAACCCGGGCTGCTCAACGGCAGGGCCAAAAGTGGTCTGCAGCCAAGCTGACTGCATCGCTTCTGATTGGTGAAAATGTGATCACAAAATGGAAAGGGGCCTCTGTTTAATTAGTGTTAATGCTAAAAAAAAACTGAACAATAATGGAGATTCAAGCTAACAACTGGGACATCAACAAAGTACAAGTACGACTGTCTGTTTGGGCTGAAGGTAAACTACAGTGGGAGTTGTGAGAAACATGAAGGTGATCCAGAACATCACTAACAAGTTATCTGGGTTAGGTTTTCATCACATGGGTTAAAAAAAAGACTATTAACGATAAAATACCAGAATAACAAAAACGGCTCTGACTTAAAAACTCTCCGTCGGTTCGAATCCATGGACGTGGTTTTGGACGACTGGCTAGAAACAGTTTAGAACCTGATACAACTTCAGTACCAGCACAGTACAGTTTAGAACCTAATACAACTTCAGTACCAGCACAGTACAGTTTAGAACCTGATACAACGTCAGTACCAACACAGTACAGATTAGAATAACAACATGCAGAATACTAGTATAGCTCTAGAACTGATAGAACAACCATATCAGTAATGGAAAAAGATTGCTTTGATTAATTGTGGATTCCATGCCGGTTTTAGCAGCATGAGGTGGACCTACATAATAATATGCAGGTGGTTTTAATGTTATGGCTGATTGGAGTAAATCTGAGTGTTGAGCCTGTTGAAAGTCGGGGAATTTACACCCCATTAAAACGAATTAGTCTGATGCAAGTTGTGAAATACTTGATTTCTTTTTCATCTCATACATTAGCAAAAAATTGCTAATCAAATCTGCAGTGCTGTGACATCTGTGTTTGTGTGTGCACACACAGGGTTTTCGCATGTTCCAGAACTCATAAAAACATACATCTGCTGCATAAATTATAATGAGTACATGGCTGGAAATATGGTTATTATTATGCTTTAATTTTTGGCGAGTCGATGCAAGTTTACACACAGCTGTAAACTTGGCCAATCTTTCTATGATAGTGAAAAGGCAGAAGGTAAATATATTACTTTTCATTTTGTTGCCATGCTTGCCGGAACTTGCCGGAGTTCACTGAGGATATGAGGATTTAAATCATGTTTGTGAGGTTCCTTAAATAGTTCCTGAACAGTGTTAATGACCCAAGTTTCTCCAGCAGAACATCACACAGAGCATCACACTGCCTCCACCACCGCACCTTCTTCCCATAGTGCATCTTGGTTGCTCAGAGATACACACTTATGGGGGTTCTCCACTGACTGGTACCAGCTCGGTTCAGTTCTACTCTACTCACTTTTTTTGCTTTTCCATCACTAAAATCTGGTTCCTGGTACCCGGTACCATTCTTGGTACCACCAAGGTTCCAAGCGTGCTGAACCGATACGAAATGATTGCCTGAGGTCCACCATCAGTTCCAGTTCTCCGGTTCTACTTCATTGGAACACAAGACTTGCCTGTCAGTGGTTTCAATGTTGTGGCTGATTGGTGGATACTGTATTCTTTTTCTGTCTACATGCTCAAGCTATAAGGAGTGTTTCTGTCTAGACTGATTTTTGAACAAGGTACAGTGTACAGCAGCCAATCAGAGCAGAAGTAATTTACATATGCAGTCTTAAAGTAGCATAAACATCATGTTGAAGCTAATGCATATAGAGAAGTTGGCAAATGTTTCTCCAAACATTCATTATGTTAATATGACTTCATTTCTGCTATCACAAACAGAAATTAATTGTGATACTCAGGTACATTATGTCAACTCTCAATCAAGGTACATCCCTCTCTTTTTGCGGGGAATACAATCAAGGAGCACCCGCGTATAGTGAAAATCTGCTTTGTTGTGTAAAATGTCTAAAATGTCTATTTTTATAATGTAAACCCTAAATCTGCCCTTGTGGAGGAAATTCCCACAAGAACAGGTCAGTGAATCTGAAACAGCAGAGACTTACCCATCTATCTCCTGTGAAAAAGCGCAGTGGACAACACTACAGAAAACTCACTGAAAAGTAAAGCACTCCTTAAGAATACCAATGTGTTACCCAAAGCTTTTGCGTCAAGAATGAAATTTTACTAATCTGTAGGGATTCTAATGGTCTTATCCTAACACTGTTACACTCAGCATCCCCCTCTATCATTTCCTTGCTGGCTTTCCTGTTTCTGATTAAGAAGAGGTACTGAGAGCCCAAAGTGGATCAAATTAATATCGCTAGGAAGAGTCTGATGAAGTGTGGAAGTTAAATGACTGCGATTCTGGCACGCTTTCTGTTGTACTTTAAGCCTATTTAGCTGAAAGGAGTGCGGCAAGTCATTACTCCAATTTCTCTTGGCAAATAACGGAAAAGCCTAACGGCTTTGAGTGTCTATTCATATTATTAGACAAACATATTATTCTGTTTGTCGGTGGCTTAGTGGGTTAGAATGGCATGTAAAAAAAAAAAAAACAACAAGCGAGACCCCTGGGCACCAGATCCACAGATTTGGTTTTGTAAGGGTAATGTTCCTTTTTTGCATCCAATGAAATTTCCTGTTTTTATTTCCAAGTGTGTTAGATAACGGCATACACACATTCAGAGCACTGACCCCGTTCTCCAGACTGCTTCTGCCGAAAAAGCCATTGCGTCATTGATTTTATAAACACAGAACCTGCTAAGTGTCACTGAACTGAACAATGTTTGCTCCAGACCTCAAATGTCATTGCTGTAAACCCTGGACCCCGGAAATAATTGTGGACCTTTTTAAGTAAATGTTACGAGGGCCTTTGTCTATCGGTGGCTAACAACTTCCATGAGAAGTAAGTCTAAATCAGAAAGCTGAATTGATCCCAGAGGAAATTGCTTATGCAGGAGTACACAGAAACAAATGGGGGTTCTCCACTGACGGGTACCAGCTCGGTTCGGTTTAACTCTACTCACTTTTTTTGCTTTTCCATCACTATAATCTGGTTCCTGGTACCCGGTACCATTCTTGGTACCACCAAGGTTCCAAGCGTGCTGAACCGATACTAAATGATGATGTGTACATATTGGAGGTTACTGATTGGTGGTTGCTATGGTTACGTCAGTGTTGTTGACTGAATGTGATGATTAGCGTTAGCATTAACATTAGCATTAACGTTAGCCTAATACTGCTTCTTTAAGCCAATTGTCTCCATTTTGTGCCAAACAGCCACAAACCAAGGATAAAAAATATAACCCCTCTAATTTCATCCATGCTGGCGATTGTAATGATGCCGGGTTGTTTACCTCAGCTTAGAGCGCTCCACTCGCCCCGCTGCTGCTCAGAATGTTTTGTTGCTATAGCAACCAGCTGTAGTGGAAAACTGTAGGTCCAAAACCAAACTGAGCAGAGTAGAACCGAACTGAACCAAACCGAGCTGGTACCAGTCAGTGGAGAACCCCCTAAAAAGACAAGAGCAACATACATATGCTTGGATGAGGTCCAAATGCAGCACTCCTGCGGTCATATTTCAGTATGCACTGTGCATATTTTTATTTGTATGTAAAACTAGATAAAATAGATATTTTTAAAAAAAAATATTAATATTACTTTTTTATTGTTCTTTTGATTGTATCCAAGCACAAAAGAAACAATGATAGTGGCCTTTTGATGATATGAATATTTAAATTTCATTAGTCCATGTTTTCTTAGGGCGGCCAGACATCCTTGATCTTCAAGGATGTTACACCACTGAACATAGGTATAGAAAACAAAACAATTAATTAATCATCTAAATTAGTGGTTCCCAACCTGGGTTCCGGGCCCCCCTTAGGGGGGCACTAGAGATCGCAGGGGGTGCGCACAATTTTGTCTGCACTGAGGTTACTAAAATTATATTTGTACACATTAAATGCATAAAAACCCAATGTCTGTGAAACTTAAGAGTATGTGTGTATGTGTGTGTACAAGAGTATAATAACAAAATCCTAAAACCGTTTTTTGCAAACAAAACAGTTGTAGGTTTTTGTGCGTCTATGCTGGTAAGACTTGGGGTTGGGGGACCTGGCTTGTCTTGGACACAGTCAAGGGGGCCTTTGAAGAAAAAAGGTTGGGAACCACTGATCGAAATAGTTGTCTGATAACAGACATGATCATTAGTAAAAAGCCTTAATTATACATGTCTCTGAAGCCAAATTGTTTATATATTAAGAGCTTTCTAACTGTTAGCATGGCATTAAATTAGATGTGCTTGACGAAGTCTTTGGTAAGTCTCCAGATTATCATAATTGATTCCTCTAAAGTTAAATAATGCACATAAAGAATAAAAAAGCCTGTAAAGCACAGCATTTGTGTTTTCCCCATGTGTGTTCCAGAACGTAAAGTTTCATGACCTCTATATTCGGTGGTTAAATAAAGTTATGCGTCCAGCACCACAAATGACGCATTGACCACACGGTCCGAACACAAAAATCCCACTCGAATAAAAGTGTGCACCAAACCTTCTGAAAGTGCTGCATACCCACCCTGCAGCCCATGAAAGCTAATTAATTTGCCCAAAGTTGTTTGCATGTACTTCAAGAGACGATGTGATGGTTCAGACTGAGGAAGAGGTTTATGATGATATGTTCATTATGGTTTTCTTACTGCTTAAATGTCTGGCAATCATGACTTTGTTTAAGTGACCGATAAAGTTAATTGCTAATCTCTTTATAGTTTTAAGGAGACATCAGAAAAAAGCAGTCATGTGAACAGGGCTGGGCAGGAGACTTTCTCCACTTTGATATGAAAGCCATTTTTATGCATAGCTCCTTTTGATCCTCCCTATTCTCCACGGAGTAACAAGGTCATATAAATTTATTACCTTGCGATGTTGTTTTAAGGACACAATTAGTCAGTGACCACCAAGCAAAAATAATAGTTTATTAGTTACTTTAAGTTTAAAAAAAACACACTCACCATTCACTGCATAAGGAGCTGCTACCTTAGGCTTGGGAGTGTCTGGTTGACTAATAAATCCAATAGTGCGCTGGAAGATCATGGCTACATACAAATTTAACCTTTAACACTCCAAGAGCCTTTTGGACCAGGTTTCCACAAAAGAGAAAACACCGTTTTTTACTTTTATGCTGTGCATTAAAACTAGGCTAGAGTGTGGCTTGTGAAATTTTATTTATTCAAAGAAAACATTTTGAACATTTAGAAATACAAAAAATTAAACACATTGTATTTTAATGTTACAAGATCACAATAATCTTCAAATTTCAAACTACAATAAAAAAACAATGAATAAAAATAAAATACACTTAACACCTAGAACGGCTGACAGCGTCAATTGATGTAAATTCATCAGAATGGCGTCTATTTGCCTATTGGAGCAGCAGCAGCAGCTCTGTAAGAGACATAGGGTGTGGTGTAGGAACATGGACTCACGGAGCTTTACAAATTGTTGTTGTTTTATACTGTTGTGCTTGAGAGACTCCATCGATCGGAATCACATTCCTCTACAATTCTGATTCTGATTTTGATTCGGTGCTGTAGACGGGCTCTGGGTCCGAACTCCACTGGACCCTTGCTGTATCTGCTGGCTGCAGTGTGGATGTTTGCCAGCGGCTGCAGGACCAAACACCCAAACAAACTGCAGCAGCATCACATCAGGAACAGTCTTGTGCAAAACTGGGCACTGCGTCAATTGACGCACACAGGTATAGACAGTGAGCCACCATTCTAGAGTTAAATTATTATTTATTTTCCAAAGCCACAGGGAGCTGCAACATAACGATGAAAAATCTGCGGGTTGCCGACCCCTGATCTAGGGACTCGGACCTGGACTATGTAAAGTTATTGAATTGAATAGTTTCTCTCAGGAGCAAAAAATCACATAAAAATCATGCTAAAATCACCACAGCTTTCAGAATCTTATTTCTCACAAGGATTTACATATGTAGGACCTGGCTGTTGTATCTCACGGCATTTCTCCTGATTTGTGTTTCAAATTCTTATCAATTTATTGAAAATGTTAAGGCAAGAATAGATTGATAGACCA
The DNA here is from genome assembly GCA_037974485.1 of Hemigrammopetersius urotaenia. Lineage (NCBI taxonomy): Eukaryota > Metazoa > Chordata > Actinopteri > Characiformes > Alestidae > Hemigrammopetersius > Hemigrammopetersius urotaenia. The sequence continues at coordinate 1,965,705 of JBBPDC010000156.1, read as the reverse complement.
GTGAAACAAAGTGGTTGTCTCAGTGTTACCAGGTTATTTACTATTATAGTACTGTTTTCAGGACAACAGTGACATGGTAGTAGTGTGGTAGTGTCAGAGATGTTCACAAGTCAACACTCAAGTCTTTGAGTGGCAATGTTTACAAACAGTAGCCAGGTTTCCATCCAAGGAGTTTTTGCGAAAAAATATTTAGCACTTCAATTTTTTTACCAATATAGCTGATGGAAATGCTAATTATCGATAAATGTTGACATAATTTTTCTGTTTAACTTTAGCGCATAAATTCTGTATCGATACTTCAGATGTCGCAAAAACTTCTCTGGAAACACTTTTTGTCTGAAAAAAAGGGCTTTAACGCAAACAAATGTGTCACATGATACAATCCGCTTTTGGGTTGGAACCGGTGGTCGTTGGCAACCTGTGATGGGCGCAACATCAGGACTGATGAATCCACACAACATCTCAAACGTCGGCCGCGTCATTCTAAAATGCTGCAGCCAGAGATTGTCTGTGAAGTGTCTCTCCACCGCCTCCTCCCAGAAGGTCTTATTCTGTGGTCTCTCCTATACCCATGGGTTTCGTCGCACTGGGGTACTTTCTTCGAGCTCTAGGGCAGTGGCCCCCAACCCCCGGGCCACAGACCGGTACCGGGCCATGGGTCATGTGGTACTGGTCCGCAGGCAACACAGAAAAAAAAAACGTGTATAAAAATGCTGTTAATAAAGCATTGGATTTACGTTTATTATGATATTTTAAAGATACCCCATTATTATATTTTTAAAATATCCCCATTTTTATGCGTATCATTTATTTGTATAATATACGTATATTTATCTGCCACTCCTTAAAGACCGGGCCGTGAACATAGTTTCTGATATTAAACCGGTCCGTGAGGAAATAAAGGTTGGGGACCACTGCTCTAGGGCTATCAGACAAGCTTCATTCTGCTGTCGTCTTCGGATATTTTGTACGTTTCTAATTATTTGTGAAACTGAAATAACAGTAAGCTGGCAAATAAAAAACTGTCTGAATAATCTCTCCATCATTTTTTTCTTTGTTTCGCGGAGGGGGGTGTCACGTGGAAAAAAAAAAGGTAGATCATTTGCGACAAACACAAAATTATGTATGGAAATGGCTCAAGGGCAGATTTCTTTTTGTGATACACCAAAACTTATGCGACAGTTCGTTTTTTGGGGGGGGGGGGGTGACGTCATCACGCACACCATTTTATCGATAAAAAGCCAGCTGGATGGAAACAGACTGGAGACAGCAAATTTCGCATATTTTTTGTGTCGACAACAAAACGTTGCAAAACACTGGATGGAAACTTGGCTAGTGACTCAAGATGTGGGATGTTTGAGCTGCAAATGTTTAGAAGATATGCTAATTGGCCACGTCCCATGATTACAGTTACTTAGCAGGGGGCGGGGCTGCATGCTGTGATATGCCCTCACCAACTTGGAGGATTTGCCTTAAATGATCTTAAATCTAAATGTTAAATATGAAAAATATATCTCACGCTCTAAATGTGAAACTCCACAGTTAGATGGGGCTCGGTGACCCCTTTCCAACGACCCCTCAAAAAACATTTTTAGCTGAACCGTTCACCTGAGTGCGAGATATAAACAAAGAGTGCGAGATATAAATAAATAATTTCATTAAATGAACATTGTTTACGAGTTTAGACTCACATGTCACAGCACCCGCGACTTAAGTGCACCCAGAGACTCGAGTCCCCATCTCTGGGCAGTGTGTGTGGTAGTAATGTGTGTGGTATTTGTGTGAATGTATCGGGCATGTGTCAGTGTCACTGCTAGGTTGTAGTCCAAATATTTCTTTCCAGTGTTCAGAAACTGACCTATGATAAAGCCATACAGGATGACTAACAGATCAACAGATGGTCTACAGTTGTTGCAAAGCAGCAACGTGAGTTTTCTCTGATAAAGTGGCTTACCTCTATATACGTGCCCTTCAGCACAACTGAGACAACAATGGCCTTCGTTTCCCATCAAAAGATTAAATAATTCCTCTTACCAGGAAATACTTTATGATAATGTAAGCACAGCACAGAAATATGGCAAATATATTTCACACAGGTGCATGCCATTAATCACCAGTGACTGAAAAAATAAATTGCGTCTTTGAATAAATGGAGTCACGCGCCAGGCATCCCATATTTACAAACAGTCAAGAAGGCCTTCGGTCTGTCTGCAGCCGAGCGTCCTGGAGCCAGGAGTGGAGAAAGGCCCATAAAGACACAGCAATAAAACCGAGAATCTCTCAGCTCGACCATGTGTAATTGCCTCTAACTTCTCCTTTTTGCCGTCCAATATGCGTTAAATTAGATCATGGTGAAGTCAAAACATCACACAAACAAAAGGATCATAAAATGCCCCCCTCTCCCTCCCTCACAATTCCAGAAAAAGGAGCTGAGCGTCCAGGTTAGATAAGAGAAGAGGAAATTGCTAGCATATGCCAAAGAGGTGGGAAAGTTCATGCACACGCAAGTGAGGACACAGAGATGGAGGACTCTTCACCACGAAACAGAGTTTGAAAGAGAGTTTAATGGGTTTGTTGTGCATCGGGAAGAGAGTGAGAAAAACAGCCTCTAGGATGGCTGGTGTAATGTGTGTGTTTACAGAGAAGGGAAGTGAAAGCAGGCATGTTCAGCTTCTTTCGATGAGCAATGGCCCCTGGGTGGCTTTCTAAGCGGTGGGTCCGTGCCGGGGCCACACTGGACCAAACACGGAGAAATGCGCTTCCGCTGAGTCATTGCCGGCCTGAACTAACTCGAGCCTGCAGACCTGGACGTGTGGAGTGTGAGTACACTGTGTGTAAACTGTGTGTTGGGTAACGTACTTTGAAACGGTACACACTTTTCCAAACGTGTCCAGAAGCGAATTCCATTGATATAGGTGTAGATCAGGGCTATTCAACATTAATGGCAAGTGGGCTGGATATGAAAGTCACTGGGGGCCTTTCGGGGGCCTTTCGGGGGCCTTTCGGGGGCCACAGAATTTCGTGTTGTCCAGGCTGTCGTTCCCGGGGCCCATTTATCAGGGGGAGGGAGTCTGATGGGATTCTGCGCCAGCCCAAGTTTACCATCACCCCTATGGCCAGTCCAGCACTGTGTCAGTGACGCTTTAGCTTTTGGCTAATTTTATACAACACAGCAGATAACCAATCTTGGTGAAGTACCGGGGGACAACCCATGATCCAAAACCCATAATTATATTATATCACATGAATCACACACTGATTTACTGGCAGTCTTACAAAAGGGCCGGATCCGGCCCATGGGACGCTAGTTGAATAGGTCGGATCTAGATCAGTGGTTCCCAACCTTTTTATCTTGAAGCCCCCCTTGCCCGTGTCCAAGACAACCCAGGTCCCCCAACTCCTACCCGCATAGACACACAAACAGAATAAAGTGATTAATTACAAACTTTTATTTGCAAAAAATAAACAGAGGTTGTAAGATTATGTTCTCACACTCTTATACACACACACACTTTTATGTTTCTCAGACATTAGGATTTTATAAATTTAATGCCTACAAATATTTTTTTGGTAACCTCAGTGCAGGCAAAATTGTGTGCACCCCCTGCGATCTCTCGCACCCACGTAAGGGCCCGGGTTGGGAACCACTGATCTAGAGGATTACTAACACAAACTGCATCAACAGACAGGCTACAGTCTCCTCCAGCTACATGGGAGCAGTTTCTGATAAAGTGTTGATTTAGTTTCTATCAATGTGACATCAAATACGGTGTGAATGACTCAGTATCCACTGTGAATGATAAATGAATCATTCTATGATTCAGTCTATTATTCTGTATATAACTTAATTGCTCTTAATTACTTAATTAAAAAAAAGACTTTTAACTTTGTCCCAAACTTTGATACTCTACTCTGAATTTGCTTTTCTAGGAAATCCAGATATTTTCCTCTCAGTTCCTGAAAGTCTGTCGAGACCATGTGACGGGGAGCTGTGGACGTCTCCCTTTTCTCTTTATAAATCTTGATTTGTTTCACTCTGTAAATCAGAAAGTAAGTTGCTGCAGGTGCATGAAGCAAGAAGAAAAACATAAATATCTGAATCTAAATGAGGTGCTGTTGCCCTCGCGCAGCAAGGAGAATGAGACAAAGTCTAGCATTTTTTTCTTCTATTTCTTCATGCAAAGTGCAAAAAGCCAGATGAAATGTGATTTAAAGCATAGTATGTGATTCCCAAGCCCTGTTTTTTCCAACAACAGCATGAGTTCACTTGCTGATATATAACAGTAAAAAATGGAACAATTGTAGTATTTTGCTGTTTATACTTCAAAGAAAAAAAGATCAGATACGTGAAAAGCATCTCATTTGGATGCTTGTCTAAACATGGCCTTGTGCTGGGCAGGCCTCCAAGTCTGGGAGCTTTTATTTTGTTTTTTTAAGGCTGCCATGGCCCACAGAGAACAAACTGCCATCACGGAAAATATCCCTCATTTCGTCCTGAAGGCACCTTCAGGGAATTGAGTGTATATCAGCTCTGACATCTCCACCACGTGTACTGTTCCAATGCAGACGCATCTAATGATTAACGTAACATGACGCCGAGCGTAGTAGAGGCATCAGCATGTGGCCGGCCCAAAGAAGGTTCAGTCGTCTGGCTCATTTGTCATATTTTGACACATGAAATGTGCAGCATCCCATTCAAATCATCTAAAAAGACTTGACGTGCATAAGCTGAAGGCCTGCCGATGCCCTGCAGTTTGTTATAATTGACGTTGATTCATTTCAGTGTCAGAAGTTCTTCAGCCTTGGGCCTGGATTTGAATAAAAGACTCTGTTTTGACAAGAGTTTGACATGCATTCTGAGATGCTAATCTGAGTGAAAACTTTTAGAAGGAGTCCATCATTTACCTTCTAACACCTGTACTCATAAATGAAAAGGGTGATAACATAGTGATAATATTTATCTATAGGCACATGTGTACATGTTATTGCACCCTGGATCACAAATTTGGAAAGCGAGTACACAGATACACACACACACACACACACACATGCGCATATACTCAAAACAGTAGCCCCAGCTGGAAAAATACTGACTCTGACTTTTATCTGGAGATACAATAGCAGTTCAGAGAGGCTAATTCATAGATTCCACTCAATCACGTGAGCTCTTTTTGGATTATTTTTATGGCACAGGGCAAAAAAGTCCGAGGCTCCACGGGGCTACTGCAGGAACAGAGCGGAACATGAGAACCGCTCAGTCTAGAGCCAAGAGATAACATTTATTTTCACACATTAAAGGAGTGAGCCATCTGCCATTTATAGAGATTAACTGTGAAATCCAGATCCAACAGTGTAAACAGAGAAAGACGACAGAAAGTGTCTCTGTGCTTCTCTGCATTTATGAACACAATATAAACACTAGTCAAATCACTAGTCAAGTCCTTAAACACCTTTAAATTAGATGACTAATTTTTACTATGACAATAAATGATAATGTTAACAATGTTGTTTGATTAATCTGTCATGACAACAATTTTGTATTCCTGGATTCCATTTAAATGAATATTTTCCATATTTCAAATTGCAATAACTGATAATATTAACAACGTTTTTATATTAATGGACAAAATCTGTCACAGCAGCTTATGCAAAAGCAAAAGTTTGTTCTGTGTTGGTTGGTTTTTCATTTGCTGTCGTGAGACTTTTATACAGAATTTGAGAACGAGAAAAGATTCAAAAATATAAAAGCTGGCAATTCAGAAAAGGGTGGGAAAAATACTGCCTAACACTAAAGGACTGTGTTCTAGCATTTTCACTCTCACTCTTTCGTGTCTCCATGTGAAAATTTCAATGTACAGTAAATCCCCCACTTTAACGCGGATCATTAGTTGCAATTTCAGTCCATCGCAGATTTTTTCTGAGAACTAATACAGTAAATGTTTGCCGAAACCCCTGCACTAACACAGAAACTGTACATATCCTCTGCATTTTTTTTACTTTTGTGACGTCCGCACCACAAGTCCTTGTGCTGGTTGTTTATGTTTGGGTGCAGTGCTTAGCATCCCATCTCGAGGGTAGTGAGTTGAAATTAAAGTGTTTTGGCACCATATTTGGGGGCATATTTAAGCTTTACACTATAAAAATAGGCACTTTAGGCATGTTTTTAACCACATCACAACATTGTGGGGTTTTTTTGTATGCGGGTACGTACCCCCAACTTACTGGTTTACTGTATTTATAATGCTTCCCCTGAATTGATACTGCAGCCATGAATATGTGCATGGAAAGGTCCTACAAACAAGTGCAGTTGAATGAATGCTGATTCATTCTTACATCTCAAGAAACGTTCATGATAAGTCAATAGGACTTTTGTGGTGGCAAAATGTAATGAGTTAGTTATTCTAACCAGGGTCACGGGGGTGCTGGAGCCTGTCCCAAACCTCAAAGGTCAAAAGGTGAGGAGACGACCTAAAGAGGTCATCAGATAAACTCACTCATGCATGCAATCACACTAAAACGAATTTCAGATGTTGTACAAGCTCATTTATAAGATGGCCAAGGTCTGATAATCTGAGATAAATAAATCAGAGCAGTGAGAGAAAAGAAAGAGGATTTTAAGATCGAAGTTAGTGAGCTAGCATCTCCAGTTCTGTCTGGACTGTGTTGGAAACCCAACATGATACACAAAAAGACCCAAAAAAAAACTTCTGAGAGAGAAAGAAAATTCCAAAATAAGAGACTCTTCTCCATCCAGCCTAGCTCTCCTAAACAGACCTGAGACCAGTTTAACATCAATCTGAGATTCAGAGCATTTTATCCAACTTCTTAAATTCAGCTTCTGAGAAAGAGCTTCTCTAATCTCAGCCTGATCCCAGTTTAAGATCTTCAGATCAAGTCTCTTTTCTCTCACTGCTCTGATCTTCATTCAGCTCAGACCATCAGATCTTCAGATCCAGCAGGAGATCCAGAAGAAAACATATTTGAGTCTAAACAATTTCTTTCATTTTCAAAATGAAGAACAGAAGCTGTGGGAAGCCTCCGGTATTCTTATTGACACACAGCATGGAAGATAAAATATTAACAGACCAAATTACACTAATGGAGCATAACACCACAATGATCCCTTTTCATCCCCTTGTGAAGTTGTCATTAAAAATATTTATCTTATAACCTGTTGTTTTTGTTGGAAAACTTAAATCTTTTTGCAGCATATGATTTAACCCTCAGGGTGTATCAGTAAACTCAGATTTCAGTAAATATAACCGATGTAAAACAGTCTAGAACCAGTTATTACAAGTTTTTTAAATTACTGTAACTTTGGTTCTACCTGACCATCACAAACCACGGCAACTTCCATGTAAGGAAGTACTTCCAGCTGCTGAAACTCTAAGGGTTAAGCAGGTTGATCTTCTTTCCAGAGTGCAGTGCTGCTGTTAAAGGGCCACATTAGGAAAATCCTCCCTGCGTTTACTGAAGGCAATGACGCACTTTGGAGACTTCAGCCTCATTCCCTAATAAGGAAGGCTGAGGATTTGCATATCCCCCCAAAAATATGAGCTTCAGTCTTGGAACTTATGTAAGAGATTTGTGTCCCAAAATGCTTCCACGCTGAGTAAGCAGGAATTACACATAAAAGAGCACTTGGACCCTTCTATTTTTCCCTCAGTAACTTTTTTTTTGTTTTCTCTTCCTTTCCTTCCAAGAGCACCCGTGTATAGTGAAAAACTGTGATGTGTTTTGGTAAAAAAAAAAAATGCCTAAAAAGGCCTATTTTTTATAGTGTAAACCATAAATATGCCCCCAAATGTAAAGTTAAATATGTAAAGGTAAATACATAATTAAAATCAGAAAACTTTATTGCTTAAAAATCCATTAGCATTAGCAGTTAGCATTAGCAGCATGCGTCGAGTGAAAACAAAGACTCGTACAGAAAAGAAAGGTTGAAATAACTCTCTCTACCCACATGTTAAGACAGGTCACTAATTCTAAATAAATTGAGATAACTGTTGAAAATTGGTGTGAGGGGGTTGTGGGGTTACAACTTTTTAGTGTATTATCGCCACAAGTACAGCATTTTGGTTCTCAGAAAAATCCACATTAGACTGAATCCGCAAAGGCTGATCCGCGTAAAACTGAGGGGTTACTGTACTTTCTTTTTTGACTGAGAGTTTGACATTTTTACATGTTATATTCTTTTTGTGTCGGTGCAGTTGTTACTTTCAGGATCCCCCAGGATCACCCCACGGGTGATTGACCTACACTGGTTCTCTTTCAAACATTCCTTCAGTATCTCACTATGGGAATCGCCTCAGGCATGACCAACCCTGGAAGCACCACTTTCACCACGTCTGCCGGTTGACAGACCAATCACAACAGTGATGCGGGAGTCCCGCCTCTCCCTAAATATGCACCGCCTGACGGTCCCCACCTCATTCTCGTTCTCTTCCCCGTGAAGATTTCTTGGAAGCTTTTCTGTAACCCCTTTCTTGACTAGCTGCTCAACTGTTCTTAGACAAGCCGTTAAGGTGTGTCGCCGAACGCAGCTTTTTCGGAAAGCAGAGGTCTTCTCTTTCGCTGTCAAAGTGAAAGTTGCTGCGAAGGGACTTCGAGCGAATTAACGTGTCAAGACGAATTTGCTTGTCTGTCTCTTAAGCGCCACGTTGTGGTGAGCTTAGCAGCTATGGCAAATGCTAGTTCTACAAGCCAGGGTGCGAGGAGCAAAGACGCCCCGTG
>JBBPDC010000156.1:1935815-1956872 GCA_037974485.1 Hemigrammopetersius urotaenia | reverse complement strand
CAGGCATAGTCCAATAGCGACCCCACATGGGTCTACGAGGAACTGTCACATTAAGGTCCAGGCAGGAATGTGACAAGCAGTTAATATTATTACATGTTTTTAATTTGCAATAACATTGGTTCTATGTGAGGAACACCAAACCAAGGTCGGGATGATGTCTGATACCTTGAGCATCAACAAGGGTCAGGGAACTTTCACATAAGGAGCTGTTTAGTCGTATGACAACAATTTAACAATTGTTGTACTTCCAGGATGCACTCTTGCGCTCTATGAATTAAAGCCGAGTGTAAACAGAGCCTACATTTCTCACTATCAACAGTGAAGAGAATGTTATGGACCTTAGAATTATTGCTAAAGTGACCCTGGATGTTTTTAAATCTGCTTTCCCTAAGACTTTTAAATAATTATTTTCTGTTTTCCTATGGCTTTTAATTTAAAAGTGGGCTGTTATATCTTTGTTTCATGTGACTTGCACTATGATTTATGGCAAATATCTTATTGTATCGATCTGTATCTTGATCAACATTCATTGTTTAAAAGGTGCTTTATAAATAAACTTTGACTTGACTTGGTCTTGCCATAACCTCATTTCCAGTTATCAGATTACAGTAATCCCCCAGATCAGAAGTCACGGATTCAGTCACACGCGGATATTTTTTGAGAACCGAACTCATAGTTTTACGCGGAAATCCCCACAATAACGCGGACACTGCAAATATCGTCCACCTTTTTTTGCTTTTTCGCGGCAACAAATATATTTTTTCTGGATTTTTTCACACAAGGGGACCTGTTTTCTTCACCGCTGTGTCCCAATACCATTTTCCCTCAATTTTTTGGCGGGGAATGCACTCAGACACTTCAAACTCCGCAGTTCTGTAGATCTCCAGGAGACCTTTTCATCGAGCCCTCATTTGTATTTTTAGACCGAGTAGATCAGATTTTATTATCCAAAAATCTCGCCTGGGAATTTAAATTAAAAAAGGGCGAATACAGGTATACCTTTACATTTTTTTTTACAGTTTTTTACCAAAACAAAACAACACGGGTTTTCACTATATGCAGGTGCTCTCGGAACGTAATGATTACTGTCTCTGATATGAGCATTTTTATTCTGGTCAGCCTATTTTCTATCTCTACATCCAAACATAGCCAATGATTGATTGCACAATACAGTGTAGAAACACCATGCTGTCAAACAAGTTGCCTTAAGCCATAGCCTTGAGACATAGAGCCCAGTTAAACAGCAGCAGTTACACAATCTAGTGTGTTTGACTGCCATGAACTGTTCATATCAACTCAAAATGTCACAACCCTGCCCACTCTCATAAATCTGTTTTAGTGTCCTCGGAATTCTCCATTATTCAAATATGTGTAGCATATATAAACGCAAATATCTCAGGCATCCAGTTTCATCAGCCTGCCAGCGGAATCATTGAAAACAGCCTTTCATTATCTCCCCAGAGAAGAAGACATTAAAGCCACTGCTCTTGAAGGCTCTTAAATAAAATAGTGACCCAGGGCTGCATACTTGGCTCACTAAAAGCCAGGTACACTTGGATCAGCCTTTAAGTGCTTCCATCCAGCCGCCCTCGGGAGAAACACTCAAAAGAAGGGTAAAATGTATTTAAGATAAGACAAGACCCTTTATTAGTCCCACAAGTGGAAATTTGCATTGCTATGGCAGAAAATGGACAGAAGGACAGCAAAAACAACACAGCAGTACAGCATAAAAATGACACTATAACAATAATCTAAAAATACATTAGTTCAGTGTAAAATGTACAGAATGGATACGTTTTCTTTATGTATAATGTATTAAGATTAATTTGAAATTAATGTGTTTTGGAATCATATTTGGGGGCATATTTAGGGTTTACACTGTAAAAATGTTAGGCATTTTTTTACCAAAATATGGACAAATCATGTTGTGATGACACAATTTGACCAATCAGAAAGCACTGATGCCCTGCCGTCAAGTGGCTTGGGTTCAGCTGGGATTCAGGTCACTTTGTTTTATTTTTGCAGTTGTTATGTGAACAAATAAAAATAAAGATAAAACAAGAGCATCTTCAGTGGATTTGTGTAGAAGGGGCAACTTTAGGATAATTCAGGCTGAAATCAGGAAAATTGTGGCTAAAACTAGGACAATGTACACCAAATCACATGCCAACGTCAGGGCATTTACAGTATTTAGCAGACGCTTTTATCCAAAGCGACTTTCATTCCCTAACTACAGGATATAGTCTCCCTGGAGCAACTTGGGGTTAAGGGTCTTGCTCAGGAACCCTGAGCTCAAGGTAGGATTCAAACCCACAACCTCTTGGTCCAGAGGCAAATATCCTACACACTAGGCCTCTACCACCTCTACAAAAAAGTGAGAGACCAATGTTTACATATATTTTTAATATACAAACAAGCCTCTGATACTTACCTACAAAAGTACAAAGAGTGTTTAACTCTTACTTTTCTTTCATGTTTGCTGGTGTGCGTCACAGAAGTATTTTCTGCATCTATTTCCCATTTTCCCATTCTAGTATTTTTGCATGTCAATCAGATTGCACTGTTTTGTCAAAGAACATTGTTTTAGTCGTCTCTGAGCTATTAAATGCACCAGGCACTCTAACAAAGGCACCGGGGCAAAGGAAGGCAACTAGAAAATACTGGCTTTGAAATGCATGTGATGAGTGCTGCAAGATTTTGCCAAGAAAAAAGGGAAAACAAGAGAGTGCATAAGGAGAGGCTGATGAGTCCATAAATTGCTAACAGGTGAATATGAAGACTGTAATGAAGTTTGACTATCCAAGGCAGAGGAGCTTGGAATGGCATAACCAGAATTTGCAACCAAATATCATTGAAATTAATATTTTCAAAATTCTGAACAGTGTTTCAGTAATGCCCGCCTAATCAAAGTCATATTGATGACAATATATCAAAGTATATTGATTTTCAGAAATGTAAAGGGGGCATTTGGCAGATGCCCTTATCCAGAGCAAGTTACAGGGACAGCCCCCCTATCCCCTGAGGGTTCAATTCAATTACATTTGTTCAATTCAATTTTGTTTATATAGCACTTTTTGCAACCAGGTTGTCACAAAACAGCTTTACATAGTCCAGGTCCTAGCCCCTAGTGAGTAAACCAGAGGCGACAGAGGCGAGGAAAAGCTCCATCAGCTGGAGGAAGAAACCGCGGGAGGAACCAAGACTCAAAAGGGGAACCCGTCCTCCTCAGGTCAACCCAGAGAGAAAGAAATGAGAATAGTAAATAAATAACAAGAGAGGGCCTCAGTAAACAAGGTTATAGACAGATAGGCCCTCAACGGCTAACAGATTTGGCTTGACTAAGTGTCCAGAGAGAACTGAGAGTCAGTAGTAGAGCCCTGCATTGGGAGCGGGATTCCGAGGGACCTAGCGCAAATCTTGCATAAGTGGGTGGGTTTAAGGTTGCCGTGGGTGGTATCAACAGAGACAGTGGGCCGGACAAAATTGTTTGCAAAATGGAGGATGCAGTTGAAGTTGTCGACAAAATTAAGATTTAAGAATTAAGAATATTAAACAAAACTAAAGATTGGGAAATCGCTAAAGAGCTGGACTTTGTGTTGTGCAAAGTGCAGTAGCACGCTAGTCTACATTGGGCACAAATCCGGTACTTCAGGATTGTGGCGACACGCCTGTCCTGTTACTCCCCAGTCAGACGAAGCTGAAATTTGCAGACAAAAAAATTCACCCCCCAAATGTCAAGCAAGAGACACTAAAATGTGGCGGACTTTGGTGTAAAGATATTGTGACTGTGACTGTGACTGGCTTTACTGACGTACTTCAGCTCGGTGTTAAATACGCTGAGTTTAATATCTCATCCAATAACTATCAAGGCGTCCGTGTCAGCGGAGATAAACGTATAATTGAAAAATATGAATGTGCTGTTACAGCAGATACATGGAGGGAAGATCAGCACAAAACATTCATATCCAGCACCATCCACTACATGAATGAGGATGTCAAGCTGGTCTCGAGGTGCTTTTTGCAGCTCTTCGTGTTTCACATCCTGTGTGAAAGAGCCACTAACTTACAATAACAGAATATGAATTGTTTTTTACTTTAAAAATAGATTTTCCTGTATGACAGGGATAGAGGGCGAGAATCCTCAGAAATTCCAGGAGCAGGATTTAAAAAATAGTTCCACGCAGGGCTCTAGTCCATAGTCCATAAACATCAGGATCGAAGGCATTATTAATAGAGTATTGTTGGGAGTAATGTTGGGAGGGTCGAGGCAAGCAGGATGTAATCGCAGGATCCAAGAGGTTTAATGGTAAAGAAGTAACAAACACACAGTCAAAAAGGAAGGGGTCCAAGACACATGAAAACATGAGAAACTACAAAAACATAACATGTTCCAAGGTAATAACCAGCAGAGAAACAAAGGAGAAAATGAACAGGTTTAACAAAACCACAAGAAAACCAACACAATTATCACAGCCAGACGCCAAAAGCAAGTTTCACAAAGACAGGAGGTTTTTACAAAGAATCAAATACAGACTGAAAAACAGGAGTATTTATACTAATTAAGGAAATGGGAACACCTGGGCAGGAATAGAGACAAGAACCAGACACAGGTGAGCAGGAGAACGAGGGGGCGGGGCTAAGGTAGGGCTAAGGCCATAACATACTCACACGGAACAGACACATAAACAAAGGCACATGGAGAATGTAAACAACAACACAGACAGACTATAACAAAAAACACAAAAAAATACATGGAAAGAACAGGGAGAACTTTGGGAATGATGAACATCTAAGGGTCGAATGTTAAAGGGAAGACTGAATAACAGGAAACATTTGTCAATGAAATTGAGCACCTTCAGCCCTGTCTTGGAGATCCACAATCTTGTGATTTGTATGTCATCTTTGACTCCCACTGCTACCTTCAGAAAGGAGTTTTTGAGGGAGGGTGGTGGATGGACTTGTATCTAATTGCAAAGCACATTACTACATCCACAATGGTACATCCTCTACTCTACCATTCATCCAGCCTAAAATTCAAATGATCAGTTCCAGTAAGACTCTTACATACCATTCTTCTTTGATCTTTGGGAATGAGAAAGGATAAAAATAAGAGAATGTTAAAATTTAAGCTTGCATAAGAATTATGTGAACTGATGTAAACATGTTTCATGTTACAGTTTGTACTAAAATCATTGCACAAATTAAATTAGTTTATCTGAACATAAATCTTTCCAGGCCATGTATTAAGATAAGTTAATCACTCTTCCTTGTCTTTTAACTGCATAATTACATGTTTTCTTTTTAAATCATACCTTGAACATGTGTGGGCAATTTCTGTGGAGTGTTGTGCTGTGGTTTTGCATTTATGTGATACAAGGCAGCTCTAAGTCTTTTTCCCAGAGAAAGCCTGTGATTATCAGGGATGTCTGCCTGACTGGCTGATGACAAACAATTATATTTGAAAGCCTGAGAGCAGGTGGAGCCCTCTAGAGCTGTGCTTTTTTTCTCTGTTCAGGTAATATAATATTTACTATATTACAGGGAATTCAGCCATTTGTCTTGTGGGAAATCTGCAAAGGTGTGTGTTCTAACATAAATACATAAATATGTCCCGTTTGAATATTAACATCTACATTTACATTTTCTTTTTCATTGTGAAATAAGTAAGAAATCCTACATCATTTTTAAAATTTTACAATAACCATTACATTTAATGTCACCTGTTTTGAAGTTCCTCCAGTGAAGAGATGCATTTTTATTCTTTAATAAAGAATTTTTTGGAAAATATTGCGATGCTCTTTGTAGGTGAGAAAGCAAACATTTATAACATTATTTTATTTTGTTTAAGTGCTTTTGTTGAATTTGTACTAGTGCTGGGCCGTTAATGGCGTTAACGCGCTGACAGTAGAAAAGTTCTTATTTGTTTCAGACAAACAACCAAACATGACCTTGCCCTGGCCTGCTGAGGTGATTTGCGCTTCTGGCATGATTAGCTCCTCTCATCATGAAGAGGCATGGAAACATGGAAAAGTTAATCTATTCACAAAGTTGGGTTGGGAGCTGGGTCTATACTACGCAAGCTATGATGACTTTCACCTTGATATTTTACTCTCTATCTCTGTGTCTCTCGTTCTCTCTCTGGTTCGTGACTTTTCCGGATCGCGCCCGTTTTAAACCTGTCTCGCTTTCTCTGTTGCTCTCTCTCTCTCTCTCTTGTTCCTGACTTTTTCAGAGTGCGCGGACCATCTCTCTCTGTATCTCTCTCTCTCTCTCTTACTCTCTCTCTATCTCTTACTCTCTCTGTCTCTCTCTCCTTCCTGACTTTTCCGTATTTAAACCTCGGGTTTATATTTACATTATCTTTAAGGGTAATGTATTAAACTGAGTTTCAAACGAAATTAAAGTGATCTGGGAGAACATTTGGAGGCATATTTATGGTTTACACTATAAAAACAGGCATTGGGATCATTTTGGAGGGGGGGGGGCATTTTAAGATTACAATGAGATTAATCTAGATTAAAAAAGTTAATCTATGCCCACCTCTAATTTGTACTGATTAAGGTCAATATAACTGGTGTAAAACAGTCTAGAACTGGTGTTTGTTCTCCTACAGGCTCACTGTTTACTGCCACTCGGCCATTCTCCGAAGCCCCTCCCTCTGCAGGTTTTCCCCACCCACATGTGGGCGGAGACTCTGTTTCTAAGGCCCTAGCAGTGTTTTTTTTTATTATTATTATTATTACATGTTTTAAAATTCCAATAATTTTGGTTTTGCATGACACATGACCCCCAAACAAAGGGTCAACAGAAACTGGGGGGACTTCTATAAGGACTAATAACAATTTGGCCTGCCCTTGTACTCGTTCACAGCAGAAACAGTAATGTCACTTGTGGGTATACTAAAGTAGGAGTGTTGATTGGTGGGACTACATAAACACCATTAATAATGTGGACATAGAACAATTGTATTGCTTTGTTTCATTAGACCTGCTCATCAAACCAGCCAAACAAAAGCGTCATTTTTGATGCAGTCGATGAGGTAAACACTTTCCACGATCGCCATGTGAGCAAGCTGTGGAGGAGCCTAACTGTGACTCATACTGTATATGTATGTTTTTTCGAGGGTTTTGGGGTTTTTTTTGCATATCCTGCCCCCTCTCTTTTGAACAGACCCCTGATGTATGACCACGCTTGTTTAAATAAAGTCTCTGGGTGGGATGACAATGTCACAGAGAGTTTCCATGCCTCTTCATGATGAGAGGAGCTAATCATGCCAGAAGCGCAAATCACCTCAGCAGGCCAGGGCAAGGTCATGTTTGGTTGTTTGTCTGAAACAAATGAGAACTTTCCTACTGGCTGTACAGACAGATGACATCATCTTGCACAGCTGCCAAATAACGTCTGTTATAAGTGGGGTGGGGGGGCATACACTGTTTATGAGACCCGATTTCATTTGGGCGGTTTTACTTGAGCCAATGTTCATATGTTATATGAAAAAAATAATAACTGACCATAAGGGCTAATCCTCAGTTTAGAGCACATATAGAAGTCTTGGAATGTGTATAAGCAATGGGGTAAGACATAAGGATACAAGGGCTCTCCACCCTCTCTGTAGCTGACATTTAATTAAAAGTGAATTACCCAGCCTCGTCGGAGGAAAGCATGAAACATCGGGAGCATTTGACACGCTCCATTTAAGTGGCTAATAATTCCCATCAATAATGGTTCATTCTGAACCTTTGCACTTCCTCCCTCTGCACTGAGCAACTCAGTCTTCTGTGAATGCAAAGGACATTACTACCTCCACAATATAGAGGAGCAACTTAAAATAGGTCTAAAATGAATGGCGGTCAGTGACTCATTGTTTCTAATATACTTGCATTATTGGCATGTTCATTTCAAGCCAAAACCTGTTCAAACTTAAATGTTTTTGAACTACAGTAAACCCTCAGTTTTATGCTGATTTTTTCTGAGAACTGAACTGTATTACCGCCCCCTGTCCAGCAGTGGTGGTAATACACTAAAAAATTGTCAACCGCCAAAAAAAGAAGAAGAAGAAGAAGAAGAAGAATCAGCAGCAGCATTTAGCATGACTGCTTCATGTCTTGTCCTCGTATTTTTGTGTTTTAACACCCCCCCCCCCATTTCTACTGTTATCTCAGTTTATTTAGTATTAGTAAGCTGTGTCCTGTCTAAACATGTGTGTAGAGAGAGTAATTACAACCTTTCATTTGTGTACGAGTGTTTCTCTCGCCTCACACTGCTAATGTCAACTGTTAATGCTAATGCTAATGGATAAGAAAATAACGCTCTGATTCTGATTATTTATTTACCTTTACGTTTTCTTTAAACTGAGTTTAACACAAACTTAAAATGTTCTGGGAGCAGATTTGGGGGCATATTTAGGGTTTACACTATAAAAATAGGCATTTTAGGCATTTTTAATCAAAACACAATAACGTGGTTTTTGCTCTTGGAACGTAAACCCCACGAAAAGCCCAGATTACTGTATTTTTCATTTTTGATAAACGGTTTGTCCTTTACCTTCTAGAAACAGCTTTATCAGAATCGGAATTAATGTAAAATGATAAAACGTCATTGCAATAATAAGGAAATAGCTATATATAGTGAATGGGTGTCCAAAGCCTCAATAAAGACTCTACAGCACTGAGAATCTTTGCTTGTTTGGTCCAATAAACTAAAAAACTAAAAAAAAAAAAAACTTAAATTTGCCAAGATTTCAACTGATAAATGATGAGAAAGATCAACTTTTCAGTGACAACTGATTTTATATGGCTTGCATCAGGATGCTTCTGGAAATCAAGCTAGCGATCATCTTTCACAGGTTTTCATTTTTCTTGGTAGTCAATCATACTGAGCAGATGTTCAGAGGCCAGTTTTGTAATTTTATTAAAAACGTCAACAGAATCTGATTGACTTAGAGCTATTGCTCTCAATCAGGCTAGCAGATATTTGGGTTTTCTCTTGTACTGGAAGCCAGTTGGCACCGCCGTTCCTTCAGTTTATCCATTGCAAGGAGCATCGCTTAATAGGGCGTCACCCTGAGCCGTTTGCCAGTGGACAAATTCTCCTTTCTTGGCTTCGACCACTTCAATGCAATAACGGTGGAGAAAACACAGCATAGCACAAACGACATGCACAAAAAACAGCGGCAGCAGGAACAAGAAATAATGTTCTCCCCATAACAATGATAAGTGTTAAAGGCCTGGTGATGTGGAAAACATTTCACTAGACTTGATCTCAGACTTTGATATGAATCACTGCTTGTTCTTGAATAGTGTGTGCTGCAAAGAAAATCATTACGGTCGAATAATAGTGCCTGACAGAGTAATGTAGGTGCCAGAGCGGTGCTTTTTCTTTGGATCCAGCCAAAACAGCATAAACAATTTGAGCCTGAGAGAATAAGAGGGCAAGGAAAAGGATGGAAAGAGAGAATTTTCCAGCCTGACAGCGTTTCTGTGGCTACTTAAGCCTCTAGCATTACCACTCGGGACAATGTGGTAATGCTACTGTAATGGACTAACAATCTCTGCCGGTTCTTCGAAACCCTCACACGGCTCTCAGGCCTATGACATCATCATCATCATCCCACAGCAGGGCCTGAAAAACTATCTGATGGGTAAAGTCCTCCACACTGATCTTCAGGGTCTTTGGACGAGTGCTGCAAAGATAATGAATCGCACATATCAGCTGCAGTCTATACCACTGACATTCACAACAAATCATAACATCTTATGATCTTATCATAACAACATTTTCATTCACACTCTGCAAGTGTGTGCATGTTCTTTCCATGATTTTATTTAGCAAAAATGAACGTACACTCAGCCTGGCCATGTCTGTCCCCAGTGCGCCGTGCAGCGTTTTTATGGGACGTAGCGAGTTTGACCCACTTTCAATCCGTTGCCTGCTTTTTGATTTTTTTCTTCAGCTCACATTTTCCATCTCACCTTGTCTTGTATTGTGCTTAAAGTCCCACATCGCAGCTGTATTTACATTCACAAACCCAAGGTCGGGTAGGAACTGTTATTTTAGCTCCTTCAAAAAAGTAAAATTATAAGTGCTTAAATAGACTCCAAAGCGGCCCCTGCTGGCTGCTCTGTATTTCCCTGTAAAGGAAATGGACAGCAGTGATTAATTTCTGACAGAAAAACAGTATAAATACAATGATCTTTGACACAAGTGATTGCCCTTATGTGTTAAGTTTGCATATTCTAGCTGTGTCTGTATGGGCTTCTGCCAGGTTCTCTAGTTTCCTCCCACAGTCCAAAGATCAGATTGGAGATGCAATCATGATTAAGAATAAGCTGTTCAGAGAATAGATGGACATTTTTATTTTAGAAATTCTAGTTTTCAATTTGCCTTAAAGTGATTTACACGTTTGCACATGGCATGGCATTTTTTACTGCCCCAACATGCTGTGCAAAAGAGAATTCTGATTCACTGCTTGTCAGATGTGGAGACAAAGGAGTCCAACAGGACTTCTGATCTTCTAGAAAAGAGTGTTGTTCGAGAATTGTTTGAAATCTTCGTTTAGATCTGTGTGATTAAATAGTTAATTAAATAGTTTTTTCTGTTTAGGTGAATCTAGCAAATTTACCACTTGTGGGACTAATAAAGGTTTATCTTATCTCTCTTATCTTAAACACACATCTTGTTCAGTACTGATGCGTTATTTCAGTGTTTGAAACCATTTTTTACCATTTATAGGGGCAGTTTATGGTCTCCACATCTCAGCTAAAGTCAGACAGCCTGTTATCTCTCTGTTTTACACCTCCAGTCAGACTCGGCCAAAATAATGAAAGTGTTTTTGGCTATTTTCCTGTGTAAACACTGGTTATTGCTCACCCCACTTTATCTCTTCCTGCTCACCCCACTTTATCTTGACTATCAAAGAAATGTTAAAAGTCAAATTCAAATTTTATTTGTCACATATACAATCATACATAATATGACATGCATTGAAATGCTTATTGCTGTATGATGTCCAACTTTAAGGATCAAAAGAAAATTTGACAGTAGAAATAAAATACATTTAAATTAATTACATATTACATAAATGTAGTTTGAATAAAATAAAAGTGATTGAAATGATAAACTCCAGAAATATGCAGAATATGCAACTAAATAATGACATAGACTGGCATGCATATTGCTACTACTACTACTACTACAACTGAGTTTCACTGTTATATTGCCTTTCAGAACCCCAAGGTCATTTTACCATACTTAAAACATACAACAAGAACAACAACAGAAAAAAACAATAATAATTTCATGTCTCTGTTTTTTATCAGTATTATCAGGAATCCACAACAGTGTTCCACTAAGTCTAAATAGTTAAAACAATGATTTGTATGTAAATATATGCTCGTGTAAATATATACAGCTCTCTTTTACTCCAGATGTCGACCATCATACAACACATGTTTGACGTCTGATGTTTGCTTCTTTGGTTTTGTGCTGCAGCTACAAGTCTAATGTCTGATGTAGCTAACGGTTTTAGTGGAAACTTACATTTCCCAAATCATCACATTCACACACTTCAGACTGTTCCCTGTCCTCAGGTAGACTTGTCTATCTGGTTCCTGATACTTTATGACTTCCATTTATTAAAATGAAAAATGAAAAGTCAAGTGGAAATCATTGTTTAAATGTGGAAAAACAATTAAATAAAAAATCATGTTTAATCTCTTTTCTCCACCACGCTCATTTTTCTCAGTTTGCTCATAGACCCTCCCTGACACTTGAAATGTCTTACAGAGCAGGACTGTTTCCAGTTCATGCTGAGTTTTAGATGGTTTCTACTACTGGTAAGGCAAAGACCTTGAAAACCACATGTAATCACATGAATAAAGACACATTTTGCAGAATTTCACAAACGTCTATTATTAGTTAGCCATTTGCCTTCCATTTCCTCCAGAGTAAAATCAGAAGAGCAAACTTCATGTCAGGGCTGGTTGACTGTGTTTGAGGCAAAGACGAAATTTGAAAATCCTAACAAGGCCTCTTTCTCTTTTTTTTTGTTTTTTTTCCCGATTTAAACAGTTGCACATTGTATTATGTGACTCTCCTGGGAATGGCTCAAACATGACATGCTTGGTTCGCTCATGCAGCTTATAAAACAGTCCTAACCAGAAGCACAGGCAGAGGTCATGATGTCTACTTGGCAGGCTCCGGTATCATGCAATCATAGCTTAATCAAGTCCGCCCCCTAGAGGCAGATCAAGTTAATCACACTGTGGTCAGTTCAGTGCCAGCATCCATAATTTCTGAATTAAGAATACATGCTCAATTGTGACTCATTTCCTCATGGTCTATTAGAGGGAATAGAAGCTTCATTCTTTTTATTCATCACTGCAGTCCTGGAGCCTTGAAACCTCCAGGTGAAAATCATCCCTCCAAACCTTTTCATTTACCATTTATGAGCTGAAAATCAGAATTTGACCTCCCTTGAATTTTTCTAAAGGAAACAGATGGAGAATTCCACACATGTGTTCAACACACTGAACGTTTAAACATCAGACATGGTTTTTGGTTTATATAACAGAACCAAATCTACTTCTAATAAATGTGATTACATGTTAATTTATTGAATTTTTCTAGCTGAAATGTGTACAATGACAGACTCCTAATTTCAATTAACTGTAAGTTACTAATCTATAGGGTTTATACCCCAGCATTTGTGTATATAGTAGAGGGTTTTTTGAAGAATTTTATCGGATTTATTTAGGCTTTATATTTTATGTTTATTTTATATTTATATTTTATATTTATGTTTCTATCTCTGTGTCTCTGTGTGCACTGACCCCTTTCTATCCCTTTCTATCAGAGCAGCATGAACTTCTTCAGAAGTTTGTTCTACAGCAGATATTCTGTGGGATCAGACGAGACGGGTTTGTCCTCATTCCCCATGACCATAGCTGTGTCTGAAAAACGCACTCGTTCACTATGTAGGGCACTATGTAGTGAGTCAACCATTTTATAGTGTCGTCCGAAATTTCAACCGTCAGTTTCACCCACTAGTTAGTGCACTACAAAATCGCTGCACGACATCCAGACACTGTACACTACATGAACACACATATACCATCATGCACTACAGGTTTTTTTTTTACCGTGCCCTACCTTGCGAACGAGTGCACATTTCGGACACACTTTACACTACTGTTACCCTGCGAAAGTCAAGAAGTGGAGCAAGTGTTCGAAATTAACTATACATCACCTCTCCTTGTTCACTAGTTATCCTCCTATACACTACTATCCCCCAAACACTATTTAGTGAACAAGTGAACAAGTGCACTTTTCGGACACAGCTCATCAGTAAGTCTTGAGCACCGAGGAACATGTCGGTGGTTCTCTGGTTCTCTAACAATTTTGGTAGATTCTGACCAGGAACCCCCCACATTCTTTGTAAGTATTACTCAGATCTTTTCCCCCATATTTCCTGCTTCCAACATCAACTTCAAGAACTGACTTACACCAGTTCAAGGCTGATTTACACTGTTTACATTTACAGAAATCAGATTTTTTTTTTAGATTAGATTAGATTCAACTTTATTGTCATTACACATGTACAAGTACAAGGCAACGAAATGCAGTTTTTTTACTGATACAGTAATCCCCCACTTTTTGCAGTGGGTTACGTTCCAAGAGCACCCACAAAAAATGCCTAAAAATGCCTAATTTTGTAGTGTAACCCCTAAATATGCTCCCAGAACACTTTAATTTCATGTTAAACTCCGTTTAATGCATTGCCCTTAAAGAAAATGTAAAGGTAAATAAATAATCAGAAAACTTTATTGCTTAAAAATCTGTTAGCATTAGCAGCGTGCAGCGAGCGAAAACAAACACTCGTACACAAAAGAAACGTTGAAATAATCTCTTTACTCACATAAATAAAGTTAAAAACACTAAAATACAAGACACGGAGCGGCCATGCTACATGCTGCAGCAGCTTCTTTTTCTTCTTTTTATGGCGGTTGACAACTTTTCAGTGTATCACCGCCACCGCTGGACTGGTAGCAATAATACAGTTGGACTGAATCCGTGTGAGGGATTACTGTACGCTCTGAGTTCTAAGGGTTAAATGTGTCCAGTCCTGAGATGCACTGGGTTGCATGTGCTGACTGTGTACACGACACTGGTACATTCACATGAGAAATGAGGCAGGGGAGAAGACTGTTTGGTTTGAGTGAAGGGTTGTAGAGGCATGTTTTCGCCAGGGCTTCTTGTTTACATTCCCATGAGTTCTGGACGTGGCCATCCCAGCATCGTGTTTACATTGGCCGCTGTTTTGTGATGCATATGTGTTTGCAATATGATTTACTGAAAGATCACATGCACAGTCCAGATAATGGGAATATGGCTTCTAGGGGACCAAGAGACGCTGATTGTTTACAAAATGCTCTTAATGTTCTCAACTCAAGCAGCGAGTGCTGGGCCTCAAACCTTCGCTTTCTGCCATGATCACTGCCAACTAGCATTATCTTCTAATCATCAGCACATGATACCTTGCATATGAATACCTCACATATGAGTTTCATTTATTGATTCCAGCACTGTTTCTGAACCATTTATAAAGAGACCTCAATCACAAAGGCAGACGGATTGCCGTAGTTTAAAAAATAGATTTTTTTGATTTGCTGACTTCATAAGTGTTGGATTCGAGAAAAGCTGAGTGATGGCATTGTGATCTGAAGGAAAATGTTCTTGCCAATAGTTTGCCATTCATATTTTAGCAATGGATAAATTGTGTACACGCAAAAACATTTTTATGAAGCCCTCTGAAGTTTTCAGCTTATCTCTGTAGGGGTGATTGTGTGATCATGATGAGATTCTGACTACAGCTGTCTTCAGTTGCACTCTCTGCTGAGACCTTCCACAGCTTCACTTCGTCTCCCACACCTTTTTGGACCATCTTCGACTGATCGACATCTGATTTATATCCTCTACCCCATCCATCACTGGTTAGCTTGTAATTACAGGGCTTCTGTGTGTGTGTGTGTGTGTGTGTGTGTGTGTGTGTGTGTGGTGCTGGTTCAGGTGCTGCAGTTCTTCCCCATCCAAGTTATTCCTAACAGTCTTCATCCTTATTAATGTCCAGCTTTCACCTCCATGAAGAACCACAGAAAGGATCACAGCCCGGAAAATCGTGATCGTTTTACACCTTTGTTTTCCTCATTTTAACTTAAGTCTCTGTTCTTTAACCCTTAGAGGCGCAGGTTCGCTGAAATCAGAGTTTACTGATTTCATCAAATTTAGACTGATGTTCTGCTTGGCCTCACAGTGAGGATACCAAGACGAACGGGGAAGGTTGAGACAAGGCAGAACAGCTGGGAGAAACAAAGGGCCAAAATCTATCTCTACTGCACAACAGCATGTACAAGTGTACTGTAACTCCACGACCTTGTAGTTGCAGGGACACGATTGCAGCCACACAGAAAACAATGTCTCAAAGGAACTGATGAATACATTCAAGACCATGAATTGGCCAGGAATTTTGGACAGATGCAGTTCATTGTGTTCGTCCAAAGCTGAGTGGGGTGATGCTAATGAAGTGGCATAGCGATGTCTATACGTTAGCTAATTCGAGCACATTATTTTCAGAGGTTGGGGAAGTTGACAAAGGATCAGTGCCTCTTTGCTAATGACCCACAGAACATCTTGTGCGTATTACGATGCCTTGCTGTAAATATTCAAGCTCAATGACTTTGACCTCTCCGTCAGTGCTGAGAACATGTGGATTTAAGCAGGAACACAGGTCTTACTGCAGCCTGTCTAAATATCCTCTCAAGCCCTCCTATATGGTATAAGTGATTACTGTGCATGTAATCACTCCAAAACCATAATCAGAGGCTGTCTGCTTCAGATCTTTGAACTGATGACCAGACAGGATTTTCTTTTTGAGTTTTCAATTATGGTCACCCAAGCTGTGAAGCAAGCAATGCAATTCCCTCACCATCACACTACCACCATGTGTGACTGTTGGTATGATGTTCTTACTGTGGAATGCTGTGTTAGCTTTACACCAGATGGAATGGGACCCCTGTCTTCCAAAAAGCTACACTTTTAACTCATAGAACATTATTCCAAAAGCTCATTGTGGTGTTTTTCAGCAAATGTGGGATGAGCCTTTATATTATTCCTGGCTAGCAGTGTTTTATGCCTGCCATTGATCTCCTTCTGATGGTAGAACCATATACACTGACCTTTCTGAGGTGAGGGAGACCTGCAGTTCTGTCGATGTTCATCTGGGTTTTGAGGTAAACTATCTAGATCATTTGTGATTGGTTGGCTGGCCACTTCTGGGGAGAATCCAATTTTTCTCAATTTGGAAATAATGCATCACACTATGGTTTGTTGGAGTCCTGGAGCCCTAAAATGGCCTTGTAAAGTTTCTCAGACTGATGGATTTCTTAGTAAGGCCCAGAAATCAAACCCAGTTGTGTTTACTATGTTTGTTTCTAATAAACAATACAATTTGAGGAATTGGTTAATTGATTGACCAAGGGGGCTATTGCTTTTATACACAGTACATCATTAATCATGGGCGTCTGAGGCTGCGGCCTTGAATGTTTTATGAATAGCCCAGATTTTTTGGGATGCAAATATGGAAAAAAAAAAAACATAAAAGCAAAAACCACTGGATTCTAAGTAATCAGTCCTTAACCTTTACTGCTCCTCTCGCTCTTGTCCTCATTTACTATCTCTGGCAATAAACATGTCCCAGCCAGCCCTGTTTATCTCAGTGCATAAAAGCATGCTGGATATTAAAGTGATTCATCACCGGTCAGAAAGCAGCATGTGGAGTAAATCCCAGCTGTTTATGTATGACTTTCAGTCACAGTGTATGTCATTTACTGCACTTCGAAAGAGCCATGGCTGGAGCCCGAGATAGCAAACAAGGTGCTGAGCTGGATCTTCTTCACAGAGCTGAGGTTGACTAATTAGTCATTGAGATACATTGAGTCAGCGTGTAAAACCACAAATCCTCTTTATCTTCTTCACCAGTGCATTAGCATGGTATCATTAGCATCTGTGTGTTATTTCTTTATAAACCCTGTTATTTCATCCCATCCAGCAAGAGAAGGCTCTAAAGCAAAGCGACATAAACAATCACAGGGTGACATTGTAAATACATTGAGATAGAAATATATATCGATGCAGTTAATCACAGTTAATTACAGTTCATTTTATTAAGATGTTAATTACAGTTCAGTGAATTTGCTTGATTCATATCTGTGTGTCGGTTCCACATGAATAAAATCAACATAATTATTGACAACAATATGTAAACTGACACATCTAGGTTAATTTATGCATTTATACATCTTCTATTTATGCGAACAACTGTACAGTGCAAGGTAATATGAACATTTATAATTATCATGATGACATCACTCCACTCCACTACCCAATATACCCTTTAAGCCTTGTCCTCACAGTCATCTGAATCAGCGTTTTTCATGGTACCAGGTGAGCACCGACTGAGTAGCGATCATTTTTCTTCTCATTGGAGAAAATCGAATCTTCAGCCCCGACGCTCGGTCTTCTTGGCGTCAATTTCTGCCGAAATCCGACGAATGCAAAGAAAACGTCACTTTTGCTTTTACATGGCATTTGGTTGATGTTCTGAAGGACCGAATATGTCCCATAATTTAAGTGTCCTGGGAACCGTGACAGACATTAGTTGAGTGCCGTGTTTGTGCTCTTGTACCAGTCGCAGCAGAATCAACAGAAGATCCAGACATCAGAGTGCAGTTAAAGAACTTCTGCAGAAATCTTCACGTCTTCAAAAAGCACAAAAACGTCCCTTTGACCCGACGCTGTGCAGTAAGAAGGTAAACCCGATGTTTGTTCCTCTCCTGCCTAGAATGTTGATTGTAAGTTGCAACAAAGAATAAAACTTTGTTTTCAGTGTAGAACTACAAATCAAGATGTCCAACAAGATCTGGAGAAAATAAGTACTGCCCCCACAGGTGAAACACTGAACTTCACATTGGGCTGCAGGCTGGAGTTTAACAGTGTCAAACAAACGCCAGTGTAACGCCTCCCGGAAGTCATTTAAGCACAGATAAAAAACGCAACAAAAACACCATCAGTGTACATCCATTTATCTAAGATTCAAACGTCCATGTGGACGAGGCCTTACTGAGTACTCTGTGAAAATCATCAGTACTATTACAACTGCATGTTTTATTACAAACAGAGCAGAATTATTCATTCTAATTCATCAAGTACAAATCATCCAACCATTATTTGAGCTGATAATTCTAACCACAGTCTAAAACCTGGACCCTGGACACATCACCAGTCCATCACAGAGCAGATACACAGACAAATACATACAAACTACAAACAGCAAGGATTCTTGGCCACCCAGCCAGGAATCAGACCCAGAACACCAGAGAAAGATTTAGCTGTTCCCAACAGTCTTTTCTTCGTCCTGTCTTTGTCCTTCTCATTTGGAGATCTGACTTGTTTCTCCTAAACCTCCCCTTTAGAAGAAACGAGGAGCAAAACCTTCTCTCTAGCAACCTTATGGATCTCAAAACTGTCTGGTGCTTTACAGATTTGAATTTGATCAAATTTCAGATGTTGTACAGGTTTTTTCATGAGATTGTTTAGATCTGAAGATCTGATGATCTGAGCCAAATAAAGATCAGAGCAGTGAGAGAAAGCAAAGAGCATTTTAAGATCTTAAACTGGGACTGGGCTGAGGGCTTAAACTGGGTTCTTTCTCAGGAGCTGAATTTAGAAAGTGGGAGAAAATGGTCAGAATCTCATATTGATGTTAAACTGAGTTCAGCTATGAAAGAATTGTATTCTGAATGTATCTCTCCTCTGGGATAGCACCACCCCCTGCACCACTGAGCTGCTACAGAACAAAACTGTGTCCAAGAAAATCATTTATCATTTTTTTCACACACAGAGATTTTCTACACTTACTAAACTAAACTTTACTAAAATACACTCAAAATGTATCTTTTTTATTCATCACTACTGACCTTCAAAAAGCATGTTTATATAATTCTATGGATAATCAGACGAGTGTTAGATATTTAAGGAGATATTACATGCTAAAACTGTTCAACCAACAACTTCAACAAGAATAAAAATCTGCAGTTTATGAAATAAATGGATTGTGATACAAACCTGTGGTGCGCAATATCTATTGACTGGTGGTGTATTTTATTCATGTGGAAATGATGTACATAATTTAAACCAAGTAAATTCTCCCCTTTTCAGCATGTCATTAGTGTACATTAATGTAAAGTACGCTCTTTATCGCCTGTTAACCAGGACGCTGCTATTACTCTTAAACAGAATCTGTAATTTTATTAGATTTTTAGTCCAAGTCCTGATTTGATTTTCTCAGTACAAATGCAGTTCAGATCTCAAAGAACACCCCATTCAGAAGCAAAGTGCAAAGGTGATGAGAAGAACAAAAACCAGGCATTGAAGCTGCCCGTCGTTTCGATGTGAAGACGGGCTGCTGTCGTAAACAGACACACCGTCGATGCCACACAGAGAACAATCTCCACCACAGAAATCACAAACTCCCATGGTTTTCCTGGCCTCTGACGTGTAGGTTCTCACCGTCCTCCTCCCTGCAAAGAGTCAGGAAAGGCAAAGGTGAGCTACTGAAGTTTAAAGGTCAAAGATCAATAAATTAGGGCATTAACGACTCAATTTTTTCAAGTCAACTAGTCGGTCAGCAAAGACGAAGTTGAGTTGACGAGTCATTTGATGTCGTCACACACACTGGAGAAACACAGGCTTCTAACACTGAGCAACTCTTATTAAAGTTCTCTATAACATTAACAGTCAACATGACACACACGTGTGTCTGTCTTCTCTGCTGCGTGTCTCGTCTTGTTGTGGTCTCGTGTTTAGATTCCCCTCGTGCCAACGGTACCGCCCCTTTTATGAAGGGACTATAATAATTGGTTAAATCAAGGAATGTGTGTCAGCGTCAGCCAATCAGAGGGAGAGATTGCATTGTGTTTGAAATAATAATTAATTAATAAATGCTTCCACGTCGTTTCTTTTGCATTCATCTGTATAGAAGACCCCAAGGAATCAAGCTACCGGTTCACCATTGTCCAAAACAATGACACAGGTTCATGGATCTGAGTGTCGCAATTTTGGTTTCATATCGTTACAGCCCTAATATATATGTATATATATATATATTAGTGCTGGGCCGTTAACAAGCGCGAGATTCTTATCGCGTGATAAAAAAAAAATCGCCGTTTTATATATATATATTAGAGGTGGGCATAGATTAATATTTTTAACGCCGTTAATCTCATTGGAATCTTTAACGGCGTTAAACCCCCCCGCCCCCCCCGCCCCCCCGACAGAGAGACGAAGACAAGTTTAAAACGTGCGCGAGCCGGACAAGTCACTGAAATATCAAGGTGAAATTCATCATGGCTTGCGTAGTGTAGACACAGCTCCCTCTGTTCATGGGGGTTAATGGCGATATTTTTTTTATCGCGCGATAACAATTTCGCGCCGTTAACAGCCCAGCACTAATATATATATATTCTATGTGCCTTTTTGTTTCACTATATATTGTTTATAGCTGAGATTACAATAAAGTTTCAAGAAAACGTAGTAGGACATTGGTATCAGACTTTATCCGGATACTCTGAAGAACTTACGGGGCTCGTAGTAGTCATACAGGGTAACGACTGCGTCCTGAACACTCGTCACCTTGAACTCCAGTGAGGTTGGGACTCTAACACATTCTCGAGTCCTGGTGACCTGTGAGAGAAACAGCAGGAGAAAGGGCTCAGTCTTGCTTCAAGTTCATTTTCAGTTTGTTTTTCATGATTTGTTGGGTTTGCAATATTTTTAATATTCCTTCAATCCAGAAAGCCTGCAGTAATGAAACCATCAGTGGTAATGGAGAACATAACACAGCTCAACAGGTAAAAATCATATATATTGTAGTGTTTTTCATGCTGATTTCAGATCTGTGTTTAGTTTTTCCTGCACATACAGTGTTTGTGATGAAGCTAGTTC
>JBBPDC010000156.1:1921116-1935715 GCA_037974485.1 Hemigrammopetersius urotaenia | reverse complement strand
TTCTGCTTGAATGATTCATACGTAGGTCACTGTGTGTCTTAACCAACAGAAACATTCCTATGAAACTGGTCAGGTTCAGGGACTGGACTAGAAACGAGAGGCTCTGAAGGTCCTTCAGGAAGCCTGGAGAACTGTTCCTCAAGAACACAGTAACATACAAGAACATCTGGATCTCTGGGAGAGAACAATGAAGAAGGGGGACCAAGATTCATACACAGTGCTGTACAGCCACAGAACACAAACCTTCTGTACTCTAACCCACAACACCAAGCACTAACTAAAGTGAAAAAATCTCTGAAAAGGTTTTATTCTCAAATGGTATTAATAATAGGGGTGTGATATATATGGTTTACAGTAATATCGAAATTGTTCTTTTATCGATGAGGCCGCTGGCATTACCGAGCATTTCTGCAGTAACCAGTGTAAGATAGCAGGACACGTTCCAATCACGCCGTTTCTGTAGACAGTAAAAAACAACCCAGCAGCAATAACCCAACTTCACCTGCTGCTTTCTATGTTCTAGCAGAGATGTTCAATCATTTTTACAGAGTCCAAGTCATGTCTCAAGTCTTCGAGCTGCAATGTTTACAAACGGCAACTGTGAGATTTTTGAGCTGTAAATGTTGAGCTCTAAATGTTTAGAAGATATGCTAATAGGCCACGCTACGCGATTACAATTTGCTGTTACTTAGCAGGGGGCGGGGCTGCGTGCTGTGATATGTCCTCACCAACATGGAGGATTTGTCTGTGTTCTGTTCTGTTCTGCTCTTGTGTTGCACCATGGTCCTGGAGGAACGTTGTTTCATTTTTACTATGTACTGTGTATATGATAGAAATGACAATAAAAATCAACTTGACTTGAATATTTAGTGTATTTTTAGTAAAGATTAAGTAGAAAATCTCAGTGTGTGCAGACACTTTTCGTGAAAAGAATTTGTTCAAAAACACCAAACTGCTGAAAGTAAAACAGGAGACCGGTTAAAACAGCAGAACAGGAGAACCAGGCAGAGAACAGGAGAACCAGGCGGAGAACAGGAGAACCAGGCGGAGAACATGAGAACCAGACAGAGAACAGGAGAACCTCATGAGCAGAAGCAGAAGTGGGTTTAGAGGGACTAGACAGACAGGCAGTCAGTGGGCCAGAACACACCAGAACCAGGGGGAACCAATCAGAGCAGGAGCAACAGAGAGAGGAAGGAGGAGATAGATCTCACACACACACACACACACACACACACACACACACACACACACACACACACACACACACATTAACAAACACACACACACACACACATTAACAAACACACACACACACATTAACAAACACACACACACACACACACACACACACATTAACACACATTAACACATACACACATCTGACAGGGGCTGTTACGGCTTGCATTGCAAAGATGGACTGAACATTGAATGATGGATGTAAAGTGAGATAAACAAAACCAATTAACCAATTTATAGTCAGCTGATTAATCAATAATCCGTCTGTTATGATAAGATCTAATACCGAGGCAGACCAGCCGCTCTGGCCCAAAGCTGAGTGCTTTCTCTGGACAGCCTGTCTGTTTAGCCTTATCTGGTCCCAGTAAAGACACTGTGGGGTCAGCAGTGAAAAAGTCAACAGTATGATTACCATCCTCCAGCTCACTGCCACCGGCCGCCGCCCCGTTCGCCGCGCTCTGCCTGCCTCGGCCCGTGAACACCTTCTGCATGCTGGAGTTGAATCTGGAAGGAGAGGAGGAGGATCAGACACTGCAGTTCACATTTACACTAATATACAGTAAGCCCCCGTTATTCGCCGGGGCTTACGTTACACGAGCACCTGCGTATAATGAAAAACCGTATTGTTGTGTTTTGGTCAAAAAATGCCTTAAAATGCCTATTTTAATAGTGTAAACCCTAAATATGCCCCCAGATGTGCTCCCAGAACACTTTAATTTCATATTAAACAGATTAATACATCACCCTTAACGAAAATGTAAAGATAGACCTGAGGTTTAAATACGGAAAAGTCACGAACGAGAGAAACAGAGAGAGAGAGTAAGAGAGAATGAGAGAGAGACACGATCCGTGCGCTCCAGAACGAGAGAGCAAGTGTCACGGTCGCCTCACCCTCTCCCCGTAGATTCCACTCCCCATCCCCTGAGAATTAGTTTTCCTGTTCATTTTTGTCTCAGTGTCTTGCCTCCCTTCTTCTCTTGTACCCTTTAGAGTCTCCCAGCACTGTTTGTATCACGTCCCATCTTGATTAGTTTCAACTGTTTCCGATCCCGTGCACTATTTATAGCCCAGCCTGACCCTGAACCAGCGTGCCGGTATTGGCTCATACTTTCATGTGTGTATATGTACCCCAAACTTGTCTGTTTTATTATTCTTCCTGTCTTTAATGTTCTTGTTGTTCTTTTTGTTTGCAGGCTCATGCTTTCCCTCTTTGAATTTGATGCTTACGCCCAGAGTGATCTGACGTTTACCCACGTTTATCTCGTCTCTCTGCTAGGACAGCCCTGCTTTGTTTGTGTTCTGTGTTTGGATGCTAGCACGAGTCCAGCTGTTTGTTTTGGTTTTGCATTATTCATCTTGTGTTTACTGTGGATCCCCTGAGTCGGGGGTTTCTTTAGTTCTTGTATTGTTTGTGTCTCTGTTTATTAAATATTGTGTTTATTTTCAAGTAGATTTGCATCCTCCCCTTTCCCTTCTACACACCCATCTTGACAGCAAGAGAGAGAGATACAGAGACAGAGAGAGAGAGAGAGGGTGAGAGAGAGAGAGAGAGAGAGAGACTCGCGCTCCGGAAAAGTCACGAACGAGAGAGACAGATATAGAGAGCACGCTCGCGGGAGAGAGAGATACAGAGAGAGAGCGAGAGAGGGAGTAAGAGAGAGAGAGACACAGAGAGAGAGAGAGCGTAAGAGAGAGCCCTACGGCCATGCACCAGGAGCCAGAAGAACTAAAATGACACACAGAGGCGACTCAATGAAGGACAACCTCCCACTCACTTCATGATCAGGATGTATCCTGCGTACATGACCACCAGCACCAGACTCTCCCACCTGCAGAACATCAGAACACCAGAACATCAGGATATCAGGATATCAGAACATCAGGACATCAGAACCTCAAACAGAATATAAATAAAAATAAATAACAGAAGCTGAACTCACCACACAATCTTTTCATCATAGATAAACTGGAAAAAAGCAGCAGAAAAATTGAGGAGATAAAAGAGACAGAAATGTGAAGATCTGGGCGCTGCTCTCGTGATTTGTTGATTTGTTTAAGAAAAGTTTAACACACACACACACATATATCGTCGCTGTCGGGCGGAAACCTCGTAACTCCACTTTTGGTCCTTGTTGTTTTTTTTCATAAATCGATACTATTGGTCAGTCTCCACATGGGTCTGTAACATTTAGAAATTATTAACCAATGAAAAGTGTTGAAAATAGCTTGGGATTAAATCTCTTACCTCCATTGGACACTACAGCTGTCGCCAAACCCTTGTAACGGAGCCGCGCAGCAGAAGTAACTGAGCAAAAAGCTACGACATCATTATTTAGCCTGAGTTCATGTACAATCTCAGACCTGTACACAACTTGTGATGTATTATAAAGTGAATTTAATATTTTATTTACTATATTAATCAAAAATCTATTAATTGTTGTATTCAGTTTAGACTAGCTGCTGTTTTTACTCCTTTCATGAAGATGGCGCTATTGAGCCAGTTAGTAGCTAGAAGACATTTAGTGATGCTGTATTTCAAAATTATCTCCTTGGAAGTAAAGTATAGCGA
The DNA here is from genome assembly GCA_037974485.1 of Hemigrammopetersius urotaenia. Taxonomy (NCBI): domain Eukaryota; kingdom Metazoa; phylum Chordata; class Actinopteri; order Characiformes; family Alestidae; genus Hemigrammopetersius; species Hemigrammopetersius urotaenia. The sequence goes on along the minus strand of JBBPDC010000156.1, from coordinate 1,931,907 downwards.
CAACAACTGAATACGTTTTTAAAGAAAAGTATTTAGACTGAATTGGTCCTGAGATGTTGATGCAGAAGAGGAGTGCGAGTAAACGGTAAGTCTGCAGGTTAAACATTTCCCTCTTATATCCATCAGGCTTCTGTAATGTTTGTCAGTTCACTGGTTCAAGTTTTGAGCGAACAAAGGCTAATCAGCCATGTTAGACACTGCTGTAGGCTTTAATAAAGTGTTGTAGTCTGTTAAGTGATCTCAATATATGTACTCTATGCACAGAGGCTCTGTCTAGACACAACTATCGCTAAAATCAATAATGGCACGAACTCCTGTGTCCATATCTGCCGGTCAAAATCCATGTAAATCCATTTAAGAAAGGTTTTGCAAAAATATTGGCAATACAACCTTACACACAGTTATATAATCATATCTTAAGATGTTATACCAATTTTGATGACACAGCATTCATTTATTTAGAAGATAAATCATTTTTTCATTTTCGTTTTGGACATACGAGGTTTCCGCCCGACAGCGACGATATATGTGTGTGTATGTTAATTTACAGTTGGTAACACTAACTGCTTCATTACGCGATACAATTTTTAGCCTAATCATATTCATGAAGATCCTGGATGAACTGAATGACTCAGGTTTTCATTTTACTTTAATTACTTGTATTTCTTTCCCTTTTCCACCCTAACGCCTGCCTCATGTGAAGTCATGGGAAAGGCAGAAGGCTCGGTTGCGCGAGAAGAGTGGCACGGACACGTCACAGCTCTGTCAGTGGCTCCGGAGTTCAGAAGATTGGGGCTCGCCGCCAAGCTGATGGAGATGTTGGAGGAAATCTCAGAGAGGTACAGTTAAAGCTTAGGGTGACTGTGGGTGAAGTTAGGAAGGTTTCAAGCACGTTCCTGTCATACACACTCCTCTAGCCTCAACGTAATCTATGCCACAACATGACTACAGTTACAGATCTTCTGTATTCAGAATGTCATGTTTTACGCGGATCAGGAGTCGCAGAGTTAGTCGCGCTGATTTTTTTGAGAACCCAATCTTCAGGAGACCTTTCCAACAAGACCTCGTTTGTATTTTTAGCCCGAGTAGATCAGGGATTATTCCCCGAAAACCGCGAGCCGGAGCTCATTCAGCCTCGCACCCGTGTTTAAATGTGATCCGGGTGTAAACTTCCGAGTTGCAAATCTTGGCGGGGAATTTAAATACGGGTTTACCTTTCTATTCTTTAAGAGTAATGCATTAAACTGAGTTATTAAAACTTACTGTTCTGGGAGCAGATTTAGGGTTTACACTATAAACTTTTTTTTTTTTTTTTTACCAAAACACTCGCTTTTTCACTTAATGGGGGAAATGTAACCCCTGCGAAAAGCGAGGCTTTACTGTATTGTGAATGGAATTAAGCATATCGTTGTGAATTGGCCTGTTCTTTAATGTCAACTAGAAATAAAACTTTTCTTCATCGTAGTCTCATGTTCTTGGTCATATTAAACACAATTCATGTCATTTTAATGATAGTATTGTAGCAACTTTTACACACAGTAGAAATTAGTGAAATAATCTCAATTGTTTTTATTTATTGGATCATTATATATAAAAATCTAAGTGAAAATCTAAAAAAAAAAATCTCACTCCTAAAGCTTTAAAAATGTCATGCTGTTTTCACCAATGCCTCTGCTATTTTTGCAGTCACCTTTATGAATTTGTCTCTTTGCAGCCTTTAAAAAATGAAAATGTTTGTACTTCTCATTTTTGGGAAAGGGTTAAATAGAGTGAAAGACATTTATCATTCTTTTGGTATTACAGCCTTTTTTGGCCTCAGCTACGACTATACTGCAGTAAAACCACGTTTCACCTTCTCCCTCCACTGCAGTTGCAACTTAAGACAGGGCAGAATGTTTGGATGAAAGTTAAAATTCACCTGATTAACACCATTGAAAAGCTGCTGTTATGAAAAGGCAGCGTGTTCCTGCATTTCGCTGAGAAGAAACGTGTTCCATTCTAATTTTTTTTTTTTTAAAGGTCTTAGTGTTAATTTATAAGGATGTCACAGCAGAACTGTGACACATTTATGTACAAGGGCCACATTTACTGTGTCTGTGAAACACTACGGTGTTACCATTTATTACAGACATGATAATGATGTGTTTGCATTTTTATACCAATGGTAATATAAAATGATAAGGTTTAGGGTAATTATCTTGAATAATTTGTTATATAAGTACACATAGACTAATCACAGGTCAAAACAGAGCCGAGTTATAACATTCAGAAGTGGTTTAAAAAAAAAAAAAAAAAATTTTGCCAAATTATCCAGATCACATCACTACACTCCAATTTTCACTGAGAAAAACACTCTGAGCTTAGAAACATACCCAAATTTCATGTTTCACTCTAAAATGTGTTACGATACAGAATTGAATATCGAAGTTCCCGGTCCCAGTCCTGACACTTTCATTTTTGCCCTCATTTATGAATGTACCGCCCCTTCATGAGGTGGGTCAGGTGTGAAGATGGTGTATGTTGTTACCAATCCCACTTACAGAAGATACTATGAATAACTGGTGTTTGTGTGTTTCTATACACATAGGAAAGGAGGATTCTTCGTTGATCTTTTCGTCCGCGTCTCCAATCAGGTTGCTGTAAACATGTACAAACAGCTGGGCTACAGCGTCTACAGAACCGTGATCGAATATTATTCTGCGAGTAACGGGGAACCAGATGAAGATGCCTACGGTAAACTGTGCTTAAAATAAATAATCAGTACAGCTTATTTCACAAATCAATAGACTTTACTTTAGGGCTGCACGATATATCAACACAGTTAATTATTGCAATATCTGTCTCAACAATACTGAAATAGCAAAGGCTGCAATATGCAAATGAGTCTACCCAATCAGTGTTTCGGACAGAGTGACCAATCACAGCCAGAATTAAACAGGCTGTATTTGTTACTATGCCTATAAGACCAATATCTGTTTAAAAAAAAAAAGAAAAGCAAATTCTTTGTTCTGATTGGCTGCCCTGTATTGCAGCTCATTTAAAAGACAGCATGTGGCAGAAACACTCAGTAGAAATTCAGTGTGAAAGGGCGGGGCTGAATAAGACAAATGTTTTTTCCATATATGGACTGTGTAGCAAATATTTACATACTTATGTCCAGAAAAGTTTTAATACATCGAAAGGCGTCACAATCACAATATGCTGCCATAAAATCGCAGCACTGATACTCTGTACATATTGTGCAGCCCTACTTAAGGTTAACTTTTCTAACCATATTAATGACTGAATTCTTTTCATTTGTCTGCAGATATGAGGAAAGCATTATCCAGAGACACGGAGAAGAAGTCCATAATTCCGCTGCCGCACCCCGTCAGACCTGAGGATATAGAATAACACTGAACAGTGGCTCTCTGTCTCCCTCTGTACCCCATATTGGGAAAATAAAGCTGCAGGTTTGGTCATTCGTGCATAGAACATCTAACACGAGGCGTAAACTGCCAGAGGGTCACTGCTTGGTAAACCTGATTTAAAATCAACTTTGCTTGTCGTCACAGCAGAAGATATTCAGATTTTAACAAAATTAAAGAATATTGACAAATGTTCAGTTTTTTACTTTTTTTCAAGCCTGATCTGATTCTAAGGACAGGACCATTTTGTCATTATATTAACTTACAACACATACAGTTTTCTCTTTTTATTTATTTTCTTATAAAAGAATGGTTTGTGGAAAAAAACAGCGCTGTCATCAGTTTTTGGGGAGGGGGGAGAAAAAAAAAAAATCCTGCCCACTTCAGTCTTTGGTTGCAGCATCTGTCTTCTCTCGTTTTTTTCTGCTTTCGTCATTTTTCTCGTCGCTCTCACTTTCACCGCTGCTGCTGTCGCTGCTGCTGGTACTGTCGTCACGATCATCATACACACTCTGTTTAGACTCCTGAGCCGCTGAAGGCTCTTCCTCCTCTCTTGGACCACTTCTCTCCTCCTTTTCAGTCTCTTGCTCCTGTTGAGGCTCCGGCACTTTTTCTTCATCCTCCTGCTGCTGCTGCTTCTTCCACATCTTGGCCATCGCCAGCAGTTTGAGGTTGGGCTGATTGGCAGCGTCCTCTGGGAAGATGTAGTCGTAGTATTCCTCCCATCCTGCATCCGACTGGAAAATAAATAGATTAAAAAATGATCAATAATGTGTAAGAACACTATTTTTATGTAAGAGTAGTGCAAGAAGAAGAAGAGCTTCAGGAAAGCAGATTAAGATGATGGAGGGATTCTGCGGCTCTCGTCGGCTTACACAAAAGCGCCAGTGGATGTAACGTCATAAGAAATCATTATCAACTGCAATAACATTCACTGAAGCATGTGTCTGTTTTTTGGCCAAAACAAAATCTGAGCCTATTTCAAAATGTTTCAGTTCAGGCTGCAAGACCAAAATAATAAATCACGATTATTCTTATCGATATTGAAACCACAATTATTTTAGGTAAAACACATTTTTACTGCACTTTCTATTTTAACACACATGCTCCTTTTTCAGGCAGCTTAGCGAAGCCCTAGTCTTTTGTTCGCCCCCTGAATCACATCTTATTTAATGAGGAAAAATATAAACACACTGTAACCAACACACTCCTCTCACTATGAGACCAGTTGGATGGCAAAACACTACTAGAAGTTCCTAAAAGGTCATTATTGCCATTTTGTTTGAGAGAACCAGAGATTTGTTTTCCTTGAATTATTCTAGTTCTGTAAATGCTGCATCATTTCTCTTATTCTGATGTTTTGTTGTTTCCTTTAAAATGATGCTTTAAAAAACAATATTTGTATTTGGAAACTAGGAGAAATATCGTCAGCGGTTCTTAAAAACGAAGGCAAAGCTGTTCAGTTCAATACTTGCAGCTATAAAAGATCAAACCTGAGAAACTGAACATTTCTGCAGTTTTTTTCCCGGAGCTATAAAACAATTCATATACTATATCAAGCTCTACATCCATTCCCCATTAAATAAGCCCTTTAAATTACAGTAACATTTGAGATATGCATATATGTTTCTCATAACCAGAATCTGTGAGATCAGTCACTTCCAGCTCTAAATGCCCTTAAATCCTACAAGCAAATTCAGACCAACAGTGCAGATAAAATGAGCTGCTAAGACCATCCCACTCACCCCGTCCTCTGCTGTCAGCTTCCTCCTCTTCTTCACCTTCTCCGGCAGCAATTTCCTCACTCTGTCCTTTTGGGCGAAGGTGCCGAACTCCTGTTCAAATTCTCTCCAGGACTCCAGCAGCATCAGCCTCTCCTCCTTCTCCTCGCAGCTCCGCAGGCCTTTGTTGGCCTCCTCATAAACCTGCCTGCACCTCTGCAGCCGGTCCTCTGTGTCCACAGATAGCTCGAACTGCGCATAACTGATCCAGACCTGCAGAATAGGAAGAGCAAAGCAAATTAACCCAACACCCAAGAGTAAACAAGCAGTAAAAGTGTAAAGCTTTCATACTGTTAGGGGTACAAATGTATGGAATTAGATTCAGACCATTTAAAGGTCTGGAAAAGTGAATGTGTGGAATAGAGTAGAAAATAGTGTGTGTCCAGGCTTGAACTTCTATTTACAGTTTTAATGACAGAATAGGGCTGCACGATACCGATAAAATATCAACATTGCGATTGACATATTTTATTGCTATATTTTGTGACAGCGATGCCTTATGTCACTTTTCCGGAATTAAACAGACCAAAGTATGTAAATAAGCTTTTTTATAAGCATGTTCACTCCGTCTCATCCATACATGCCATATATGGAAACATATAGGTCACAAAAACACATTTACATTAGGGCTGCATGATATTACGAAAACGTGATAATGTTGAGTGTTCCGATGGCAATATCACATGTGATAAGTGAGTAAAAACTTAGCCTTAATAGTGTTAATGTTTTTCTGATTTGGATTTGCTGGTAAAGACTCCAGATGCGGACTAGTCTATGCAGAAAAAAATGAAACGCAACATTTCCATTCCAACTGTGACGTCCACAGAGCAGCCGTGAGAAGCCGCAATCAGGGTTTGTGTTCTGGGACTCTTATTTTGAATTCAGTGTGTTTGTGTATAGAGTCTCAGTGTCAGGTGTCTTGTGTTTTCATTTAAGTGATTGTGTGTTGTGATTGGTTCTTGTTCAAATGGTATTTATTTAAGTGCCGGTCAACCCTCACCATGACCCTCACCTTCCCTGCTCCTCGTATCTCCTATATGTAGTTTTGTTTCTGTTAGCCCCTTGTGGCTTTTTGTTTCATTATGTAGAGTGTGTATCTTTTGTAAATAAAATCCATCTCCCCGAACACCCAGAGCATTTAATGCCTCCCATAAAACATTTGAACTATTAAACATTGTTGAAAAAACATCTGAACATATTTTTCAAATAATTTTAACAAGATGTTTTTTTTTGCCCTCTTCTCTGTGGCACTGGGTGAAGAGTTTTGGGAAAAACACCATTTATAGAAGTTAAGTCAATAAATACGATATGTATATTGCGCATGTTGATATCGCGGTGACGGTACATTTGCGATATATTGTGCAGCCCTAATTTACATATATCCCTATAACAGCTTAGCCCCTCAGAATTCATGCTGGAGTTCGCGGCTCAAAATGCCCGGGCTGATTATTAGTCCCAGTCCAGCCCTGGGTACTACTGTCCTCCATGGAGAGAAAGACAGTGCACGTGTAACTGAATCTCCTCTGTTTGAAGCCCCACTTTCCACCCCGTCAAACCTCCCTCCGCCTCGTTCCTCTTGACTTTCGCGTGTTATAAGTAGTATGCTGTGTGTCTGAAATGTGTACTTGTTCACTGTGCAGGGCATGGTAAAAGAAACCCGCAGTGCATGATGGTATGTGTGTGTTCATGTAGGGTACAGTGTCTGGATGTCACATGGCGATTTTGTAGCGCTAGTAACTAGTGGGTGAAATTGATGGTTAATATTTCAGACAACAATACAAAATGGCTGACCCACTACATAGTGTCCTACATAGTGAACAAGTGCATTTTTGGACACAGCTATAATGAAACCCAAACCTCAGGCTGCTTCCACCAGGATGACCTGAAGTCAGACAGACAAGCTGCTCTTTCTAAACATGTGTGGCGCTGAGGGACGTGTCCTCACCTTGACGTGCTGCGTGCGCTCCAGCAGCCTCTTGTAAAGCCCTCGGGTGTGGTCGTACTCCTCCTGCTCAATCTCAAAGTCAATGTAAGACTTCCACAGCACCTGGGAGTGTTAATTCATTTGATTAGGATCACTAAATATTTTCAGAAGCATCTTTGGTTGTGCAACATTTGAATACCCAGTGAGAGACATTGGTGGGGGCGGTTTTACCTCTGGCATGTCGAGGCGAGGTTGACCGATGGCCAGCTCGAAAATGGCCCGTGCTCTCTCTGTATCGCCCAGGATGGTCTCCAGCTCTGCAAATTTGATCCAGGTGGTGCAGTTCTCTGGGGCAAACTCCAGGTATTTTTCATACAGCTTCCTGCAGCGATCAAACTCCCTCAGCTGCAGCTCCAGCTCGATGTAGCCCTTAAAGAGCTTATTTTTGGGGCATTTACCAATTGATGTGCCCTGATGTGAGAACAGATAAGATATGAGATCAACTTCTGCAGCAACAGTGTTAATAAAACCTGAATGAATAAGTGTTAAACCTCACCAGGCCTCGTCTGGCATTCTGCAGGTTCTTCTGGCGAATTTCAAACTGGCCGTACAACAGCCAAATTTTGGCAAAGGTGAACTGTGAACAAGTGAATAAGATGAATACAATGCAATTCTACACTACAGGGGCTGCACGATATGAATAAAACATCAATTTTGTGATTTTACTGCTACATATTGTGATTGTGGTGCCTTTTTAAGATATAAAAGGGCCCACAGAATCACTTTTCTGGCCTTAAAAAGCCTTAAAGTCTGTAAATATTGTTTCAAATTGACCCCCCTCTATCTATATAGTCCATATGCGGAAAAAGTTACAAAATCAGCCTGGTTTCAAATCATATTTTAGCGAGGTCACAAAAACAACACATTTAAATACATCTCCCTTTTCTGACAGCAGCAGCTTTAGCTCCGCCCATTCATGTACCATTTAACCAACACCTTTAACAGTTAAAAACTAGAATTTTGTTGGATTACATGAAGAACCAGTACATCAGAACACCCAGTAACTCTCCTGGAGCTGTGGTCACGCTGTCAAACACTGTGATTGGTTAGAGGTTAATTTGCATACTGCAGCCTTCTGTGACATCATTAGTTTTAAGATTGATACTGTGATAATGATTAACAGACGATATATATATTGTGCAGCCCTACCCATTACACTGTAATTTGACAGTAAATACGGATGAATTCTGTACCTTCTTGTGAGGGATGAGCTCTAGACATGCCTGATAGACCTGTCGTGTTCTCTCGGGGTCCTGCCACGAAAACAAACAATGTCGTTATGCTTCCAGAATATTTGCATAGCAGCATAGTGATTCAACTGCATTATGGGAATTAAAACGCACTGATTTTGCATTAAAATGTCCCATGACATGCTGATTCTTTATGCTTTTATACAGGTCTTAGTGGTCCCTAATTCTGTATCTGTCTCTTTCTGAAATTCAGCCTTGGTGCAGAATTACAGCCACTAAGAGTCAGTCGGTCCCACTCTGAGATTTCAAGAGGCCACGCTGTTTCTGTGTCTGTAGCTTTAAATGATTATGAGGAGGAGAGAGGCGGGGCAAGGTGGATGGTGGGGGAGGGGCCAACTTGAGGCCACTGTAGGCCTTCCTTTGCATGAAGGAACCAAAAAAATACATTTGTGTTCATTTGTACGTCTAAACAGAGTAACTGCCATGCTGCACTCCTTTACAAGCAATGATGTCTCTACAGGCAAAAGTGCATCACACACAGCAGACAGTGGGTGGAGCTAATTTTTTAGGGGAGGGGCGAAAAAGCATGAGAAAGGGCCGGTAACCTTTCCCCTTATAATGACATACGGGGCCAAATTCCAGATCGAGCCATCTGAGCTGTCCTTCTCTCAACGGCGGAGCAGGAGGATCAAAGCATTCTTTACATCTATCGCCATTTCCAGCCACTGCAGGACCACAGGTAGGCTAGGGGAACTTTAGTATTAGTATTTAAAAAAAAAAAATTCATGTCATGGGACATTTAAATATAATCTGAGATACAGTGAAATTTTGTTCAATACAAAATCTGCTAGACGAAACAGACAACTTTATTGATCCCAAGGAGGAAACTGCTTATGATTCGACTACATAGAAAAGAACAATGTAAAATAAATCAATAAAAAAAAATACTCAATATGAAATGCACAATACATATACACAAATGCTGCAGTATAAATACTATAATACATTTCCACCAAGTAATTTAGTAGTAACACAAACAGTGGTTTGGAGTTGTTCTTTATACCGAGTCTGTTATTGCTGTAATAGAGATCAGGGGCTGTATTACAGAAACTTCCTAACTTGAAAGTCCTATCATAACTGTGTGGTAACCGTGGTAACGGCAGATTCGGCAGATTCCAGACCTTTGAAATCTTATTTATGAAAAAAGCTGTTACAGAACAACCGTTCCTGACTTAAATTTTCTTAAATTAAGAAAAGTGTATTACAGAAGCATCCTAAATCCTTAACTTCCACTTCTGCTGTCCGAACTGTCGCCAGCTGATTATTTAGGCTATGGGTAATTTGGCCCGCACACCGGCTGGGGTACAATTAACAAATGCGCTTCGTTTTTTTGCTAAAGGTGATTTTCAAAGTGAAGTGTGTGACTGGTTGCATGAGAGTATGTGTGTCCCTATACTTTTGTTTTATAACATAGTTTTCTATCACAGCTCTGTTCCAATACTTTTGGCCACATTGTCCAGTTGGTCTGGTTTAAAGTTCAGAGCAGGACGTTGTTTAATCTCCATATTCTGAAGACAGTAATGAAGATACTCTGGTGATACAGTGTTACTGACTGGAGCCTCGTAAAGTTACAGTGGCAGCAGGTAACAGTGACTTCGCCAGATCACATGTTGCATTAGTTGCTAGGTAACAGACATAAAAGTTGATCATCGACGTTAGATTTCTTATTTAGGATTCCTAACTCGAGATAAGATAGGATTCCTAAATCCAGTAATACCAAAGGGAAAAAATCTTAACCCGTCCTATCTCAACTGAAGATAGAAAGTTTCTGTAAAACAACCCCAGTAGTAGATCAGTAATATTGATATAAGCAGAGATATTTACATGATAAAGACTACTGCACATAAGATATTGAACTGATTTAAACCCAATAAGAGAACTGCAGCCTACTAAACCTTCAGAAAAGGACCTGACCTTGACCTCCAGCTCCTCATACAGAGCATAGTTGATCCATAAGTAAATGTAGCGTCTCCAGTGTCTCTTTTCCTGGAGAGGCGGGATGTTGGCGATGGCTCTTTCGTAAACCTCTCGGACCGTATCCGGGTCCGCATCGCTCTCCACCAGCCGCAGGTAATCAAACCAGGCGTCGTAGTTGTGCGGGTTTGCCTAAACAAAAGGACAAATCCTGAAACTACACATACAGCTCTGGACAAAAATAAGAGTCCACTCATTCTAAAATCAGCATCTCTCTGAGTGTGAAGCCATTCCAGTCCAGTGTCTGTTAAATTCCTCCACAAGCACCTCATTCTGCTTTATGAGGGACTGATTAGTGATCAGCTGAATCACATCTTATTAATGAGGAAAAGTATAAAACACTGCGGTAATCGACTCTCTCCTCTCACACTGAGACCAGTTGGATGGTGAAACAC
>JBBPDC010000156.1:1873918-1898054 GCA_037974485.1 Hemigrammopetersius urotaenia | reverse complement strand
TGATCAGTATACTGGTGGTGCTGAATGCTGAGTGGGTGGAGCTCCTTTATCTAGGCTCCTTGTATCTTTAGACACTTGTTTAGCCTGTCAGTAAAACATTTGTTCTAATATTTTTATGCAATCTACTGAATATGCCAAAGATAAAAAAGATTGACATTTCTCTTAAATGTGGGCCTTGTGGACCTTAAATCACATGTATGGGACAATTAAATACAGAGGTGGAAAAATTAAGTAAGGAAAAGAATGAAAAAAATGCACATAGAATCTATCAAATATTGGGAGATGGGCTTCAAGAAATCAGCCCTTTGTTTCTGTAAACTGTCTTTATAGTAGTGTCTGTGGGTGGGGACATTCATAATGCATAATTTAAAAAGGAAGCCATGGTAGAAAACAGAGGCCTTATGGGCACATTCATATGCATTTTGCCTCGCATGTCATCTTTTTCCAGTGAGGTATAATGGCAGTATCTTTGAAAGGGTATGCATGGTTTATTTTAATAGTGAGTAATCAGAGCAGTAACAATCAGTAGATTACTCAATGACTAATATTATTGATAGTGACTGCCCTACCGGTAAGCATGAGGACCAAGCAGATGTCCTCTTTCAATCAAAAGTGAAAAAATATAATGGGCCACTTAAGAGCATTCATGATTTTCATCAGAAACAACAGCAGCAAGTTTTTGTTTTGGGAGTGTTGGGTGAAGGGGTGGTGGAACAGCGTACACATCATCTTTTGGGTGATTATAATTAGTGGGAGTGACTCCAGGGATTAGGGAGAAACAGTGATTGCCTGAAATATGAGCTTAGGGGCTTATACACTAATACTCAACTCAACATGCCTTCTCCAACCAAAGGCAATTAGTGCCAGTGCTGTGCCTCAGGATTGACTTGTATTTGTACTTCAAAGCCTGTGATTGCATGTTCAGAAAGGGGCATTTTCAGTAACCTCAAATCAGCCTCTTTGCCTTTGAGTTTAGTTCAGCAAAGGTTGACTTTGATATAGACAATTCTTTCAGGCTACTTATTTTTCTGTTTATTGAAGGATTACCATCTTTGTCAGTGGACTATTCAAAGCAGAGTGGCTAAGATGCTTCATGTTTGCGCACAGTCCGCCCACTAAACGTTCCGCCAAACAAAAGGCACATTTTAGGGCTGTTCTCATTTCCCCTGGAGCAGATAACTGCCTGGCAACCAGAGGTCAGCCTGTGCGTATCTGTGTAATGATGAATATGTCAACATTTTTGGAAGAACAATCATTTGGTTCTGGAGGCCAAAGGCACACTCTGGTGTTTTTGAACCTAATTTCTATCTGGTGCATTTCTATTGCACTGATGAACATTAAGGACAACAATTTAGATTTTCTTGTTCTTAGAAAAAAGGAAAATCTGTTGTCCAGTGACAGCTGGTCACAATATTGGATGTTAAGCACTTCAGTGTCACATTTGAGAGCCCTGGACTCACTTGAATGTTTAATTGTTGACATATATGATAATCTTACACCTATAGGAACTTCACAGTAACACTGCATTTATAGTAGTTACTAAGTAAGCAGAACATGTAAATTGGCATGAAGGACTTTCAAACACTAATATACAAAGTAAAACATGCCTTTCCTAAACATTTGTTACCGTTATATTGTCATTTTTACCAAGTCAAGTCTCAAGTCTCAAGTCTCAAGTCTTTTACAAACGGCGACTCTAAATGTGGGATTTTTGAGCTGTAAATGTTGAGCTCTAAATGATTAGAAGATATGCTAATTGGCCACGCCCTGTGATTACAATTGGCTGTTCCTTAGGAGGGGTAGGACTGTGTGCTGTGATATGCCCTCACCAACATGGAGGATTTGCCTTAAAAGATCTTAAATCTAAATGTTAAATATGAATAATATATCTCGAAAACCGTTAATAGCTGAAAACCATTCACCTCGGAAAAAAAGTAATGGGACACTGGGGCGAGGTTAACGGTTTTCGAGTCATTGGAAAGTTTGCGAGATATAAATAAATTATTCCATGAAATGAACATTATGACTCACGAGTCACAGCACCCAAGTCCGGGTCAAGTCTCAAGTCGTTGAGGGCAAGTCTAAAGTCAAGTCACAAGTCTTTGTTTGTGTGACTTAAGAGTCTCAGACTCTAGTCTCCATCTCTGGGGAGAGTGGATAAATATGGACAACAGGTAATAAAGCATTTAACCTGGAATCACAGACAGGCTGTGTAATTGTATAGTTTGGGCTAGTTGTAAATCAGCCCTTTTGTGGCCAGTTGATATTTCATATCATACTTGCATACGTTTAACCCAAAGACTCATGTCTTGACTCAGACTCCCACAAACTGAATGCTAGTTCAATCACTGAAAGAACCCATCATACAAATTTACTGATTCTGCAACTGTCCATTGACGTCTATAATAAGCAAGTTGCTCACACAAGTCTTTTCTCTGTCCCATCAAAAATTAAAATAAATTTCCCCTTAAAAATTGGTTCTCAGTTTCTTCTCTTTAACAACCTCGTGGATCTGAAGTCTAAGATTTCTTTTGGATCTTCTAGTTTATCTGAAGATCTAATGACCTGAGACAAAAGATCTAGAGTAGTGAGAGAATTGGATTGGAATCAGGATGAGATTAGAATAAGCTTTTTTCATAGAAGCTGAATTTAAGAAGTGTGTCTCATATTGATGTTAAACTGAACTCCGTGATTTTTAGTGGAAACAAGCTGGACAAAGAAATGATTTTCCTTTGCTCTTGGTTTTCTTGTCTTTTCCAAGGAAGGAAGTGTATCGAAATGCTAAGCGACCCTGTGATACAGATGCTGCAGACAGAGATTAGGTTGGAAAAAATTGGCGGTGTTCCTTTAACGCTCTGGTTGGATTAAGTGTAGCACAGCCATGCAGGAAGACATGGAAACATCCCACGGAGACAATACAAATTCATGTGTGTGTATGTGTATGTGTGACTTAACTCCCGCGGCATTGGCAGGCTCAGCGGGCATGCAGCTGCCCGGGGTTGGCAGCTCTACGGCCGTTTGCTGGCCCTTTAATTAGCCGCTCCACTGTGCTCCTGTCAGGCTCCTCCGCTGCGATCTGTGTTTGCTGTCACTAATGACTTGACTAATGAGGCAGTTAGTGTCCACTAAACTGATGGCCGGTCAGTGCAGTTAGTGGTGGGGGCGGCTGGTCTGCAGCAGGACGCTCTTATCTCCTAAAGCCAAAAGCACTGACCCCCACAGACAGCCCTCTAACCCCTCCTCTCCATCCGTCAGCGGGAAGGGGTCAGGAGCAATAGCAGTGTGGGACAGATAAAGATGCATTGGTCCCCCTGCTTGGCCTCTGAGCACTGGTGGTCAAAACCCGGCCACAATAGGGGCCTGTGTGTTGCTGATAAGGGCAGAAAGCCGCAGGGAGGTAATGTGCTGAAGAGCAGAGAGATGGCCGCAATGCTTCACAGCCAGGCCTGGATTAACATGGCAAAGCCGCAAGCCTCAAGATTTTCCCTCTTTTTTCTCCTACAAAAGCATAGACATAGTTCATAATACAACACAGCAATAACCAGCCTTTCATTCAGTCATTATGATGTTAGTTTGAGAATGTGACCCTTGGAAGAAATATTTGTTAATGCCTCTTTTTAGTTCATACTTCATATTATTCCATCTATAAATGAAATTACTGCAACTGTTTTAATTATAAACAATAGATTTTTGTTATGGATGACCATCAGCAACTGAGTGCAGATATAATACCTCTGGCTACAATCAGTTGATTGATATTAGCGTTTCTGATAGTAGTCATAAGTAAGGATATCCCAGTACAGTTTCTTGATTTTAAGCATAAGATGATACCAAGCCAATACAATTTAGGTAAAACATGCTAGGCTGCAGCATAAGCTTTTGCTGTAACAGTAGTGTATTTTAGTATATGTTTAATATGACTAAAATACACTATTTGTGTTGCCTATTTTTAAAAATTGTATTTAAGATGTTATTAAATTTGTTTGGCCTTCTTGATGATTTTGCCACTATAATGCATTCATATGGCTTAGTTTATTTTTAGAAAATAGAACACCTGCAGCATTGTTAACCAGAACAGGTCAGAAATTAATAATGAAATACTAAGAATGACTTTGTTAGTAGTGAATTTCCATCATGTCTCAGCAGGATTTTGGCCAAAACTAAAGGTTAATAATGAGATTGATGCAGATCTGAAGGAAAAAAATGGGGAACGAGGGGTGGAGCTGAACAAGCTTCGGCAGACAAAGTTCTGGAAAGGCTGTCTTTTTCTTTGATTTAATTACGATTTAATTATTTTTCCTAAAAATAAAAATAGACATTATGGTTTCGGAGTAGCCTACTGGCTGCGAGCTGTTTCTCAGCGCTTGTTTAAGATGCCAAACTTCATAGTAAGAGAAAATAAGTGCCACACCAGTCTCAAAGGCTTTTAATGTCCCAAAACAAAGACGAGATCGGCAAAAGGACTTCTTGTTGCCTGGAGCATCCAATAATAGTAATAACAATAATAACAATAATAATAATAATAGGGCACAATAATAGGCTAGTGGTTTATTAGTGGTATATTTAGTATATTTCACATTTTTAAAAAAAGATCGGAATAGAACGGAAGTTTTAAGATGTGTCATGAAGGGTCTCATTCGCTAATAGTAACTAAAACAGGTCGGAAAACAGTGGAGAAAACCCATTGCTTAAATAGATAAAGGCACCAAAACTCTGAAGCTCGATATTCAGGACAGTGGCTCCGGTGTCGCGAGTGCTGCAAGAGCTTATGCTCCGTTAAAAATAAATAAATAACAGCAGTTTTGTTTTCTTGCTGTTAACAGAGGAATGGAAGTGGGAAGTAGGGTTGTGTCGTTCACGAGGACGTGATTCGGTTTAGTACGTTCACTTACAATACACCGCTTAACGCACACCGTCATCTCTTCCGTTTCTTTTGCTTTAATCCATGAATTCCTCCTGCCTGTACACTGTTGTTGTTCCACTGCTGTATTTCAGACACTGTCCTCGACTCAAGTGCTCCTTGCAACAGCAACCAGTCGATTTATTAGTCGACTCATCTATGGAATACCTATAATATATTCACATTTTTTATGTCTGTAGGACTCAAGTTCAAACACAGGCTGAACTGGATTGGAACCATTGCAAGTCTATTACATAAAGTGGTTGTGATGCAATGAACACTACCTGTACCCCTTATCACCAATGGCTCAATGCGCAAAATGCAACATCTGCAATATTGCAATATTTCTGCAAATCAGTAAACCAATTTAACTGTACCCTGTGCACTGATAATACAACTGTTAAGTCTAATTCTAAGGATAGCTGCCTTTATGGCTGAGGAGTTTGAATCATAGTGGATTGGATTTAACTGAATGGAATTCCTTTACTCCTTTACTGTCCTTGTACACAGTATTACAAGATTCAGTGTCTAATTCCTCCTCATATGTAAAGCAAATAACAAAAGTATTTTATTATAAAACAGTTATGCAGTTACATATTATACTTTATACACATATGCTATATAATGTATTTTAATCTTCAAAGCACCCCAGTTTTTGCAGGCACTTTTTTTAGTGATATTTGCACATTGCCAGATGCTACAACTGCGTTGTAGGTTTCAACGGTTCCTGCCTACGCCTGCGTCAAAAAACACCAATGTCCCATCCGTCTTAATCACTTAGAGAGCCATAATCCAGAACAGTATGTGTCCGTCCAACCTTTTGCCTCTGATCGATGCTGACCATACCCTCCCTCACTCCACACACTTCAGCTTTTCTCATCCCTGTAATGTCTTTCTCGCATACAGAGCAGGTCATTTACATGACAAGGGACCTTTTTACACTCCTGAGGGTAAACGTAGACCCAAGGGAGTGGGGGTGGAGTTGAGGGGGGCGACTACACCCAGTAGAGAATAAAAAAAAAAAGACAAAACAAAGGAAGGGCTTTTACTATGATGCTTGGAGAAGAAAGGCCTATTAATGTATGCCAATGCAGTAAGAGGGGAAGCAGAGGGATGTCAGCGTTGGACTGCATCTGCCCCTCCAGCGCTCGCAGAATAACCCTGCATGGCCCGCAGCCTTTTGTTCCGCCTCTAATGGCGTGCGGTTATCCTCGTTGTCCTCCCTCTCTCTCGTGTCCCTGCTTTCAGTGGCATTCCATTCTTCGCGAGAGAAAGAAAAAAAAGGGAACATGCACACAAAGCCCTCATTATTGAAAATGGGCAAAATCCACTTTACAAATACATCTTCATTTAGGAGGTATCTGTATAAAAGCATTATTTTCCACAAAGCTGGGCTTCAGGCATTTTTGTCCTCCCTCCACAGAGGATCATTCTCCTTTGTATCGACAATGTACATCATCTTGCCCATGAAAATACCTCTTTGCTCAGCTTCCTCGCGCAGAATTGTCCAAAAATGTCCACAGATCGGAAGCTTTGAGAGCATCTTGAGAACTGAATGTCCGTGAAACATTAAAATAGCATCAAGTTTGAGAACACTTTTGTTGAAGCAGGAAAAGATGTAACTTGTAGTGTTACACAGAAGGGTTCCTTCAAATGTTTTTGGTTTTTTTTACCTTTTCAGAGTTTCAAAGAGACAGTCAGTAGTTTGGTGTGAATGATTCATTGTAGAAAATGTGCCGACACTTTCTACAGACATGTTTTTTGACCATCCAGACCCAGCAGTGGACCAACACGTGTCTTGATGAAGTGATTAAGTTCCAGTTTGACTGACTGTTTGGGCTGTTTGGGCTGGGTCACTAACAAGTTCTCTGGGTTCGGTTCTCATCACACGGATAAAGAACGCAGAGAACACATATAACACTATAACAAGCACAATAACAAGAGCGGCTCTGATAGAAAAACTCTCCATCGGTTCAAATCCATGGACGCAGAAACTGTGGAGAGAATTGGGTCAGAAACTCCGTCACCGCACTGAGATACACTGGAACACCAGAACCTTCAGAAACTTCAGTACCAGCACAGTACAGTTTAGAACCTGATACAACTTCAGTACCAGCACAGTACAGTTTAGAACCTGATACAACTTCTGTACCATCAGAAGTTTAGATACAGAACAGTTCCTGTAGGTCTGTGGCATTTTGTAACAGTTAAAGTATGTTGATAATCTACAGAGGACTCTCAAAATAGAAAGAAAAAACAATTTCTATTTACAATAATACTCTCTCTCCACAGCCCCCATCTTCGATTCAACAACCTGACTCTCATCTCCACTCACGGCCTCCCGAGCAGCCACAGCAGTGAGAACATGGCTTTTCTGTGTACGAGGTGGGATAATGCAATCATTTTGGGGTTGCAACAACAGACAAATTTCAATACCTTAAAAACCCCTTAAGCTAAGATTTTGCAATTTGGTGTTTTTACAGTGGGCTACGTTTGCAAGCTTCTACTAAAGCCCTGTTTGGCTCACTCAACAAATTGGCTGCAAATGGCCAATCAAAATTCAGCACCCAATACGTGCCTGTGTCAATATCTTGTGATGTTAAGGTTTGAATTTCATGAAAACTGACTCCCTGAACCACTAGCACAGGCTTTGGTTGGTCACCGAATTTCATGCAATTTCATCCATAGGGCCGTTACAACTGACACATTTCAGTATCTTCAACATTCATTTGGTTTGTTCCAACACAGAAGCTATCTTTGTATTTTGCTTACTATTTGGAAATATATGATGCTCTGAAAGTTTATTAAATAATCAGAATGAAAAAGCTTAATTGTTTTGAATTTTTATGTTATGACACATAGGGACACAAAGATAAGAACAATATAAGTCTAAATAGAATTAAAGTAAAACCTATGCAGAAATACTCTATACAAAATACACTGTTATATACACAAATACACAAAAATAAATAACTTACAGTTAAGGATTTAGTAACACAGGTGTCACTTGGTTTGATTACTTAATAAGCACATATTTCAGACAACAGACAAGTAATTGTTTATCGCAGGGTGAGAAAGCAGTGATTTAAAATTTTAAATGAATTTAAAGGGTAATGGATGAGAAAGTAGCGGTCAGGTAATCATGCTGTTTGTCCGTAGCCACTGCTACAGTGACCGTGACCACGCCCTTCTGTCTCTGCACTCTTGGGTCAGTGTGGTCACAGGGAAGATGACAGCCATCGATCGAACTTCTAAACACGTACAGGTCATTGGAGGCAGGACAGTCCCATACGATCATCTCATCCTCTGTACCGGACAACAGTATCAGGTACAAGGTTCACATCACATTCACACCACTATTGTACTGCGATATTGTCTGTTTGTTTCTGGTGTAGAAGCTGTTTAACGATGCTTGCAGCACTTCAGAATACAGCTTTTACCCTTAGAACTCAGTAAACTCTGATTTCAGTAAATATAAATATAAAATATAAGCCCTTGCCTCTGCATGTCTTCCCCTCCCACTTGTGGACGGAGACCATCCGGAAAGTTCTCAGAGTTCTTGTGTTTTTTTCTGTTTGTTTCTACAACCTAAAATTTCATTTTTGTTCTTCATGTTCATTTGCGTGTGACGCCATTTTTAAACCCCAGTGGTGGACTCTATTATTACATGTTTTTAAATTACAGTAATTTTGGTTCTGCATGACACAGGAACCCCAAGTAAGGGTTGAAGTCTGTGTTTTGACCCTTTATCTGCATCCACATGCCTGTTTTCCAGATACCCTGCCCTACTGGAATTGACATCAGTAGCTGGAGCTCCAAGGGTCGAGTCCCCAATCAGCCCAGACGCAGAAGATACACTGGCCATGTTCCTTCCAACTTCTTCACTCTGAACGGTCAGCATGACTGCACCCAGGCCTACAACTGGCTGCAGGACAACTTTGTGGAGCAGCAGGGTGAGTGTGTGCACTTTAAACACTGAAAATGTTCTTACTTCTTAAAGGGAAACCTTTGAAAACAAGTCAACTCTCTACAGAAAAACACATTTCTGCATGTTTTAGTCCACAGTCCCTGCTGTTGTGCTGAATTTAATGTATCAAACAGAAAAATGGCATAAAAGGTTGCCTGTAGATGTGATATTTTGGTCTTTTACCATTATAAGTCTAAAGCATTCCATGGTTCAATTTTTCTTCTTGACTGTTTTAACCTGTTAAAAAAGATAGAATAAGAGATATTTGATTTGGCGGATATGTTTATGTCGGAGCATTATTGTGCGGAAACAAAACCATTATTTACATTTGCCATGTTTCCATGATCCCTTCTGGATAGAATCAAATGGAAAAAGTCAACATCGCAGCCTCAAATCCTTTGATAAACATATAATTCATTATAATTGCCGAAATAATGGCATGATTACATGATTATGTTTAAACACTGTAGTGAAACGGCACTAATAACTCTACACCTCACAGGGTTAAACAGTCGCTGCTGCGCATTTAAAGCTGGTCCCAGATCAGTGTAGAATGAGCAACTTTTACACACAGCTAATCTCTTTTAGTGAGGCTCCATTACTCCCAGCCCGCTCCAACTGGCAGGCCATAATGAGGAGCTAATTAGTCAGAGTGAAATCTTTCATCTGTCACACACAGGTCGGCCTCCTCCATCTATTTACAGGATGATATTAATATCAGGAGGGCTTTAGAATTAATCTCGCTCTCTGAAGGCAGAGAGGAGAGCGCCAGCGATCCATGTCTGATTAAGCCTATTATATTTACTAATTACAGGCTCCTTTAATAATCCGGGAAGTAGCGCAATTATCAGTGAATGCAAATTATGCCGTCCAAATGTAGAGGATATCAATTTGGCAAGATGGAAATTTGCATTTTGCTTCGTCCAGAGGTGAGGCGCCGAGACTGCCTCGCCTCCGAACAAGCCAGGACGATTATGGTTTTCTTTTTTATTCCATTACATAGGAGTGGAATAATGACTGAAATTATCACAAAAAGAGCTCATTTTTGGAAGAATGAGGAATATGTTCAAATATCTCCCAAAAGTCTTATACATGACCTGAAGAGTTTGATTCCATGCATTTGCAGCAATTCTGCAGAGTTTGTGAAAATTCTGCCTGTAAGTTCTGCTTTGTGGAAATTTTAGGTGTTAATTCTTGCGTCTGGGAAAACAATCACAGTTGATGTTCAATATAAAACAGATTTATTTATCCAGTAAATTTGATGTTAATTGTAATATAGCAGTGAAGTGATTGTGAAAACCCAGTTAAGTTAAATTTCCACATAACGTAAAGCTTCTTCCCTGATTAAGTTCTTCTAAGACCATTTACATCACTGAAATCTGTAGACTGACAGTTATTGTCACGGTCCGTGGCCGCTAAAGGCACGTGTCACGTGTTGCTCTTGTCATGTGTTTTACGTTCACATCTGTGTTGAGTTAGGTTCCTGATTTCTGATGTATTTAAGTCCTGTCTGCCTGGGTTCATGTATCTGTCCATCGTCTTTCTGTGCTCTATTTAGTTCTCGTGTTTTTACTAGTCTGAAACCTGATCCTGAGTTTTGCTCCTGACGGCCCTCGTGCCTATTTACTTTCTGTTCTGTTTCCACGTGTAAATAAAGTCTGTAGCATGGATTCTTGGCTTCCTGCCCGTTCCTGCTCGTTCCAAGATAGCACACGGTTGAGGAGGACTAGCCCCCTCAAACGTGACAGTTATTTAGTGAACCATGAGTGTTTATTCTAAGAACCCTCTTTTAAGAGTGTGTTTTATGCTCCCGCTTGTCAGAATATTTCATGTTTTATTCAGGACTTTAAATGTGTAATTTCATGACGTCACTCATGTCGTTTACTCACTTTAATCCTGTGAAGTACAAGAGGCTTAACTGTAAGAAACATTTAATACGGCAGCACAGTCAGAGCATGTCAGTAAATACATCTAAATGTTCAGCCTGAGAATAAAAATATAAAACCAGGAGAGCTTTGAGATGAGGCTGATGGACAATGAGGTTCTGGGCACACCAGTCAGAGTGTGAAAAAGTTGAATTTATTTTTTCATTTCAACCTGTGATTGTGTGTTTTTGTATCTGTGTGTATGTGTGTGTGCGTTAATTTGTGTGTGTGCGTGTGTGTGTTAGTATGTGAGTGTGTGTGGGAGTGAGTGTAAGCCTGTGTGTGTGAGCGTAAACGTGTGTGTGTGTGTGTGTGTGTGTGTGTAAATTAAAAGTTCTCCTAATGGCTGGGCTGAATGAGTGACCGCTGGACTGTTCAGCACCACGGACAGGGCTCAGCGCAATTCCCTCTAAACCCTGCAGCTCCTGCTGCTGCATGTCCACTAATGTAGTGAGAGTGCAGATAATTCCTGAGTTATAAAGATGCACACCAGCACAGCACCTTTCCCACATGCTTTTACAGGGATGGTTCATCCAAAAATCAAATTTCCCCAATTTCTCTCTCCAAATGCGCAGTAATGCACAAAAGGCTTCTGTACAAACTGTTTAAAGCCATTTATCTGAACAGTGAGGGACTTTCTGTCACCAAATACACAAGTTAGCATTAGAGTAAATTCAAACAGACTTTGTTTTGTTTGTAAGAAGTACTTGACATTTTGTGAGATGGTTAGAAGAACACAGGTTCCGTTCCAGATTTCACCTCCAGCCGTTGTGTGGATTTGTGAAAATCAGCAGTTCCTGATTAAATGTAATGACATTTCAACTGAGCTGAAGCATGTATTTGAGGTATTTGATGAAAACTACAATGTAATTCTGGGCATCCATGAGGAGGACTGCGAATGATTAAGCAAATACAGACATAAAATCACTATTTACTGTATTAGTATTATTTTATATATTACAATTTTAGCTTTGAAAAGCATACACTGCTCAGCTAAACAGGGTTTCAATATAATTTTCTCAGGTTGCTAAGGCTGTTGTTTTTTTTTTCTCTAACACTGCACCAAAGATCATAATCCAGTGAGTTATCGGCTTCTATAACTTGCCTCGTAACTCCAGAATTAAATGTTAAAACACCAAATATATTTTGCCAGATCAGCTGCAATTTTTGCTCATATTGTTCCATTAGAGAAACCCTGCACTACTCAAACTCCATTGTGCACCATTCTTCAACACCTTAGTGTGTATTGTGTTCATAATATGAGTATATAGATGCATTTTCACAGGCTCAAAAGAGAAGCATTTATCATGCTTCAATCAAAATCTTCCACCGCCGGGTAAAACATTGTTGAAAAGTGCTCGCATGACTGTGCATTCACAGTGTTTTTGCTCCAGCCTCACTGTAGAGCATAATTAGCTGTAGTTGTTGAGATAGCTGTGGGCTTCCTAATCAGAGAGCCCATTTACAAAGGGCCCCTCATTTAGATCCACCTATTTTCATCACCATTAACATCATCATTGCCCCAGTTTCCTCTTTCTCTACACATGAGTGAGGACTTGAAATCACATTATTATTGTAGCATTACACCTGTCATTGTGATTTGTAAGATTTTACAAACACTGAGGTAGCAAGGTTAAAGTAAGCATTACTTACTGCATTGATTTGAAGGAAATTGTGCTTATATATACGATTTGACTAAAAAATCAATATTCTGTTACAAGAAATTCAAGCGACAAAACATGCGCGCTGTAAAAATGAACTGAACTTCTTCATTGAGGTGATCAGACTAGTGAACGTGGTTTAGGACACAGAATGACTTACTGTGATCTGTAAAAATGAACTGAACTTCATTAAGGTGATCAGACTAGTGGAAAGCAATGTGTCAATAGAAAGCAGTGGTGATGCTGCCAGAGCTGCAATTCTCATACTGCCTCAGTCTAGACACTAGCGTCTACAACACGTAGAGGCATGGATTCTGAAGCTACTCTGAATTCAGAATAATCTGTGTCTGTGTCTGCCTCTCTATAATGAAGTGAAAAGTGCTAAGAACTTCAATGTTAGGCTGCTGGCATTGGTGCAGTGGAGCTGTACGATATGGACAGAATATCAGTATTGTGATTTTATGGCTTCATGTTGCCTGTCAACACATTACAGACCCCATATCATCACTTTTCAAGACTTGAAATCTGTAAATAGCATTTGAAATGGTACATTTACACTAATATCCATACAGTCCATGCATGGAAAATAAGCTAAGAAAACAGCCCATTTTCAAATCGCAGTTTTTGTGATGTTCTGTGCCATCGCAGTACGGTTCAGGTACAGCACAGTTCCTGTACACCTATAGAAGAGCGTTCAGAAAAGCAATCTATCCCAAATCACACTTGCACTTTCTATCCACTCCCTGTTTAGCACTTAGGACTCTCCTCTGGTTCTCCCTCTATCCTGAAGCTTGAATGTTTCCTCAAACTGAACAATTGCTTTGGATTAGAGCCTCTGCCAGATTTTTTGTTGATTAACATTTGTGATTAACATTTGTGATTAACATTTGTGATTAACATTTGTGATTAACATTTGTATTATAGAATGCATATCATTTACAGGCCTCTGCCAGATTAATGTAATGTAATGCATGTAATATTACTGGTAGCAGTGAAGCTATGCTCTCCAAAGCTGGAGTAAAATATTTATTCATAAGGGTAATCCATCCTCTTCTGGTCCAGATAATGTCAGTCCATGTTTTGCTGGGCTGCTTCTTCCACAGGAAATGCGGTGATATACGGCAACTCCATGGACGTGTACAGCTGTGTAGAGGCGCTGCTGTGTTTGGGCGTGAGAGGTTACCGGATCCACGTGGTTCACACACCTGCAGACGATCCTCAGTCTTGCTTCCAGAACCCTGAAGTGGACCAGGCGGTCAGGAATGCTCTGCAGACCAAGGAAGTCCATGTCCATCACGACTGCCTGCTGGCTCAGCTGAATGACGGACAGCACCCCGAGCCCCTCGCCGCAGTTTCCTTTACCACTGATGGCGAGCCCCTCAGACTGGAGTGTGCGGTGAGTGAAAATCAATACAGCTTCTGTGTAAGGTAGAAAAGAGCTCAGTAGAGAAGTGCGCTAGTGAAGGACAGCAGATCCATGCAGATAACTAGAGTTCGACCACACACTCTTTACTTATACTGTGAAGAACAGCTGAAAATGTATACAGGAAACACTGCAGGAATGGACTGGATTCCTTAAATACAGCAGAAATTGTGCATTATTTTCAGTGAAGTCCTATTCATTTTACAGCAATTTATTGCTGCTGCAGCATTTTATTCCTACCCGGATTTTAATATATTTTACATGCTTTGGTATTCCATAGGAATAATGGTAGGACTTAGTAGGTCTTTAGTTAGTCTTACAGGAATAATAGGAATAAACAGGTTAATAAGCCAGAAATCACTTTCTCCAGATGTAGTCAATCAGCCAGGAGCCCAAATATCTCCTCTGTAGTTTAGAGCTGGAGCTCTGAGTCACACAAAGCTTTGCTGTAAATACAAACCTAAAACTCAAAGGTCACCATTATGGTGGCACAGATATGTGGAAACAAACTGCTTAAATGCTATATTGGGAAGCTTGGCCATGACAGGGACTTTAATGATGCTGCATTCAAATCCATAGACTTTAATATGGAGCTGGTCCCGCTTTGCAGCTATAACAGCTTCCACTTTCCACAAGATTCTGGAGTTTCTGTGGGAATTTGTGTCCATTAATTCTGTAGCATTTATGAGTTCAAACACTGATGTTGGGTGAGAAGGTCTGGATCACAATCTCCGTTCCAGTTCATCCCAAAGGTGCTGGATGGGGTTGAGGTCAGGACTCTGTGTGGCAAGTTCTTTCACGCTCCTCCAGCATGTCTTTATGGAGCTCGCTTTGTGCACTGAGACACAGTCATGCTGGAATAGAAAAGGTTCTTCCCCAAATTGGGTCCACAGAGTTGGAAGCATGACGAGCATGACACGCCCAAACCATGGAAAACAGGTGTGTCCCAATACTTCTGTCCATATATAACTTCAGATGCTCTTTTCAAATTATCCATCCTCCAGAAGGCTACAGTGAACCATTTGCTTGCTGACAACCATGAACAGCACAGCCTTTAGTACTTTTCTTCTAGACTGTCTCTGCTGTTGCAGAAACAACACTGTGCATCACGTCAGTGGGAGTGGGCGGGGCTAAACTGCTGTAAGAAGAATGGGCAGTCATGTGTAAATGTCGGTTGACAACTTTTCAGTGTATTACTGCCACCGCTGGACTGGTGGCGGAAATACAGTTCGGTTCTCAGAAATTGTAATCCGCGTAAAACTGAGGGGTTACTGTACAGCCAGAATAACTGTGATGAACTGTCAATTAAACACTGCAATAGGAAACAACCACAGTAGCACAAACCAACTTGCTAGTCAATCAGAACATAAAACATATTCAAAACAGCCTTTTCCTTTATAAGCCAAACTAACAATGACTTTAATTAGAATATTCTGGTGATGTTTTGCATTATATTTTGGGTGTTCATGACTTAAAGATAAGCTGCTTGGATAATGGACAGGTGGACATAAAGATACAAAGAGTAAACTTAAGAGGTCAATTTGAACGAATGTAAAACAATGAGTGTACCTGCTAGGCTCAATTACTGCAGTGCCTCTGGCCCTTCAACCCAAATCTGAGTGTTTTCTAACAGTGAATGTGGGTTTAGGTTTTATAAAACCTTGAATGAGGAATGAACGAATGATTTCCGCTCTGCAGTGCAGCCCAGAGGTCTAGTTCAGTCTTAGTATTTCTCTATAGTTAATATAGCACCTATTACAACTAATACTTGTTTACTCTGACAGGTCTTCTTCAACTTCTCCTACAAAGGAGTGGATTTTGATGCCTTCAAAGCCATTGATGATGCCTGCCTGGTGTTTGATGGCTGTCTGTTTATTGATTCCACCTTCCACACAAATGATTGCGCCATCAGAGCTGCGGGACCTTTAACAAGGTTCTCCCGCCGTTACTACGCGGACCAGTGGTCCCACGCTGACTTTAACCCAAAAGAGGTGGGTCAGGAGCTGGGGTCTGTACTGCTGCCCTTTTTTGACCCCACGCTGGAGCCGCCTGCCAACCCTGCGCCGGACGATGATCGCCTCATTCCCACCTATAAACAACCAAAGATCCAAGGTAAACCATCTGAAACTATTCAACCCTTAGAACCCAAGCAGAACAGATACAAGCCAGAAGCCCTAACAATGCTAACTTGTCATCATACGGCAAACCAACTTATGTGGAAGCTCCCCTAGTGTGTGTCGGTGCTCGAGGTATCAGACGTCGTGTTGAGCTTTGTTTGGTGTTCCTGTGTCAAACAGAACCAAAGTTACTGTAATTTAGCAACATGTAATAATAAAAACCACCACAGGGGTTCAAAAACGGCGTCACATGCAAATGAACATGAAGAACACTGGTTCTAGAGTGTTTTACACCGTGTATATTTACTGAAATCAGAGTTATTAATTATTAATTTTATTAAACAGTCCCTGACTTGATGGAGGTGGAGAGTGTGCAGAAGGCTGTGTGGACAGATTAGTTCCCTGGTAAACACAGTAATTGGGAGGGACTTACTAACAAAGACAGCACTCATATTTGTGCTGCAACAATAGACCTTGAGCTGTTGTGAGTGGTTGTTATTATGCACGTTTGAGAGCAAATTGCCATATGCTTGATTAGGAACAGTCTGCTGGAACTCCTTCATTGTTCTGTATCTAAACATTAACTTCTATGTGAGAGAATAAATAATGGGATTAGATCACATTGTGTAAGATACACGTGTGTCTTTGTGCCAAAACCCTTCACTCTGCAGCTCCGAAAGGGAGGAATATGCTTCATTCATCCTCGTTCTTTGTGCTTTTTATTCACAGGTGGAAGGTTGCCAGGTGGATACAGTTATCTCCGCATTGCAAAACCCTCCCTCTACACTGACATTGCATCTTCATTAGATAAATCGGTAGGTTTATTTTAGAACTGCTGGCTGCAACAAATGTTCCCTAACATGCAGTTTCTGTTCTAACTCACATTTCAGTTCACATTTTTCTACAGCTTTGGCTTGTTAGTGGTCTTTTTAAACAGTGAATTCATCGAAATGGCTTAAAAGTCTTGATCACTTGAAAAAAAAAAAAGGGTTAGACGACTCTAAAGGGTAGACAGGTTAAAAAGATGCCATTCCCTCTGCTGTCCTAGAGGTGTTCAGGGTTGCCAGATATGCAGGAATCCCGTCATTGTAGTGGTATTTTACTTATGTTTTCTATATTTAAATAAATCAATAGAAGAATAATAAATAATATTTTTATATTTTTTCCTCAAATAAGAATTAAAGTGAAACATGTCAAGAGGATATAAAAGCATTCTGAAGTATTTATTAAAAAATCTGAAATTGTTGCAGCCCTAAAGAACTTATTAAAATAATTGTACGCTTCTCACGTTCTCAGAAAGCTAATAATAACTAAGTGTATATAGAATATTAAGATATTATTAAGTGTATATTAATATACATTAATATATATCTTTAAAGAGGATTTTAGGGAATAATTTTTAGTTTTGTTATTTAGTTTTGGCTTATTTACTATAATGAGGTTATGTTTTCAGAATCTGGGTTGAATCAGAATAATTCCAGTTTGAATTTTGCACATCATTTCACAAGTTAGTTCATGTCAATTTTAAAATAGTTGATGTCAAACTCCGGTGTGTTTAAGAGCTGATATAAAAGGAATCCACTTCTAGAATTTGTGTTAAGGACATTTGTTCACTGCTAGTGTTTGTTTTTCCTTAATTTTCTACACAACTTTGATCAAGAAATGAAAGTATCATTCACATCTGAAGAGTGGGGATCAAATTATCATAACCAGTTGATCACCATATATATCTGCAGTAAGGTATTACTGAAGAAGACCATTTTTAATATGAGAAGTGATTCGATTCGTTCCTCCTTCCTGCGTGGTCGTAATCCGGCGGCTCTTTTAATTAGAAGATATCAGTGTAGCGCTAATCTTTAATCCAATCGTGTTTAGACTAAGATCAGATTAAGGCTTGTTTATGTGTCCTGCAGGGCAAAGAGCTGGTGACTGGATGTGTTGAGACAGGAAACTACTTTCACCTGCAGTTTAACACACACGGCGTGGTGGAGGGCCTCACCTGTCTGTCTCTCAAACCTTTTGCTGTCTCCAACTTCCTCTGCCTGTATGGAAAACACCAGCTGCTCCTGAACCATCTGTATGAGCGCTTCGACGAAGGCCTGGTCCACGACCTCTACAGGTTCCACACACACATTTCACACTCATTAGACAGTGTGACTGGGACTGTGCACCTTCATCAAAGGGTATCAGCTCCTTTTAAGGTTGTTTCAAGATTCAGATGCTCCTCCCACATGCAAAATCTTTCATAGTAATGCAAAGTTGAATAAGACACATCAATGAACCACATTGTCAACATTTAATTCTGTGAGGTGAGATTTGGGTGACTGGAAGAGAGGCAAATTAGACTAGAGTTCTTGGTTTAAGGTAGAAAAGGTAAATGGCCAGATGCAGCAAAATACAGTTTAATGAAGACAAGACAGAGACAGACTTTATTGACAGAAGTATTGGGACACACCTTTTTTCAAAGTTTGTACGTGACCAGAGTATGGATTATGCCTCCATAATTGTGGGGAACTGCCTTCAGAACTGGAACGGAGATTAAGATCCAGACCTTCTCATCAAACATCAGTGTCTGACCTCATAAATGCTACAGAATTAATGGACACAAATTCACACAGAAACTCCAGAATCTTGTGGAAATTCTTCTAATAAGAGTGGAAGCAGTTATAGCTGGAAAGGGGGACAGACTCCATATTAAAGCCTATGTATCTGAATGCAATATCATTAAAGTCCCTGTTGGTGTAACAATACTTTTGTCCATATGGTGTAGCTCTGTTTGGTAAGAAACATTGTAACTCAGTGTAGATCTGCAATCTAGGTCAATAAAAACTACAGCCCAGGACAAAGACCTTGATGTAATCATGGATGGGGATCTTAGTTTCAGTGATCATATTAAATCTGTTTCTAAATCGGCATTCTGGCATCACAAAAACATCAGAAAGTGTCTCTATGAGTGTGAACCCATTCCAGTTCAATTCTGTTGAATTCCTACACAAGCACCTCATTCTGGTTTATGAGGGACTGATTAGTGAATCAGCTGAATCACATCTTATTTAATGAGGAAAGTATAAAACACTGCTGTAATCGACTCTCTCCTCTCACACTGAGACCAGTTGGATGGTAAAACACTACTAGAAGCTCCTCAAAGCTGATTATTGCCATTTTGTTTAAGAGAGAACGAGAGATTTGTTTTCTTTTATTTATTCCGGTTCTGTAAATGCTGCATCATTTCTCTTATTCTGATGTTTTGTCATTTCCTTGGAAATGAGGAGAAATATCATGAGCGCTTCTTAAGAACTAAGGCAAAGCTGTTCAGTTCAACACTTAAAAAAGATGAAACCTGAGAAACTGAACATTTTTGCTGTGCTCTTATTATTTTCCAGAGCTGTGTAAATATATGACACATTGGTGCATAATAGTATCCTTTACAATGATATCAGAAAGCCAGTCTTTGGCGTTCCCCCAGTTTAAATAATGTTATCATTGTTTCTATGGAGATCCTCCCCACTGCTTGCATGTGTAGATCTATGTCCGAAAGCATGACCTCCTTTCTAATATTTTAACACTAGCGACCCCTTCGGCATCAGTGCCATTGTCCCTCAGTCCTAATCTGTTTATGCAGGTGTCCAATCTGCTTTGCTGCATGGTCCGGAGACAATGGCTCAGCCGCCCTGGCAGTGGTCATCAGCCGCTCCGCCACTTATTAAATCTGGATTCTTCATTGGCCTCTTGTCTTGCTCTGAATGAAGCCGCTCTCAATGTCATTATTGAAACTGGCTGAACATCAAGAACCGTTAAGATAATTGATTGACCGTGCCGTTGCGCGGCAGCTATTAGATGAACATGCTCGGTGCCCTGTGTGTGTGTGTGTGTGTAGAGCTTTCAATAATGCTTTTTTTCTTCAGCTATTTCAGAGAGAGCTGGTGCATGGCCGTATTTCATGATCGCTTCGGTGATTTTGAGCAGGAAGTGCGTCAGATCATGGACTCCGCTAAAGTCCAGGTTTGCACAAGCCGCCCTTCAGCCGTCCTTTAAGGAATTAATTCAGACTGGAAAGTGAAGCACGAGGGACAAACCCACTCTAATTAATCTCTAATTATACTCTCGCGTCACTGAGAGGGTTTCGACAGTGTTCTGTCCGTACTTGTTGGTTTTGTTTGCACTAAAAGTGTTCATCATTTCCACGTGAATGAAATGTATGACATAAATGCAGTTATGGCCAAAAGTAACCAGCCTGTGAAACAAAGTTACGTTTATGGACTGGGCTTCTTTCATACTGAAATAATGTACAAACATGAATCAAAACTTGGCGCGAACTTTTGTTTCTCAAAGTATAAAACTTTGCCATAAAAGTACAAATATCATTTATGGTGTTTCTGTAGAACCCACTCCCTGTAATGTTTAAGTAAATTCTTAAAAAAAGGTATAAAATGTAGTTTAAAACCCCATTATTATTTTTACTATTACTACTATTATTATTGTTGTTGTTGTAGTTTTGTTGCAATTATTATTATTACCTTCTTCTTCTTCTTCTTCTTCTTCTTGTTCTTGTTCTTGTTCTTGTTCTTGTTCTTGTTCTTGTCCTCCTCCTCCTCCTTCTTCTTCTTCAGGTTTGACACAGAAGAACCACTTTAATTTCCCTAAAGAAATGTGCATGTGGAGAAATTGTTAATACTTCCTAATGTAAGGGTTCTTTGCAAGTGCTAGAACTTTTACATTACGCAGATGTTTTTCACACTTTAAAGAGGTTCTTCACAGTCACATCCTGTTCACAAAACTGCTGTATGGTTCTTTATGGATGCTTAAAAATGCTTCTTCACACACAGAACCCTTGAAGAGTGTGCATTAATGCTGGACCTGTGTTTTGTCCCCAGCTTGATGGAGACTTGATGTTGGTTCCAAAACTGGCTGAGATGATAGTGGATGGAACCTGGGAGATAAATAGAGAACCCAGCCTGTACCTCATGGACATTTTCAAGCAAAGTGAAGGAGCAGATGCTCTGAAGAGAAGCGTTCTGGATTACCTGAAGTACAACAGATATCATCTCCCCATGTACGCGTATCCTGGGATACTGTAGTGGTCAGTCAATATAGCTTCAAAAAATTACCTTTACAAACTGATTGTGTTTGCATTTTATATTTTAACCCGCAGAACTTTATATTCAGTTTATGAAACTCAAATATGAATACATGCACAGTTATATGGAAATGTTTGGAAGCCCCTGGTTAGATTTTGTGAGTGTAAATAGCTTCATATCCCCAACAGACACTCACTTTTAATAAATAATTACTGCTTATTTGCTGAATTGAAATAAATAAAACCCAAAATGTTACGTTCAGGAATAAATACCATATACATATCATCACAACATCTAGGTCCCGATTCTATATATCATATCAGGAGTACCCATCTACAAATTTTGTGTGGCAATAAATATATTTTTGTGTTTTCACACAAGGGGACCCATTCACCATGCCACTGTGTCCCAATACCGCAACCTTCTGACTTACATATCTCGGTGGGGAAAGCACTCAGACACTCCAATCTCTACAGTTCGGTAGATCTCCAGGAGACCTTTCCAATGAGCCCTCATTTGTATTTTTAGCCCCAGTAGATCAGGGGTTATTCTCTGAAAACCGTTCACTGTTCGCCGCTGTGTCCCAATAGATTTGTCCCGCAACCTTCAGAGTTGCATATCCTCAGCATAGAATTTTAATTAAATTTTTAATTTAAACATTTGAAAACGGGTTTACCTTTACATTTTCTTTAAGGGTAATGCATTAAACTCAGTTTACGTTCTGGGAGCAGATTTGTGGGCAGATTTAGGGTTTACACTATAAAAATAGGCATTTTTAGGCATTTTCTTTACCAAAACACAACAACGCGGTTGTCACTATACGCGGTTGCTCTTGGAACATAACCCCCGCAAAAAGCGGTTGATTACTGCATATCTATACAGCTATACAGATACAAACTTTGTTTCTATGTGTTTCTCTGTGTATTATTGCTGTGCATCTAAATCAGAAATTTGTCAAATAATCAAAGTTCCATAAATAATCCAAAAAACTCATTTTCTA
This sequence comes from Hemigrammopetersius urotaenia, assembly GCA_037974485.1. NCBI lineage: Eukaryota > Metazoa > Chordata > Actinopteri > Characiformes > Alestidae > Hemigrammopetersius > Hemigrammopetersius urotaenia. Next base: position 1,875,983 of record JBBPDC010000156.1, on the reverse strand, counting down.
CTTAGAAACAGTAATGCGTTTTGCATTCGGCGTTTGTTTTGTTGGGACACTACAGGGGTCCCGAGAGCTGAAATTTGTTGCTCATTGTAAAGAGTGTGTTTTCTGATTTGCTGTTTTGCTCTGAATGGGACTCTTGTTTGGTAAATGTGTCTCTTGTTGGTAACAGAATGGTAAAGCGAAATTGCTGGGGCCGTTTGAGAGAGATGATCAGTGTCTGTTTGGCTTTTCAGCCTGGCGGTGGGATGTTATTTACAGTCGGCTTGCTCTGGGCAGGTTTGGAAAACGCAGCATGACTCCTCCGAGCGCCACAAAGGGCCGCGACGAGGGCGGATTTGCAGAGTTTTAAAGAGACTGCGCCAGCTGTATGGTAATTTGACGCAAATCTCCAGTGTGTCCACCTTGCAGTGCAGCACACGCCACTGAGCAAACACACACCCACGCGCCTGTACGCGCACGATCCGTCATGCGTGCATCACCTACAATGCAGGCCTGATAACAGAACGCAGATAAAAGCAAAGCTGGGAAAACGGCTCTTGGTCATTAACTCTCTTTACGCGCTGTTTTTTTATTTTTCTATTTTTTTAACTAAAGTTTATAAAGGTTTTTTTTACAGATGTGTTACCCCTCCAGATTTCATCATCACTGTCTTTCCTGTACACAGAACTAAGAGCAAAGTTCTGGAAATACGATCCATTATTGTCTTATGGCAATAATGAGCTTTGAGGAACTTCTAGTGGTGTTTCACCATCCAGCTGGTCTCAGTGTGAGAGGAGAGTGTCGATTACAGCAGTGTTTTTATACTTTTCCTCATTAAATAAGATGTAGCAATTTAACAGACACTGGCATGGAATGGTTGTCACACTAATAGAGCTGCTGATTTAAAAATAAGTTGCAGTAAATAAATACATCTCTTATATATTTCCAGAGCTATATGTGCCCAAAGCAGTTTCTAGATTTTGTTAAGACAATGGTTGAAATTTAAATTACTATTGATGACCGAATAGAGCTTTAAATTTAACATATATGTAATGAAATATGATGGCAAATGCGTTCCCTCCATGTCATATGATCTATCAGTGGTTCTCTACCTCCTGCAGGTCTGCAGAGGGAAGTTTTTACTGAAAATATAAAATTACAGATTACATCACAAACACCCTCAATATCATTAAAACTAAACTGAAATGTTAATATTTCTGATATGTTTTATAAATCAAATAAAATAAAGTTTTCTACGTCCACTCACACTCTTTAAATGCACTCGTTACTGTTTCAGCACTTAATAGCTCCTTAAATATCTAACACTGTCTGGAGATCCACACTGTCATTATAAATACTTGTATCTCAGTAGAAAATATCTGGCAAATAAAGAGTCAAATGGTGAAAATGTGTTTTTTAATAAAGAGTGTACTTTTAGTAAATATTGAGTCACATGCAAATGTAAAACATCTTAGTGTGTGCTTTGACATGTAATTTAGTTGTGCAACTTTAAAGGGCCAAAATGGAGTTTGTGTGTAAATACTGCTCTCAGTTCATACAGTTCATTTATGAAACATGAGCTGCAAAACATACTGGTTTTAATTGGTGGTTTTTATGATGTCACAAAAATCTTGCCAGTATGTAGCAGTTTAGCCCCACCCTCTCTCACTGAAGTTACGGCAGGTGTTTCTGCCTGGACTACCAATCAGAAACGAGACTGGTCTTAAAGGCACAGTAAGACAAAAACAGCCTGTTTAGCTTTTTGTAAGCCGGTATGAAAACAAAATCAAATACTGTGAATATACAGGTTCTAAATTAAGTTTTTGGTTTTTAAAATCAAGAACGTAGAATATCAGAACATGGTTCTGTTCTGCTTTGTTTGGTTTGAGTAAGGGTGGTTTGAGTAAGGGTTTAACTCTCTTCTCTCTTCAACTGGAACTTCAACTGGAAATAATAATTAACAGTCACATTTAACGCACATAACTCAAGTCAAATTGTATAAATTGCTTTTAAATATACACTCAACAAAAATATAAACGCAACACCTTTGTTTCTGCTCCGATTTTTCATGAGATGGACTTAAAGATCT
>JBBPDC010000156.1:1843973-1857879 GCA_037974485.1 Hemigrammopetersius urotaenia | reverse complement strand
TGTGTGTGTGTGTGTGTGTGTGTGTGTGTGTGTGTGTGTGTGTGTGTGTGTGTGTGTGTGTGTGTGTGTGTGAGGCTATTCTGTGTGTGTTAAGCACTTACTTGTTTGGAGTGACAGCATCTTAAAGCCGGCACACGCCCATTGTGCGGGGTCTGAGGCCTGGGCCATATTTCAGTGTGTGGCTAGCAGACGGCTCTCTGAGTGTGTAAGTGGGGAAGGGGGGCAGCTGATTCCACACACACTCGCACACATACACACCAGACAAAAGGGCCGGACCTCCTCCACACACGCCCCACACAATGCCCTGGCCCTAATGCTTGTAAATCTATTCAACGATTCAGGGGCCAAGATAATAACAAGCTGTTCAGAATGAATTTCCAATGAGGAGCAAGAGAAAAAAGAAAGAGGAAAAAAGAGAAATAAACGAAGAGAGATGGTGTGAGGCTGAAATATATCACGCACTGTGAAGAACTTTGGGAGTAACTGTTGTTTGCATCTTTAAAAAAAAAAAGAAAAAGAAAAAGAAAAGAAATCTAGAGGAAACTGAACATGTATTCCAGAAATGAACAGATTAGCCATCTGTTGTGTCAAGCAGTGTTTGATACTTTTGTTTTTGCAAAAGCATGTGCAGCAGTGCCTTAACATCAGTCTTTGCTGTACATGTTGTTGCAGCACACAACAACAATTTGTTTGCAATATTGTTTAAAAGTTTTAGAAAAGCCAAGAAAATGCTTACATTGTCAGTGGTGCTACAACGGAGCCATGTGGAACACCATGCTCATTTCCATACATACAGAATACATGCTGTTATATAAACAGCAATTCTCAAACTTTTTTAGTCAAATTTTTGGATATTAAATGCCTTTGTCCTCCCCAATGCTCCCAGCCACTCATTCCCTGCACCCACCACAACCTTGTCCATTTTGCCAGCTTTTACTGACCTTCTGACTAAAAGACACGATGCTGTTCTATGACATTACAGATTAATGGGTGCTGGCCTTGAACTGTCAATATGAATTGTGCATATTTTAATTTTAATGTTTACCATCTACCATTTTTGTACAAGGACCATCTTTACAGATGATAAAACAAAAGTAAAGTAGACATGCAGCTTCAGAAAATTGTCCATGTCCCCTTTAGCAAGCACTCATGGTGCCCATAGGTAAATATGTATAGAAGGGTTTTTTTTTAAACTTTTACATCTGAGAAGTATATGCCTTTTTGGAAAAAGGTAACAGAATAAACAAACAACAGGACTTCTTGCTTTCAGTTGTTTTGAGGTTGGGTTCCTGTATCCTAGCTGTTTCAAACATTTCTACATTTGTTTATTACTTATTGAACAATTAATGAAAGTATTGATCAAGTATTAATCAAAACATTAATCAAGTTAATTCAAGTATTAATCAAAGTAAAACATAGTTAAACGAAGTACTTGTACCTCATAAAGTGATTTGGAAATGGTCAAGCTAACACACACACACAAACACACACATACACACACACACACACACACACACACACACATAAAATCACTATACACTACTACTTTGTACAGTGTTTGTTTTAAAAATGTATTTCTATAATATTTACTTGCATGCCTATGCTCCTACTTCTCAAATAAACAAACACTCAAATGGTCAAAGACACACACACAAACAAGTGCATACACACACTTTGGCTGTCTGCCAGCGTGCATCACGTTTCTGGCCTGCTCAGGTTTGGTTCTGCTGAAAGGTCGGAGGAGGTCGCCGTGGTGACCGCCGATGCAGCCCCAGGAAACAGGGGCATAATTATGCAAATGAGCTCCGCCTTCCACGGTCCCTGCTAGCTGCTCTGTGTGAGCACAGCCTGCAGAGGATCTGCAAGCATGCACTTACACACACACACACACACACACACACACACACACACACACACACACACATACACACGTCCAAAACTCAGAGGTATACAAGCTGAGTGTGTTCTCTGTGATCTCTGTGTGAAAACCTCTCTGTGAATATATACATCCTTTATGGTGACCAGTGATGTGTGAATTCAGTGACCAGTGATGTGTGTGGATATGGTGAGTCATGAAGTGTGTGAATGAAGGCATATAGAATAGGACAAAAGAGATTAATGCACACACACACACACACACACACACACACAGTGTGGACACACCAGCTGGCTGCACCATGCCAGACGCTGGCACTTGCTAGAGCTGCTAAGGCCAAAAGTCAATGAGAATTAAAGTATGCTGAGCATTATCTACAGTTAGTACAAAACATGTGCATCAGTAAGGAGAGAGAGAAAAAGCGATGGAGAGAGAGAGGGAAAGGAAGACAAAAGAACCAAAGAAAAAATGTACTTCTAATTTTTTTTTAATTAAAAAAAAAAATGGTGGCACCTCAAAGAAAAGCAGTTTCAATTAACACTGACACATTTCCAGTTTGGATTTTTATTGACTGCAGAATGAAACATTCAATACAAACTAATAAGCATTTTATAGTTTTACGCGTTAAACTTTTCTACCACCCTTCAGTGCTTTCTATTCTGCTTTGACACTCCTTGTTGGTACAAAAGTACCATGTTCTGTCTGTCAAACAGTCTTATCTTCGGCATATTAAATTAAATAAAAGAAATGGGACTAAATATTTTAGTGCCCAAAGATACAAGGAACCTAGATAAAGGAACTCCCCCCACTCAGCATTCAGCACCACCAGTAAGTCTGGATCTCTGGAAGAGAAATGTGAAGAAATGAGTGAGGTCTAAAATTGGGGGCAATGGTGGGTAGAGGGAAAGCTACTGATTACTGAGCTGCTTCAGAACCCACACCAGGATGTTTTCTTCTGAAAAGGTCGAAGGGAATGCTGTATATTTAAAATTAGTCAAACCTGCAGTTGTTGAACGTGATCTTTGTTTTGTCAAAATACTAACAGACTTTACTTCGTATTGAGCTTTTAGCCGTAGCTGTTTTGTCAACCTGTCCATGTTGTTTGTCCCCCTTCATCAGTTGATAAATATTTATCAACATTATCAACTGTGTTTTTCATCTAACATGAATGCAAACCACTGCAAAGCTGAATTGAAAAGTAAAAGAGTATTTTTCAAAAATGAGAATAATGATGCTAGACGCTGAAGTGTTTTACTAAAGAGTATGTAGTCCATATGTACACCCACCCTGCCCTGAACTCCTGATGACTCCAGCTAATGAATAGCCTGCAGTGCTGCGGGGGTGTTGTGTGAGTGTATATGTGTGTTGGTGTGTATAAGTGTGCATGTGTGTGTGTCCTGTTGGGGCTCCTGCATGCCCTTCGGGTCTGTGTGTATTCTGGCGAGTGCAGTGTGTGTGGTGTGGTGCATTGTGGGGGCAGCAGCAGTGAGCTGTGGGGCTGTAGAGAGGCCGTCTGGCACACAGAGCGTTAGCACTGGGCGCTAAGCGCTTAGCTGGCATGTGCCGGGGCAGCAGGCCCAGCGAAGGCGTGACCAATCGCTGAAAGAGTCCGTTAGAGCAGACCAACAGCATGCACCTGAGCCTACAGGGAGGACTGGCACACACACAGGCAGTCACACACACACACACACACACACACACACACACACACACAAACCCGTCTGTATTCCTGTCTTTGTGGGGTATTTCCAAGATGAAAAGTGTTTAAGCTGCACATTTGGGTGTAATGGGGTAAAAGCCAAACTGGATTCAGCCAAATCAAAAAACGTAAGGCTCTGTCTGTAGGCCGCCGGCTTTTGTTCAATATTGGGAATATACGTGGCCTGGTGGTTAAGGAGTTTGCCCTGAAATAAGAAGGTAATGTGTTTGAATCCCAGGACTGCTGGTGACACCACTGAGGTACACTTGAGCAAGGGACCGTCCCCACACACTGCTCCTCGGCGCCCCTTGTTGATAAATGGAGTAAATGCAGAGAAAGAATTTCACTCTGTTCACTGAAAAACAGCAAAAGTAAACATCAATAATTTCTTGCCCAGCATGTAAACTCCAACAGGCTCATAGGCTCCTGCTTCCTCATGGTGGCTAAAAATCTGAGCTCGCTGGCACAAAACAAGCTGCTAGTGTATCGCTATTCTGTAAACTTTCTTTGAACTGTGTATGGTGTTTTTCTGGTTTCTGTGTTCAGTAATTTCGTTCAGTAATAATGAAATTTGTATTCAGTAATTACCTGAATTGACACAATACATATACATGTACAAATAAATTAATACTAATATATGTATTTAAACATAAGCAGTCTTAAGACATGCCTCATTTCCTTATTACTTATTTTGCTTTGAATCACCTTATTGATGCAAAAATACTATTTTATGCCAGTCAGACTGTGTTATTGAGGAGATTAAATCAAAGAAATGTGAAAAAATGTTTTACTGACACACTGCAAAGTGTCTAAAGATACAAGAAGCCTAGATAAAGGAGCTCCACCCACTCAGTATTCAGCACCACCAGTATACTGATCACCACCCGATCATCTGGAATCATCTGCAAACTTTGAGAGATTACTGGAAGCACACACAAGTATCATCTACCCACACAGACACACACACACACACACACATACACACACTCAAACAAACACATGCAAGTTTCAAAGCTACACGCAATAACCCACATAGAAGTACACATACAGGTTCACACACACACACATGCACATTTAACCACCCCCCTCCCACACATACACATACCAGCACACACACACACACACACACACACACACACACACACACACACACACACACACACACACACACACACACACACAAACCACAAAGTGCAATACACTATTAAACCATTGCTGTATATGTATGCATGCACACAAACATACATACACACAGATAAACACAGGCAAGTATCACATGTACACAGTTACCCACATTTAAGTACCCTTATAGGCTGACACACGCATACACACATATGTAACCACCCCCACCCACACCTACACATACCAGCACACACACTCACACTCTCACACACAAACCACAAAATCCAATGCATCAAGCCAACTCCTCATATGCATACAGAAAAACATCACTAAACGATAACTAAATAAAAAGTCAGTAAATGTGGCTGTAAATTAAATGTAATTAAAAGTAACTAAATGATAAAATACCAAAAGAAGCACTTACCAAATAATTGCCTTCTAGTTTACAAAAAAGGAAATTAGCTGTGACGTCTGAGTGCCTTTTATCAGCCTTTATCCTTTATAATTATGATTAATAACACAGAAACAGTTATTGATTGGTGCTGCGGTTTAATAAAAAACGCACGCGTCTATTGCAAGTCTAATATAACTCTGAAAAAAACTGAAAGCAGAGCTGAAATAAGCATGAAAAACTGGTTTAGAAAAGTGTGTTGTGGTTTTTGAAGAGCAAATTTTTTTGTTGTTGTTGTTGACCCGTGTAATCAGTCATCAATTTATTTCAACCAGCCAATACAGCTATTTCTTCCTTTTTGCAACCAGTAGGGTGAAATCCCAGCAATCACTATATACCAAAGACACCATTACTTAATACACTGTTAAATACTTTCTGAGCGCACTGTATAAGACTACAGAGGCACAAATGTAAGGATATATGTACTCATATGCAGGTTAACAAAAAAAGCCACAAAATCCAGTGTTCAGCACAGAGCAGAATCACACCCACACTTCATTCCTTACCAGCACTTAACACTTTTCTAACAAAGCGGCAGAAACTAAAGGCTAAAGGCTGTTAATCCACTAATCCAGTCAGGCCCACACTGACGCTGACATATCTAAACACAGGTCGAACGACACACTTCAACAACACACACACACACACAATACAGGCCACTGACCGCTCTCCCAAACAAAGCCGCTTTGTTTACAAGTCTGACGAGAGTTTTAAACGTAACAGAATCCGCGATCGGCTGAACGCTCTCATGCCAGACCAGAGGCTGAGGATGGACCTCCTACCTGAAGCAATTCCATTAAAAACACAGCGTACTCCATTAGGGCTGAGAGAGAGTCACTGGATGGGCTGCCATAGCAACAAGGAGCATGTCACAGCACGGGTCAGTTCCTGAATACCATGGTATTCATCGCAAATTATGTGTTGTGCTCAACTGAATAGGCTCTCAGCCCCACAAAGAAACCAATTAATATTTCATTTGTTAATTTATGTTGCTTTATTCTGGCCGCTACATTTTACCAGGCCTGTGATGTAACACACAAAACAAAAGTGGCGGATGCAGAAAAGGAATGTCATAAACATTTACGCGTCACTTCATTACGCTCTACTGTGAGTTGACTAATTAACAATACAGCAAACAACATCCTTTTATCAATCAATCACTTAATCTATCTATCTATCTATCTATCTACCTATCTATCTACCTATCTGGCAATCAAGCAATCAAGCTAATAATTGATCAATAAATCAATCAATCAATCAATCAGTCAATCAATTCATCCTTCCATTCAACCATCCATCCAGCCATCTATCCATCCATCCATCCATCCATCCATCCATCTATCCATCTATCTATTTATTTATCTATCTATCCAAACTTTTCTTAAAGTTTATATTTTCCTAATTAAAACCAGGAATAGCTGGTCACTGATTGGTGGTTTATATTGGTTGAATTGAACAGACTAGAAGCAGAAGGTGATTTGAGATTAAACTTTTATTCAGAGGGTGAAGTTCCTGGAATACCAGCACAGGAACACAAAGTGTCTTCAGTTCAGAGGAAGGTGAGTAAACAAGCTGAAGACAAAAGCATCCAGAGACACGCGATGGAAAACAGTGAGACATGTCTTCGTCCCCGGGGGCACTTCACCATCCGCGGAACTTTCCTTGGATTTCCAGCCATACAGTAGCTGTTTGTCGCCTGAGGTCGGGCAATTAACCTGCTCAGATCGAGATCAGTGACCAGGGTGAGGCCGCGGATGATAATCGCTTCATTCAGCCAATCAGAAGGCCAGGGCTTCATGGAGCCGGTGCGGTGCAGACATGCCGCTCGTGCCTCCGCCTCGAGACTCACACTTCTTACTCATTAAGCTGCAACTAAAACATCCAATTAACCTCATCAGCTCCTGCACCTTAACGAGGAGCTAAAAGCACCACGGAAAGTGCGTCAAGTCTTCTCTCCTCAGCCAGGATCAGACAGAAAGCATAATCAAATTCCATCTCCATTACTGAAAATAAGTAGGCTGATTAAATTTTCATATGCATCTCAAGACCTCGCAAATGAGAGCACTGTTATGGCCACGATGCCACTCGATTATGCAGTAAATGATTTTCTGGACAGGATCCACAAAGCATCAGCATGATGAAGGTACCAAATACACTTATACTATGCTCGAGCACAAGAGCTGAAATTGGCAGCCGTGATTAAATCTGACTGGAGACGCTGTGTATCAGTCCAATCTTGTTCCAGTTCTGTCTATAATATAATTTAAAAATAATTTTTAACAGGTTCTGTATGTAACATGCTCGAGGGGGGGCATTAAATTACTCATGAAGTTCTGGTCATGTGTGGCTTCTTCAAAGTGCTGATGGGTCCAAGAATCATATAGTGTGTGCTGATGCAAAACAAACTGGTATCTGATTATCTGCAAGGTTGGTTATCAGCCATGTGACTGCTTTGCTTCTTTCTTTTCTGGACCAGAGGGACCAGAGGGCTCATTAATTTCGTCCTCCTCTCTTTCCTACAGTGTCGCAAGTCCAGAGGTTTGTGGTATCCAGTTACACAGACTCCTAAAGAAGAAGGAAAATTCAATCAGATTTTTTGTTCTCTAATAATTAGTTAAGAGTTTGTAGTTATAGTTTTTTACTAGGGCTGTTAAAAATATCGCGTTAACTATTTGCGTCAATTTATTTTCTATAACGCTATAAAATAAATTGATCGCGCGATTAATTTGAAAATTAAATGCCCTTCTGCATTGGAGTACCGCACAATCAGTGGGGGAAGTATTGCGCTACGTCGGCGACCAGCATGCCAGAAGAAGAAGCCACTTCATCCGGCCAATGCTGCTGCTTTGTCAAGCTAGCAATGGAAGATAAACAAATGCGGTTAAATGAACAATTTCACTTTAAGTTACTACCAGTAGGGGATTTGGACCAGACAAGGGTAATATGTGTGCTTCAATGCGAAGACAGCGGAGGAAGGGGGTCTCCGACGGTTGCAGGAGTTTGGAGCGAGTGGCGGGACTTTAGTTAGGCTTTGTCCTTTAATTCGGTGGTCTGCTGGCTGCACAGAAAAAAAACGTGGATGTTATGTGGACTCCTGTTATGTTGTCGGCTCCTTGTTATGAAAATGCTGTTAATAAAGCTGCAAGTACACATTGGATTTACATTTATTATTGTATTTTAAAGATACACCATTATTATATTTTTAAAATATCCCCATTTTTATGTGTATCATTTATTTGTATAAATACGTATATTTATCTTCCACTCTTTGAAGGCCGGGCCGTGAAAATAGGTTCTGATATTAAACCGGCCCGTGACCAAATAAAGGTTGGGGACCACTGCTTTAATTTAGTTTATTTAAAACTACGTTTTCTTTCAGGTTTGAAGATGTTACGCATTTTATATTCAAAAGTAAGTTTTGTTTTTATCTCACAGCTTTTAAAAGTGTGACAGAGTTGGGGAAAAAAATAAACAAAGCCTTCTTTGTAAAATCGATGACTTAGTGTGTTCATTATATATTATATATCAGGTTGACATAGAATTGCGATTAATCGCGATTATTTTTATTTATTTATTTATTTTTTAATTTGCGATTAACTAGTTAATTTTAATTAATCGCTTTACAGCCCTATTTTTTTTTACACATTGTATCTTTAGACACTTTGCAGATTGTCAGTAAAACATTTGATCACATTTCTTTTAATTTAATCTGCACAGTATGCCAAGGACAAGAAATAGTACGAAATGAGTGGTGGCTTGAGACTAGATAAACAGTTCTAAAGATGAAAGTGTAACATGATTTTTCTCCAGGAAACACAGCATAGGAAGGGCAGCAGATCGGTATGTTTGTGTGTGTGTGTGTGTCGCAAAGGAACGTTTAGAGCATTCAGAGAAAGCAGAAAGGAGTCATCACTGCTGGTTAGGAGGAAACATCAGACTTGATCTCCCCTGCCTCCCTACACTGAACTGCTTCAGAGCGCAGCAACAGGCTCAGCACTCATCCAATTAACACAGGGAGAGGTCCTGTGGTGACAGGCTAATTGAGCCTACGGGGCATTCTCTTACAGTAAGGACTCATTCTGCTTCCTGGAACTATGACTAAGAGTCCATCGCTTCCGAGGCTCCGTTTGAAATGATGTTTGTGGCGAGTAAATAGACAAATATGTAGAGAGGAACATTTCATTGCTGTCTGTTGACAGTACTGCTGTATGTTTCCACAGGTATAGAAGTACTGTGCTGTACCTAAACAGGGACAGAACTTGCAGCACATGCTGATGATTTTGAAGATTTTGATGTTCTGACTCTCTCCACAGTTAACGGCCGGTCGTCCCAAAACCGCGTCCATGGAGTCGACCTGGGAGTTTTTCTGTCAGAGCCGCTTTTGTTATTGTGGTCTGTTATTATTTATAGTCTTGTTTGAGTGTTTAATGTTTTCTCTGTGTTCTTTATCCCTGTGATGAGAACCAAACCCAGAGAACTTGTTAGTGACGTCCTGGATCTCCTTCACGTTTCTCACAGAATTAAAGATAAATTTGTTCGATTCGTAGAAACTCCCACTGAAAGTTATCTTCAGTCCAGACAGACAGTCGAGCTGGAACTACATCACTTAGTTTGTGTCTCTGTTGTTGTTCTTTTTGTCAAAAAACACTTTCCTCTTTCCATGTTATGATGACATTTCGACCAATCAGTACACAATGATGCAGTCGGCTCGGTTCGGGTCATTTTATTTGTAATAGGAAACATTTTCTCACGGTTCCTTGTGCCAGTGGAAAAACGACATACTGAAGAAGAGGTTTACTCTTCTTCCTCACAACAGTTCTCTAAGCAGCACTCCAGAGTGAAGGGATCCCCTATCGTTATTTATTTATTCAATACATCTGGTGTCCTTTGTTTTTACATCATAAGCTTGTTACATTAAAATGGATACAAGGATAAACATTTGTAACACTTTTCTGAGATGTTCTGAAAAGACAGTGGGAGCTGACTGACCCTGATCATTATATCTATGCCACAGTGTGGCCTGTCTGACTTCACACTGAAAATATTGAAACAGTTCTTGATTGGTGTATGTGGTTTAATAAAAACAGAATGCAAGTCTATAGCAGATCTAATATTACTCATCATTCAAAAAGTTAATGAGACTGAAAAAAACTGAAAGGATCAGTATGAAAACCTGGTTTAGAAAAGTGTTGTGTGGTTTCTGATGATTACAAAAAAAATTGACCTGGGTAATTTGCCGGGGCCAATTATAACAATGATTTAAATGCGTTACATATGTATCATGCATGTATGATGTGTGTGGTGTGGGTGAGGGTAAGAGGGGATAAACAGCAGGGAGTTAAATGCCTGAGGGTGTTTGGGCACCAGTGTTTGAAGGCTAGACACTACAGGCAGGTGCTGGCAATCAGTTTTCAGATTTTTGGATGCACACCACAGATTTTTACCACTTATCCACTTACATTATAAACTGCATATTTACTGCAAGTGTAAAACAAATGTAACTAACTGATTTTAAATATTTTACATTCTGTAGTAAAACATAGTTTAGCCACAAAGTGGTTCTGAAGAGACTAATCGGGTCTGTCTTTGACATTCACTTTGAGTTGATGGTGAAAAAAACACCACACAATTTCTTTTGATTAACAGATAATTGGACAAAATGTCATTCTTCAACAGAATAATGATCCTGAGTGTTCTTCAAAATTGTGCCAAAAATTCTCTCCAGTCCAGAGAAGAGCAGAGAGTTTAGAGAGGGGCGTCTCGTCCTCCCCAGTCTCCAGATCTTTCTCCCATTGAGCTGCAGGACCAGCTGGAGACCCACAAGCTCCACATGATCCAGAACATCACACACAACTGGTTCTGCTGGAGAAGGTGCTGGGAGAGTTTGGACTCGAGTTCTGTGATAAAGGGGGGGGTGTTATATAGATGAAACTTTATATACATAAACTTTCAATTCCATTGAACTGAACTTACAGTGTATGTAAGACAAGACATTTGTTTTAAGTGTTTTTAATGTTTTTTGTAACAAAATTATAAAAGAGCAGCATATCGCTTCACAATATCAGTGCTGTCTTCATTCAACAAGGAGATTTCTATAAGCTGCGCTGTAAACCCCCTAAATTCCTTATACATACATAAAAAGATAACATGCGATTTGCATATGCAAATCATTGTGAAGACGGCTTTATTCCTATAATATCAGTCACGACGTCTGTATATCCAGTGTGTGCAGTGTGTTACTGTATTGCACTTGTTTGTATATATTCCACTATTAGCTTTTAAAATCATATACTGCTTGTCTAAAAAGGTTTTAATTATAATTTTCTCAAGAGTCTAAGACTTTTGCACAGTAGATGATATCTCATTTGAATATGCAAATACTTGTAACAAACAACGAAAGACTTTGGTCTTGTAAGAGCAGTCATGACGTCAGCCCATGCAGGAATGGTGTGTGTGTGTGTGTGTGTGTGTGTGTGTGTGTGTGTGTGTGTGTCATGTGTGTGTCGTCTGGTGATGTCAGCATAAACCCTGGGGAGCCCCGCCTGGCCCCGGCGCGGCCCCAATTCCTGCAGGGTCACAGTGAGGCAACAGATGAGCACCAGTCTCTGTCTCGCAGATGGTATAGACATACACACACACACACACACACACACACACACACAGAGCTGGTGGTGGAGCCTTGTTGTGGGATGGTAGCGCAGGCCAGTGCTGGGTCCATTTCTCCTGGCTCGGCTCGTCATGTCGCTTTCGTAAATAAATAACAACAACAAACATCACTGGTAGAGCTTGTCGAGTGTGTGGACCATATGGGCCTCACTGGTTTGGCGGCTCGTTGCTGCTCAGCCACAGATGGACCCCCAGTCCCACCCCACCCCCTCCCCTCCTCTCCCCCTGCCCTTCCCCGTCCCCCTCCTTCAAAGCCCTGCTTGGCTCTGTATTCAGATTAGCATCACTCACACTGACAAAATGCACCCTTTCAAGTTCCATTCCGGCCTCAGCCTCAGATGTGTGTGTGTAAAATAACGGCAGTGTATTTACCAGCATGTTCAGAATCAGAAAACTGATCCTGGAAGAAAACACTTATGTTACGGTTGCACAGACATACAGAGACACAAAGACAAGAATAATATAACATATATAAGTTAAAAGATGACTGAGTCATAAAAAGCAGTAGCAGTGAATTCAGTGTGTGTGCACGCAGAAAAACACAAACCCTGGAGATCAGCAGTCACCCAAACTGCCTCTTTATTAGGGTGAAGCAACCTAGTCAGTGTGGTTTAGGGCACAATACAATTTACTATGAGCATTAAACCTAAAAGCATCAATGTTTTGATGAGCCAGAGTGCAACATCAGAGCATGCGTGATGATTATGGAGAGTGAAGACAGAGATGTGACATCAGAATAATATTTCTTTAAAACTGAGTCGAGTGATGCTCGTATTCACACATTTCTTTAGGTACAGAAGTCCTGTAAGTTAAACAGGCCCTTCAGTTTCTCACTCTCGTACCCACATTACTCATATTATGGGGTTTCTCCACTGACTGGTACCAGCTCGGTTCGGTTCATCTATACTCGCTATTTTTGCTTTTCCATCACTAAAATCTGATTCCTGATACCTGGTGCCATTTTTGATACCACCTTGGCCGAGGTTCCAAGCCGCGCTGAACCGATACTAAATGATAATGTGTACATATTGGAGGTTACAGATTGGTGGTCGCCCTTGTATAGGGCTTCGACATACAGTACTGTGCAAAATTCTCTCCTGAGAAAATGCTGCTTAAAAGCTGTTTACTGCTGGGCAGTGGTGTTAAGTTAGTGTCAAAACTCTTACATTACAACAAATACAAACAACATTAATACAGTAAATGGTGGTTTTATGTGCCAAAGTGTTCGCTGAACAATTTCCAGACCTCTTTCCTCAAGGAAACCCAGTTTTACCTGCAGCTCCATCAAATCCCTGGTTTGGCTCTTTTTACTGCAGTAGATTAAATTAGGTGCTGATTATGGGATTTTATTCATTCACCCAATGACTGGAGGCCCTGAGCAGAAACCTGGACCCAAACCTGTGTTCTTCTAACAGCTCACAGAACATCCACTACTTTTTAGAAAGAAGAAATCTTGATACTTTTTACTGCTTGTTTGCATTTTTTCTAATATTCAGCTGTTTTTGCTGCAGAAAGAAGCCACTGCTGATAGAAATGATTCAGACTATTTGCACAAGTGCCTAAGATTTTTCACAGTACTGTACATCTTGCACAATATAATTATATTAAGAAAAAGAAAAGAACACTAGTGTCTAGTTTACTGGGGTCTTGCTTACAAGGCTTTTCCGCAAAGAAGTACTTCCTCTTCATGAGGACAACAGGCCATCCAGTTGGGCCCATTGTCCACCTTGGTAACTTACGCTTCTGCATTTTAGCACAGAAAGAACATGATGACCCTTCTAAATAAACACCTGTGTACACCATGTACCATAGATTAATTTTGGATCATGTTACATATTGTTCCAACTTATTTCTTTCCATTAATTGCGCTACTTTTATTTCTTTCTCATTTTTTATCTTTCCATTTTCTTTATTTACGTTCTTTATTAATTTCTTTCTTTATGTCTACGTCTGTCATTAGTGACCGACGTTCACTTTGTGTTCTTCAACATCACACAGTTCCTCCTGGTTTATGAATCTCTGGACTAAATTTCCTTCTTCAGCAGGATCACGATCCCAAACTCCTTCAGAACTGCTCCAGAATTCTCTCCAG
>JBBPDC010000156.1:1796136-1817508 GCA_037974485.1 Hemigrammopetersius urotaenia | reverse complement strand
TACTGGTGGTGCTGAATGCTGAGTGGGTGGAGCTCCTTTATCTAGACTCCTTTTATCTTTAGACACTTTGCAGCCTGTCAGTAAAACATTTGTTCACATTTTTTTCAATTCGTTCAATCTCCTTAACATGACAATATGCATAGTAGTATATATTTTGTTCTAATGTCCACACCTGCAGTTTGTCCTTTCGTTAAGTGCACTTGTTAAGTACTTGTTAAATTTGCAGATTTCTTCAAGTGTATGAAATATACCCCTTACCACTTTAATGCAATAACAGGAAAAGTGAACTGTGTGCTCAATCTGCACCATGTGTTTTTGCAATCGAAACAAACAAAAGATCAGCTAATGTGATAATATCTCACGTTTTTTTCTCAAAATCAAGTAAAGTTCATTTAAGAAAATGTGTAATATAGAATACCGGCATTATTCAGTGGCTACTTTTAATCGTTCAATAGTATCAGAACTGTAATGTCCAATACTGTAATAAAGAATGGGAACATACTGTCAGCCTTGGCCTGATGCGTGATCATGAGGAACTGAGAGTGAGACTGAGTTTACAATGCTCCAGCTGGCCAGTGTAGGGGTTTTTTAAGCCTGAAAAGGCATCTCTTGTGGTGCCTCCAGGTGTCCAGCCTGCTCTTTTCAGCTCTGTGAAGAGCACGGAGAGAAACACGGGGAGACCAGCAGAGGCAGGCAGACAGAGTTGCGAGCAAGGTCTACAGAGAGAGAGAGAGAGAGAGAGAAAGGCCAGTGTGAGGGAGAAAGAGAAAAAAAAGATGAGCAGGGAAAAAAAAGACGTGTTGAATGAATGCACTGACCCCTGGAACACAAAAAGCAAACAGTATTCGTTCTCTAAAGCGTTCACAGCTTGGGGTTTATGCGCGGGGAAAAAAAAGACACACACACACAAACAGACTCGCACACAAACACATAGTATCACACTTCTTAAATAACACTGAAGCAGCCTGTTGTCAGCCACTCTTTGATGGAGTTCTGCTTTGTTGGGGTTTTATGTGGACTGTGGACACCTGGTCATCCAACATTTCTTCAGAAACGAAGGGTGTTGAGAGGGACTGTGACCTCTTTTTGCTGCAGTAACCACCTCTACTCTTCTAGATGTATACATTAGATGTTGGAACATAGCTGTGAGGATTTGATTGAAGCTATGCAAGCATTAGTGAGGTCAGATACGTCAGATACTAATAAGTTCTGCATCAAAAATGCTACTCAGCTTCATACCAAAGGTCAGTGATCGAGGGCTTTAATGCCCCTCTGGTTAAAATTCAGAGCATACCATTTTATTGACAGTGTTTTTCTGTCTGTGTGTGTGTGTGTGTGTGGGGGGGGGGGGGGGGTACCATTAGGTGTGTGTGTCTAAAGTGGGTACGTCTTTCTACAAGCCTCTGAGAGGCTATTCCACTATTCTGCCATTTCTAATGGATATCATCGTATCTGGTATTTGTAATAACAGAGTGTGATAAATTATTTAATTATGTTCTATTAATACACATTTCCATTACAAATGGCAGAATAGTGGAATGGCCACTCAGAGGCCTGCAGAAAGGTGTACACACTACACACACACACACACACACACACAGACAAACTCTTTTTGTTAAAGACCCTCGCTGTGAATTATACAGACCACTGTGCACAACAGCCAACCCCTAACACCCTGCAGTTTAAAAACAGCCTCCCTAGAAAGCAGCTAGTTGCACCATCACTAAAGCACTGTCTCTCTCTCTCTCTCTCTCTCTCTCTCTCTCTCTCTCTCTCTCTGTAGGCTGGTGTGTGTTCGTCTCTGCGTGTGTGTGCTCTGCGTGTTGGTCCGGGTCAGGAGCTCCTCTCCAGTCTGCTGGCTTTTGTGGAGGAGCAGCAGCTCAAAGCTCCATTCATCATCACTTGCGTGGGCAGCGTCTCCACGGCGACGCTACGGCTGGCCAACGCCACAGCCGACAACACCAATGAGGTACAGACCTGCTGGACGTGGTATGATGTAATCACTGGGGCCTATTGATGATTATTAGTAGTGGTTACGAAATGGACAATGAATATGTTTTATTTTCCCTTTTGTTTTGTACACATGGGCAATTTGCGCTCTCACCTGAAAATCGAATCTTATAGTGAATCTTGACTTTATTCATTGTGCTGTGAATGACTTTTTAATTATTTTTGATGTTTAATCATAGTGACTTGACTTCCACCTTGTTGGTGAAAAATAACTATTTGTCATATTGAATAGATTTTTTACTGCGACAGGCTGCAAAGTGTCTAAAGATACAAGGAGCCTAGATAACCAACCACTCAACATTCAGCACCACCAGTATACTGATCACCGCCTGATCATCTGGAATCATCTGCTCCTGGTTCTTCACTGGTTCAGGACTTCAGTTAGATGCTCTTTGTTCTGCTTAACCAACAGAAACATTCCTCTGAAACTGGTCAGGTTCAGGGACTGGACTGGAAATGAGAGTCTTTGATAGTCCTTCAGGAAGCCTGGAGAACTGTTACTCAACTGTTACTCAAGACCACTTTAAAATACAAGAAAGTCTGGATATTTGGAAGCAAGACATGAAGAAATGTGTGGTGGATCAAGGCTTTTAGACATTACTGAATATTGTACCCAGAGTCATTGGCCATTTTATCAGAAACACCTTATATAAAATGCACTTTGTGGGCTGCAATTATAAAGTGTTGCTGCACAATTGGTAATACTTTATCAGATCCCTGCTACATAACGCTGACATAAGCATGTTAGAGGAGCCCTGTCTCACGAGGTTTCATGAAGTCATAACGATATACAATGTAATCAAAATATGTGCTGTGATCACACTTTAGGGCTTTTCTTCATGCTAGGACAATGCTTCACCTATGTATTGTAATGCTAACCCTAACCTTAACCCTAACCTTAACTGTAACCGTCACCAGTTGCCGCAGATACTGGCAGTGTTACGCAGTGCGCATTAAAATACAGTAGTGAAGCCTTGTCCTAACATGAAAAAAGCCCTAAATCATGATCACAGAATGTATTTTGATTGCATTGTATATCATGATGGCTGCACAAAAAGTCGTGAGATCGGGCTGGCTATAAACATTTTATGACAGATGTCACATGCTGTTGTAAGGGTCAGGGGTTATGTGCTGGACGATCGGTAGGGGTCATCATTATATTTCCCTTAATGTGTGGGGTCTTCTGTGTTTAGGTAAAGCACCTGTGTTTAGTTTGGGGGTTTAAGCATTTGTGTTCAGTGATTGGTGGGACTGTGTTTGTGTTCAAGTATTTTAAGTTCAGTTTAGGTGGACCTGAGTTGTCGGTCCACCGCTACGTCAGGGGTAGCTCATAGGTGCTTAAAGGTGTTCCTGTGTTTGTAAAACTTTATGTTGGCCCACGAGCCAGTTCATGTTCTTATCCTTTGAAAATAAAAAGTCAAAACACAAAATGGAAGCCTGCCTGTCTGCCTCCTCTCTTTGGGAAAGAGTGGAGAGACATAACAGCTGTCAGCTCTGCTGTCCCTTAATATAGTATCATATCACTATCAGTAATTGTCAATCTCATGACATTAAAGATATATGTGGCATTAAATGTTATAAACACTGTGGTATCCGTCATGACAATTACGAGTAATGGAAACTGTTTTCTTTAAAATACATTTGTGAAACAACTTATTTTGAAAAGCACCGGTACTGTAATAGGATGCCACTTTTCCGATTAGATGCTTTTTGAGATTTCATCTCTGCTGGATATTCCACAGTCAACTTTAAGTGGAATAATTTGCAAGTGTAAGTGTTTAGGAACAACAAGCTACAAAAGGGAAGATCATGCAAAGTCACAGAGTGGGCTCTGGTGCGTAAAAGTCGCAGACTGCTTATTTCCTAGCTAAAGAGTTCCAAACTTCCACTGGCATTAATGTAAGCATAAAAACTTAGCTGTGTATTTGATTGTTAAGTCATTCAAGTCCCTGTTGGTGTAAAGGTCAGGCATCCCAATACTTTGACCATATAGTGTAGCAACCCACTCTACCCAATGTACCAATAGAATCGGGCAGATACAGGACCACCAATAACCAAATATTTGAAGGATGGTCTATTCTCAGCTCAGCAGTGAGACTGATGTGTAAAAAGCAAACATATTAAATATTTGTGACAGCTTTGGTGTGAGAGTTGCACCTTGGGAAAGCAGCCAAAGGCCACTTATTTTATCCTCATGCTGTGATGTCAGCACTTAACAGCACTCATGCCTTTCAAAGCTGGCCATCTTTGGGCCAAAAGATCTTCAGTCTATACTTTTAACAACTGTTTAGAAAAGAAAACTGTCAATATTTAAAATCTGCATGACACTTTGATGAACATGATGCTGAGTGATGATAAATATGCTCAAAGGATAAACATACTTTATGTTAGCATATTTTTATATTGATTCTATGCTGTTTGTGTGGGCAGGTGATTCGGCTGCAGGAACGTTTTGAAATAGTTTCTCTGGTGGGAACCTTGAACAGAGAAGCTCATCTCCACATCTGTCTGGCTGATAAAGATGGCAAAACTGTTGGAGGTCATGTGATGGGTGATCTGGAAGTGTTTACTACTGCAGAAGTGGTCATAGGAGAAGCCACTGACCTCCAGTTTACCCGAGAAATGGACAGCAGAACTGGCTTCCCTGAACTGGTCGTTCAAAAGCAGCTTGAGAACATGTAAAGGGCAAATCAATAAAATTATGCTTTCTGACAAATTTAACTGACTCATTGTCCCACGACTGTGCTGAGACTGTAAATCACAAAATAGAAATCAGCATTTTCATCATTCAGGCATTAAAGTGGTGAGCAAAAGATAATTATAAAGCTGTGATTTTGCATTAAACACTGCTGTATTATTATTATTGTAATGTTCACAGATATGAACTCTGATGCATGGAATTGAAGTTTAGTGATTAAAAATGCTTACAAAGACAAGAAGCAATATCCAAAATGTAGCCAAAATCCAGTATAGGGTCAAAGAAAACATGGTAGAGAAACACAGGAAAGTAGAATGAGAAATACTCAGTAACTAGGAAGGGCCAGTATGGATTGTCTCATATGTCTATATATACTGCTGGGCCTAAAACTCTAAAGATCTTGTACTTCTTCATTAACCTGCTCTAAACTAACTACATTTTTGGGTGGAATAGTTGTTTACTGTAACATTAATAATTCCTTATTTTTTATTGAATAATTTCATGTTTTAGCAAATTGAATGATGTTAGGTAATATAAAGGTAATAAGCCACTTCTGTTACAGTGATTTTATCATGGGAATGGAAGTTTATGTTATAATTGCATGTTATAATTGCATTAACTATCCTGAGCCCGAGGCTCCAAGGAGAGAGGGAGGCACAGATGCCAATAACCATGATAGCCAAACTTTAAACACAAAAAAGGCATGAGGGCCAAATTACAGAGTAAAGCTTCTTTCCAACAGAACATAGTTAAAGCACACACTAAAGATGATTGCCCGACTTCACTACACAGTGAAGACAAAAGAAAGGGCATAACAGGGCAGGGCCCCTCTAGTGGCCACTGACCAGGGATGTCATGTTAACATTGCATAGTAATATAATATTGCATTTAAATGATCACATAGTGCAACAAAAATGACTTTTAAATCCAGCACAATTAGCCAAATACACTTTTCTAAAATACTATTCTTTGACGACATACTACTGAGCTAGGGCAATTTTTTTCAGAAACCGGGCTGAGTTGATGAGGCATAAAGTTGATGATGGACAGAGAACGATGCTGTGAGGAAAAACAGTTCATCCACTGCGGTTCGCTGAGAATGTGATTGTATAATGAGCCGTATTCATACTGGAATTACTCTTCAGCAGCAAGGCCTGGGCAGAGAATGAGCACTTCAATCAGAATATTTTATAAATCAGAGAGGTTTTCATTGACAACATCAGGAACCATAAGCCCTTAATATCACCCATCATCAGTCTGTCCACTCTCACAATTATGTAATAAATGAAAAGAAGCCATCACAAAAGCAGGCAACCTGTGGTCATTTCCAGCCTATGGTTGGTTGGTCTATAGAAATGACCTCAGTGAACCATCACTCAATTAACTCACTCTTTATGATTAGCCTGTGCATGTGGCCTTTATCTGCAATGTAAAACTGAAGTATGAATTCATATAGATCAATGGTGAATGGTGTGTGATACTGATGTTGGGCAAAGACGTTTAATGAGAAGTCCGTAGTGCCGTTATGGCCGTGTAGACATGAGTGCCTGATGCTGTGCAGTAAAGCTTCAAATAGTGCAAAGACGGGAGGGCAAATAGGGCAAATGCTCTCTGAGTATTTACATTCACAAACATTTACACACATTCATACAGCATGTGGGAAAGAGGCTCATGCACACTGGAAGTGGCACACTGGAATCATTCCACACACACACACACACACACACACACACACACACACACACACACACACATATATATATAGTGGATGTGTGTCATGATGCCAGTAGTTAAATTTTCATACATATGATATTTTGATGTTAAACCTTCATAAACCATGCAAGGTTTTGTCCTGAAAGATATTACTTTTTTCTTTTTACTATATTTTAAGAATAGACTTTTACTCTAGACTGCACTTCATCAATAGAAACACTCCAAAATGACTTACATTACAATAACTCACTTTGAAAATGACAAACATTTACTCATCCTCTCAAAACTGAGGTCATTTACATATGTTTGTCTTAAAGGCACAGTAACAAAATCATCCTGTTTCATTGTAAAGGATAAACAGAAGTTGACAATGATGATACAGATATAAATTATAACTATGTCTGGTATATAAAAGCGGGTAAAAGATATTTCTCAGTGAAAAAAAATCAAGAACAAATACAAAATCTTTGTACTTAGAAAGTTGCTTTGCGAGAGAGAGGGCTCAGATGATAAGCAACACTAATTTGTATGTATATTTGTATTGCATTTAACAATAACAGTAACAGTATAAAATCACTGAATTAATATACAGAATGTAGAATTAAGGGCCTGTGAGTTTTAGCTCTTCTGTGGAAGTTGGATTCTAAGCTGTCCGTTGCCCAGCCTGTGGATGGGGTCCAAGGAGCTAACGAAATTAGCGATTAGCACTAACCTCGAGCACCTGCCCTCGATTACTGTCACCCCTCAGACATATGTTTTCAGATGCTGCCCTGCCGGAGACAATGCTCTCCACATGCAGGGGCCGTGTGAGGGGGGCATGTGTCTCTAATGAGCACTGAGTCTGCAGGTTTGTGGAGAGAAGCTAACAGGAAGCTGCCAGACGCAGGCCTAAATGGAGCTCCCTCGAGTCGCCAGCACAAAGCCTGTGTCTCCAGGCATCTTTGGGCTTTTGTTTGGGTTTGTTTGCTCAGCCTGTTGGCCGAGAGCGTTGGTGGTCTGCCCCCCCCCCCCCAAAACTGCTTATCCTACATTCAGTTTAAAGAGAAAAGTTCTGGAACAAATGAGAAGGCTGACGATAATTCAAAATCTGACTTGTAAAGACGCATTATGTTTGATCCGTGTCCAGAACACGTCCACAGATAAACCACTGAGGGAGCGTAAGAGTGGAAAGAAATGTACACTATCACAAACATCACTGTATTTGAACCGGAGCTAAAAATGGGCCTACATGGCTTATCTAAACCAAATTGTAGCCAGAATCCAACCTGAACCACAGTAGTACAACAAAATTCAGACTGAACTCAACATTAATCCAACAAAAACAGTCTGAACTTAACTATAATCCAACAAAATCAGTCTGAACTCAGCTGTAATCCAGAAAAATCAGTCCAATAAATTCAGCCCAAAACCAACTGTAGTCTAATGAAATCAAACAGAAATTGACTGTAGGCAACAAAATTCAGACCAAACACAACTGTATATTTAGACCAAACCAATCTAAATTAAACTTCAATTTAATTTTCTGGAATCTGTCAAAGACTGATGGTCTGTGAGAAACTTTTGAACCCCACATGACCTAAGGAATATATTGAATGAGAAATTATGTCAAATACTGGCCAGCCTTTGAGTTCAGTAGGTGGTAGAGGAGTATATTTCAGTTTTATTTTTGAGCCCAATACACAGACAGAAAGAAATGTCTCTTTTACCACTGTACAGTGTTAGCACAGAAGAAGAAATATGAATATATATGGGCACACATACACCCATACATGTATATATATATACTGTTTGAATCTGGATATGACATGACTGTGGATGGTCTTCTATCAACAAGCTTAAACAGCACTAAAGAGAGAAACTGGGTCATCTCTCTCTCTCTCTTTCTCTCTCTCTCTCTTCCATAAAGCTTGATGACTGCAGTATTCAGTAATGGACAGAGTCAGTTCTGCCACTGATGGACCATAATCGTGTCCATGTCCATGTAATCTGTTCCTCTGGCAACAAAACATTCCACCTAACCGAAAGGGTCATACGTCGCTTCCTCAAACAAATTAAATATCTCACAATTCTCTCAACAAGCCACTTTATTGGAGTGAATGGTACTCGCTCCAGCCATTAAGCTATTAAGAAGCATTGTCCTTGATCCATTTGTTTGAGCTTATTGTTTGTCCAGTTAATTTGTCAAATGATAAACATCAGTGCATCAGTGCAATCAGTAATGAGCATTTGTCTTTGGTATTTTTATATTATTACTACAGAGCAGTGGTTTTAAACTCATGCACAGTTACAACTATCTGCCTACACACCTGATCAGTCCTTCAGGTGTGCACTGTAAAATAAATCAAATTTACAGAAACAGACTTTCAACAGAGGTGCCAGGTATGCGCTGTAATTAATATTCACAGAGCTCATATTGCAATGTTTGTTGACAGCAATGGCATACATTTAAATCCATCTCTGATATGTTTGATGTTTATGATCCTGGTGGTTCGCTCAGATCTGCAGGAGCTGCTCAGTCAGCGGAGAAAAGATCTGAAACTAAACCTGGTGAAATGGAGTTTATCCACTATGCTGTCCAACCAACTGCCCACCAGTGTCAGAAATGCACTATTCTCTTCCACCATCTTTTAAATATCTGCACTTTCATCATACTCTTAATCTTATTTCCTATGCAATCTTGTCTTTCTTTTACCTTTTACTTCCTGCTATTGTTACGCTTAATATATTTATTCTATTCCTATAAAGCGCATTGAATGACATTTGAATATGGCAAGGGATAATATAAATAAACTTGATGTGACTTATTGCACAGTATTTATGTACATTTATTTTTACATATTGACAGTGTATATTGCTGTCACACAATTTTTGAAAATGAAACTGCAGTTTTTCTTTAATTTAAGTTCATTTAGGTTGTACCAGGTAAGCCAGTATACCATTCGCTGGAAAATATAGTCAATTTACAGTTTGATTTGATAGATATGATTTGATACATTCAAAAAGTATTCAAAAAATAAAGCTGAAAACAATTCTGTATTCTCATAATATTAAGAATTAAATGATGAAAAATGACAACTATCTTAAGTTCTAGCACAATTTACAATTTGACTGTATATTTATACTGAACCCCTGCTCATATTCAAAACAGTATTCCATTATTGTTTGGCATAATGACTGCTAATGCTATATTTGCACACTTTTCAGATGTTGAAAATACCCAAGTTAGAAATAACCAGCCACTTCCACCTAGACAACAGTGACATGTTTACATTAATTATTTAAACCAAACATTGTCCCATAGAACACACTGACAACATGTTTTTCCAAGAGAACCTTTTTAACCCATTCATGCTGGAAAGAAGCCGTTGTGGCTCAGTGAAGCGCAAAGACCACAGAACTTGACCTGAGCTGAAGAGCACACTGCTGAAAGCACCAAACTAAATGTTCTGGAAAAACAGTGGAACTCCATAAACTGTAGCACCGTGGCAGAGTCTCCAGTTTACACGTAGGCTGTTTGTTTATGGTCTGCATGTTTTAGTTGTATCTTTTAATAATCAGTTGAGTGGTAAGTCAAATGAAAGCCAGTACTGGTGAACTGGGCTGCAGTGGTGAAAAGACCCTGATTGGAATGTATCTAATGGTCTCCTTCATGTTATGAACACTGTGAAAACTGGTGCAAATTGTCTGAACATTACCCAAGTTAAATCAAGTAGGTTTATAGTAATTTCAGCCACATACACAGTACACAGTGAAATCAAACAACATTCCTCCAGGACCACAATGTTCCACCAGGACCACAACGTTCCGCCAAACCCATAACGTTCCTCCAGAACGGCAACGTTCCTCCAGGACCACAAAGTTCCTCCAGGATCATGGTGGAACACAAGGTGATTTCTTTTTTTACTTGTCTAAGTGTGGTTTAACTCACCTTCATAACATCCAAAATGCTGCCAGCAGACTTTTAACTCAATCCCATAAGTGGACTTACATCTCTTCTATTTTACTTTCTCTGCTTTGGCTCCCAGTGGAGTTTAGGATGCGGAACAAAATCCTCATCCTCACTAATAGATCCCTACATGTTCAGGCTCCTCAATACATTGTGAACCTGGTGGTGAGATCCACCCAGCAAGGCCTTCTTTCTGTTCCTCACACCAGGCTGAAGACTAGTGAGGATCATGTTTTCCCAGACTGTGGAACAGAGGTTGGTGCAATCAATCGTACAGTTTATGCCTTTGGGCAGCTTTTATTCATATTTCATTGTTTTATTTTATATCATGCATTTTACAACTTATGGAATCTTATTGGTTTGTGATGTCTGTCTCTGAAAAATGCTTTACAAAAAGCTTTACTTACCTTCTTACCCTGACTGTGTCGAAAAAGCTAGACTTCGAAACCGTCTCAGTCAAATGTGACTTTGCTTTTGACTGGGCTGGCTGAGAGCTGTCTTGATGTCTTTTGCGAATGTAGCAGTCAGCTTCTCAATTAGTGTGGAGGGTTAGTGTGGAGGAGAGCGGAATGAAGGGTATCTGCCCACTGCTCCTCGTCTCTGATGGGTATTTTTTTTTTTGTTCCTTTTGTTTGCTCTCGACAGACCCTTTACTGATGTGCATTCCTCCGTGCTGAGAGTCAACTTGTGTCAAGCCCTATTATACCACATCCTAAAGCTGTTTACGAAATATGAAAATCTGTTAAGCAGTGTCATTATTTACTTTCATGCCACTTGAGATGGTGTGGGAGAGCTCTCGAGAAGTTTTAGAATTTAAAACAAAAGAAATAAATTATTAAACCCAGAAACTTTAGTCTTTTCATGAAAGGATGCAAGATGAAATGTCAAAGAGCAGAGAAAAAACTGGCTTTACTTTAACCTCTATGCCTTTTTATTATTATTATTATTATTATTATTATTGTTGTTGTTGTTGTTGTTGTTGTTGTTGTTGTTGTTGTTATTATTATTTGTTGTTCTTTTGTTCTTGTTATTGTCACGGTCCGGCCAGAGGCAAGCTTATAGCCACTGCTTTTTAGTTAGTTTTCTGGTTCTGTTCTGTTTTGTTCATGTTTCCCCTGTGTGGTTGTCATTGTTCTAGGTTTGCTGTGTGTCTGGTCTTGTCCTGAGTCTCTTATTTTGAAGTTCAGTCTGTTTAGTTCCTTGTACCACGTGTTCCCTGTTAGTCAGTTGTTTTATGTTAATCATGTCTTTAGTTCCAGCTGTCTGTAATGTGTCTGATGTGTCTGTGTATTTAAGGTCTGTGTCTGTCACTGTTTCCCGGTCTGTCCATCGCTTTAGAGCTCCTGATGTGTCTCTGTAAAGTTAGTTGTTCCTGGCAGTTATCATCATTTGACATATTGTTTTCATTTATGAAACACATCTAGTAAAAACTACAAAGGCTAGTTATTAAATTTCTCTAACAGAAAAAAAAAATCAAATTATAAGAATAAACAAGAAATTTAATTTAGTCAATGGCATCAGATTAATAGAATAAATGATTTGCCAAGCGATGCAGCTTTGTTAGTTAAGAAACACACTTTATCATGTTTCTAAGGAACATTTCTTCATTTTTAACCCCTTTTCTTTAAAACATTTAAACATCATATTCAAACATATTATTCACTTCCCAGTCCGCACATATACAGCAACTAAGCTGCAAAACAGCCTGTTTGTTTGTTTTTATGATGTCACAAAAGCCAACATATTTACAGAAATGCACCTAATCAGCCTAAAGCAATGTAGCTCCGCCTACTCACAATGAAGTTATAAGCAGTGTTCAGCCCAAACTGGCACAATACACAGCAACCGAAAAGAATTCACTTTTATCAGTCTTAAAGGTACAGTAACAAAATAGAGGGATAAATAGGCAATGGGAAAGCATGAAGTAAAAGTAAATTCTATATATATTTGGGTATATAAACCACACAAACATAGTGTTATTGTGTTCTACTGTCTTTTAAACACTAATTCTTGTTCTATGTCTCAGCTAATTGTAGGATGAGTCTGAGGAAGATGTTATATAAATATAAAAAAGTATCATTTAAAAAAAATGTTTTTAATATTTTTATCATTATTTGTAGTATTAGTGTTATTTTTAGTGAACCTCTTTAATGCAAACTTCAGTTAATATGTGTTTATATTAACTGAAGTTTGTATTATGTTTATTGTATATTTATTGATTCTGTGTCTCTTTGTGTCTGTGCAGTCATAACATCAATAGCTTCATTTGGGATCAATAACGTTTTTTGATTCTTTACCGAATCTGACCTTTACGGATTCAAACATACTTTAATGTGTCAGCTTTTAGATCGGTTAGAGTTTCTATTGAACCATCTCACGATAACCTTTATAATATGCTCACAACCATCTTAGGTTAAGAACTGTTGACTAAATATTGACTATATTGCAGAATACCTCTCTTGTAACACTTCATGGTTGTAGTGACAGGCAAGCTAAATGGGATAAAAATTAACAAAAGAGTAGGCTTCAAGGTTAGCAGAAGTTCGCAGGCTCTATTCATTTTTCCATGCAGTCTTTCTGATAATATCTCTTTGTATGGTGCGAGCACGTGTTTCTAATTAAGTCGCCAGGATGTAAAAAAAAAAAAAATTATGATGATTTTATATTCAACCTCGAGAGATGAAGAGATGAGAGAGAGGAAACGCTCTGTTTTGATTATGATAGAAGGGCCTTGTTCACCAAGGCTACCAGGTTGGAGTAGAAAACCCTGGGCAGAAACGCTAAAGAAGAAAGGACACCATGTCCCGTTCGGGACGTCTCAGTCATGCCCCCAGTGGCCCCCGTCTCCTGAGTATTTCGCCCATGTCCACACGTACATGGGTATTTTTTTTATTGCACATGAGCACATTTTCAAAAATATTTCCATTCACAGGAAATCGCAAAAAATACAGTCAAAAGCAGGTGGCGACTTAAACCGTATAGCACTGGTGACCAGTCAGAAGACTTGAAGGGGAGAGGTCTTTACCAAAGACTGTCTGTTTTGAATATAACAGCATCCAAAGTGACTCTCTTGTCCTTCCTACTGGGAAGACAGAAACTCCTCTTGAGTATAAACAGGCCAGAGAGAGGTCACCAATCTACTATCCTAGTTGTGTCTGTGTGAGTTTATTATTACAGGTTGTGTGGGACAAAGAGAACAGGGATTTCTGCCTCTCCAGTCCAGCTCTGCCTGCCTCCTCTCAGTCAAAGCTTCAAGTGGCAGTTGGAGCCTTAGTCCTACTGGGAGTGGATGGACTTCTGTGTTCTGGAACCTGCACCTGTGTTGTGAATGATTTGTTTAATTTGGAGCTCCTGAGCTCATTCTGTGTTCATTAAAGCTTGTTCTGAAGTCTATCCCACAGTTGCGTCCTCCATACCTGCATGACATGACACACCACTGCAGAGGGCAGCTTCACAAAAACGTCTGTTCTAAGAACACACAAATGTGAACTGTTTGTGTTTAACATATTCTCTCTGCATATTTGCTCAGTCTACACTGGAGTGTGGGCCATCTTAGGCCAGAATCTTGTTTTCTGTCATCCCTAGTTTGCACTGGATTTAAAACTCCTCTACAAACATGTAGGCAGAAGGAGGAGGGGGTGCTTGTCGTAGCTGCTAGTTATTGACTTTAGCTTATCCATTAACTACGTACAGAGAGAGCATGCATCTCTGACCTAATGGGCATGGGAATGCCGTTGATGTCATTTTGATTTTGCCAGAATAATAATAGTGACATGAAGTTACATCTGGTGCTGAGTTTAATACAATCATATGGTCAGATTTATTGTGAAATTTGCAAACCTTTCTACTGCAGAGGTTGCTGACAGCCCATTTGTAGCTGCAAAACATGATCAGAAACCCAGCTGTGGAGTTACACTTAAAGGACGCAACTGTATAGTGACCCCACAGTATATACCGCTTTAACTTTATGGGCATTTCAGATGTCCTGTCTCAGAAAGATCACCGTCATGATGTCCAAAGATGCCCTGTGCACCAACAGAGCGTGAAGCGCTGAAGAGCTAAAGTGTAAATTGACACATAACCCTGTAGAAATTATATGTTTCAGGCTGTCATTGTGACGGCCAGGAGCCTCTTGTTGGAGACACTCCTGCCGAAATAGAAAAGAAAATCCAAATGGATTTACTCTCCTGTGACGGGTTAACACATTGTGACCAGCTTCACTGGTCCAAAGACATCTTGAATCACACGTTGCTTCTTTGGCCGTGACTGCGCAGCACCACAAATGAGATTTTTGGAGTGGGCAACTACTCGTCTTTCCCTCCTGACCCGCAGTGCTTCAGCTCCTGCCTCTCTTGCCAAGAACCTGTCCTGTAAATGGTGGCAAACTATTAACGGCCAAGCATGTCACGGAAGGCCGCTATGCAGATAAGCCATCTAGCCAATCAATTTCTTTTATTGTGTACTGTGAGCATCCTCACCAATCACGGTCAAGGTTAGGTGTTTTTTACTAATAGTATTCATAACACAAACAACAACACATTATTTTGCTCAAAATTTCCTGACATTCATTCACCCATGAATGTTTAATCTATAAGGCATGTTGCTATTGCAATATGTTGCAATATACTGTAATCACAGTAGTATTTGTTGTGTGTCTTACAACCTTAGTGAAAATTAAGCAGTAAATAGCATGATCTGAGTGATTAAACGCATGATCATGAGATGCTGTTTTTTATGCTTTTATATGGGTCTTAGTGGTCCCCTAATACTGTATCTGCCTTGGTGCAGAATTACAGCCAAGTCAGTCCCACAATGAGATTTCCCTAGGACGCACCGTTTCTGTGTCTGTAGCTTTAAATGATAATGAGCAGGAGAGAGGCGGGGAGGAGGAGAGAGGCGGAGCAAGGTGGAGTGTTGGAGCTAATTTTTTAGGGGAGGGGGCAAAATTCTCTGGGTGGGCAAAGCATAAGAAAGGGGAGGTAACCTTTCCCCATATGAGGACATACAGGCCAAATTCCAGATCGGTCCATCCAGCAGAGCAGGATGATCAAAGCACTCTTTACACCTATTGTCATTTCTAGCCACTGCAGGACCACAGGCAGGCTAGAGGAGCTCGTTTAAAAAATCTCATAAAGTGAAAATTTCATATCATGGGACCTGCAAAATTGTGGTTTTAGTGAAATACCAAAACAGTGTTGAAACGCAGAGACATGAGATGGTGACGACTTTTCTCTCTGCGTTGTTGTTATGACTCATAATAACACTCTTCGGAATATCACAGCTGTGATGTAAATGGTGGGTGCTGTCATATTTGCAGCCACCAGCGCCCCTTCACACCTCTTGCATCATAATTGCCTCTCTGGCTCGTCTCTGCACCCACCCAGACAGCATTCTGTAGAATACACAACAAAAAAAGCCATAATACAAAAAATATACATTGAAAATGAGATAAAACATAATTTACGATGTAAGAAATGTTGAAATGAGAAAACATAATATTTCAACCCTAACAATAAATATCTTAAAATTAATAAGTTTGCTTTCCACTTGACTGCTGATTTTTCTTAAAAATACCCTTGTACTAAATTACACCATTTAAATGTAATGTTTATTACTGTATATATTTTTTGTACTCTGTAAAATTTGAATTCTTATCTCACTGTATGACCGTTAGCAATCTGAAAACAGGTTTGGTTATATCTGCTGAATATGATTTTGTCACTTTCACATGGTGAGAGGCGCTTTCAACTGTTTAGTGGTAATTATAGTGTCACTGATGATTATTCAGTGAATATTCTATTTCACTATACTCAACCACTCCTTAGACAAGTGTACAGAAGGGACCCACTGGCTAAAATAGAGTTACACTGTAGTTAGCTAAGGTAGTTTACACTGGTTAAAATGAACCTGCATGGCAGAAAATAATTGAATCCCACTCAAGCTAGAGGCTAACAGGGGGAAAACGTGTTTGTTATTAAAATCCATTATGTTGGATGCTCATTCTCTGCATTTCCATGCTAATGGGAGGCTAAGGGCCCTCACACTCGCATATTAGCGGCTATATCAGGCCGCCTGCCAGTGTGGTGTCTTGCTTTTAACAGAGTGCTTTCAATTCACATCAATTTAGCCCAATTAAACTGCTCTGCGTCCACTAAGAGTGTTTTAGAGCTGTATTTCAACCCACCTCTTTCAATTAGGCTCAAGGAAAAAGATCCTAGTTTTAGGGAAACACTGAAATTCAGAAGCTGCTGTCTGGCCACTCTTAGCTAATGTTAGCTTGTGGTGCTAGTTGGAAGTCAGGTATCCATGCAAATGGCCTCTTTTTCAACAGGATGTAGAAACGGGATACAGGTTAGTGACGCTTTCACAATCAGACAAGGGTAACGTACAGTTAAAGTAAAGAAAAATAAAGTACAGTAAAGTAAAATACAGTTCATTGTTGGTGTAGTTACTTTTCACTTTGGCATCCAAGTTATTTTCATAGTTCATTTATTTATTTGTTTGTTTGTTTAATTTACATATTGTTATATACAGTGGGCCTTTTATCCAGCAGTGACTCATTTTTCCTTCTATGTTGGCCCGCCAGGAGAGCCTTGAAACCCATCTGAGGCACCGACTGGTTATAAAACATCATCCAGATAGATGAACACACAGCAGTCCAGGGCCCACAAAACCTTGATGAAGTTCTGAAAGGGCACAAGTGTCATTCAATATAAAGAGAATCACAAGATACTCTAAGTGTCCAGACGGGGGTGATAATCTGCTTTGGCAGAAACAAAATCAGAACTTTATTAATCCTGGAAGAAACTGCTTATGTTAACACTGCACAGAGGTAAGAACTAAATATATATGTGTTATCTATCTATCTATCTATCTATCTATCTATCTATCTATCTATCTATCTATCTATCTATCTATCTGGTAAGTTACGCATTGTCAGCTGTAACAATTAATATTAATGTTAATATTACTATGGCCGTTCTGCGGTTAACCTGACGTATGTTTACAAACGGTTGTATTTCTATGCTGTTAAACACTTGTCTGTGTCCTTGTCCAGGTACTACTGGCTCTGTATTGAGGACTGCTCCTATAAAGCCTGACTTCATAGAAATGGAAATCTCCTGGGCATTATGTGGTAGTGTCTATAGGGAATGTGCAGGGTCATAATGTTTCATTATAAGGTCCCTGTCATTATGGTGAGCATACAGGGGAATCTGCCACAGAAAAATAATCTTCCTCGTGATATTCTGGTAATTATTTTTATTGTAAAAGTCCAACAATGCCCATAACAAAACAGTACAATAACAAATCTGTTATGATGTAGAAATGGTCAAATGGTCAAGAAGTTACATTTCCATAATTCTATGTAACACTGCATTAATTAAGCATTTTGTTTTATCTCATTCAGTTGCAAAAGAAGCTGGTTTTAGGACCTGTAAACTGTTACAGTTCTTTACACTGTAAACATTTTGTGATGATTGAACCAACAGATCAGATCAGGAAAAATGCATACCTACTTACTCACATCCAGAAAAATGTCCATGATGTTTTGACTCATCTGTGCATTACATAAAGCTTTGAAAAAGTTAAAAAAAAAAAGAGTCATCTCCTCAACTGCATCCTTCAATACATAATGCTTTTTATTTAATGTCCTAAGCGAATGTCTGCATAGCTCTTTTTTTATTTGTGCGGATCTGTGGCACTCATCCAAAACAAGTGAGTGCAGCTGCATGCTAGTTTATGTTCTAGCTTATTTTTAGTCAGAGAGAGGCCTTTTATCCTCAACTGTGTCAGTCTATGGAACAAAGAAACTTCTTCTTCAGGCCACTGTCCCATGGTGCCATTATCATATATAAAATTTTCTAAATGATGGACCATAAAAGCGAATGCTTACACTAATTCAAACCAAGCCATCTAGTCAATTATTGGCATTAGCAGACTATTGTATGGAACACCTTAACCACCGACTGCCATCAAAACGAGTACTTTTTCCATGTCATACGGTTTAAGGAAGGCTTGTAATGGTCAAGTTTTCCGGATGCAGATTAGCTGTAGCATTATATGAAAGACCGGCTTTTAAATGGAGGGAACATGATAATGGGTAATACACCCTGTGTTTACATTACAGGCTTAAGCCATGCCTATTAGTGTAGGATATGAGGAACATGTTGTACCACAAAAGTTCACCTTGACAAACCTGCAATGAAGAATTTGGCAGATGATTTAGCATATCTTAGGATGTCTAGCTCCAGGCCAATCGCTAAGCTAATTTGCTGCTGTGTATGAATGTCAGGCTCTCCCTGGTTCCCATTCTCTCCGCTGGACAAAGCAGACCTAAAGAGGCTCGTCCTCAAAGACATCCTCAAAGAGGCCCGAGGTCCAGGACCCTGGCCCAGCCTCGGAGGTGTAAATTGATCTTTTGTGTGGGCGGAATTCATCTCAAGCTTTTCATGTTGAGGCATCCCAAACTTTTCGGATGCAGAGGCCTGCTAATCACAGGACAGAAGATCAAACTGACCACAAAGACCCAGCAATGTATTTCCAGAGGCTTGTTAGAAGTATTTTCACTCCTTCTCAGACTGTGGTCATGGAGAGGACAGGAATTTGAAAACTCTCATTTTGACTGGGCTTAGATTCTTTTGAGATGTCCACGAGCTGTTAGGTTGTGCTTCACATTAGTTTTAGTAAATTAACAAAAGTAAAGACTTGCTTGGATTTATAGCTTCAGATACCTGAAGAGCTACAAACACTCTAAACGACCTGGAGTGTCACTGATGCATCATAACAATTTAATGTTGGAAATAGATGAAATAGTGGGAGCAAAATCAGTTCAGTGTAAATTCAGTTTATTCAATTTAAATATGTGGATTTGGTCCCAGTTTAGTTCAATTCAGTTCAGTTTTATTTAGTTAGGTTCAGTGCAAAAAAACAGTTATTCACTTCAATTTGATTTCAATTATAGTTCTGTGTAAATCAGGTAATATTAATTCAATTCAATTTAATATAATTTAATTCCATTCATTTCAGTTCAATATTATCTACCTTGATTTTTTGTAGTGGCCGATTGCCAGAGTTAACAAAATCATTTTGTAATATTTTATGGATGTAAAATATTGTATGGATGGATGTATTTTGTAATATTTTATTCGTTTGCTTTGTTTTATTCTTAACTGGATAACCCCCTTCTGTTTATTGCTCGTTGTTCGGATTGAACTGACATGGTTTCATGTTTAATGTACGTTATTTATGTAATTTATGTAATTTGTTACATGGCTACCCAACTCAGTAACTAATTATGCAATTAAGTAATCATGTTTGAATAGTATAAGCAAATGTAATGACAATAATCCCCCTAGATTCTGAGAGATGATGCTAAATAAAAGATATTAATGCTGTACTGAGCCGAAACAAGCGTTCTGCAGTAGACTGAAGCACAATGACAGCAGCCTTCGCGGAGCTGAGCGAATGTATTTATGCCTCTTTGTGAGGCACCTCATTATGTGCAGGGCCGATTCATTAAGTAATTGGTCTCCAGTTGTTTACATGAGTATTAAGGTTGTCCATTCAGGGGCCTTTGAGAGACACATTGTCCTGATGTTACACGTTATGAATACAGAATGAGGTCCAGACCTGTATTCACAAAGCGTGCCGGCTGACTCAGGATCAGCAAAGCTCCTCCATGCACTGAGATGAGGGACAAAACCAGTATGAGGAAATTCTGATCCCAGATCAGTTTGTCCGTGCTGTGTTGTTTCCTGAATGCAGTTAGGATCGTGGATTTTGATTGGCCAGTGCTCCAGTGAATGGCAGTGGAAAGGTATTGAGAGCGGAGCTGCATTGTAATGACTTTGTGGCTAATAAAGCGCACAGATTTAATGCATTCAGTCTGGACAAAACACTGACCATTAGCACATTTATCTGTGCTCATTTCTCTATTATGGCCTTGGAAATGAGAAATTGATATTTCGTTTTCCTTTTTTTCACACCCTTTTCCCTGAATGCTAGAACACAGGCTGGTAACGAGAGGTTTAAGCTTGAGAGTGGAGAGAAATGGATGAAAACTGGATGTCAGTGTACTTTATTCAGCTGTAAGATTAGTTAACAGTTAACAATATATATATATATATATATATACATTTAGCAGATGCTGTTATACAGAGCAATGTACATCAGTGCAGACAAATTCTGGATGAACAAAACTGTATATAAAAGTAACTGACTATTTACACACAGCTGTCAGCAAATGTCTTAATGCAAATGTCTTAATATTAGGTCATTTATCTATACTTTACACATACTTTACATCGTTTGCACAGATTTACACTCAGAAAATTAAATTTAGGTCTTCTAAATTAACGTCAGAAAACACAATGGAAAAAAATATAATGTGATGATATATTCTATTCAAAAACATATTAAAAATATTTCCCTCATCTAATGATGACCATGAGCACTGAGTTTGCTTTGTTTTGCCCATAATTAAGAAAATTTGGACGATTAAGAAATTAAGAAATTAAGAAGTTATTTTGGACGAGCTGTGTGAAAAATACTGAGAAACTAATTTAGTACAGGACATTTCCCAGCTCAGGCCACAAGGGGACAGTCAAACTTTGAGTGGGACACAGGATTTTCCTGGTCCACCATTCGGCCGTGTGTGGACACACACATATTACTGTGTATGTGATGTGGGTCTGTCACCTTCATACTCTGATGAAAAGCTGCATTAAATGTACTTAATTAGAATGTGTGCAGCATTTGCACATGAATGAAATGAATTACATTAGTACAACTAGGTTTTATTCATGTTGAAACAATAAACACATTTAAAGCAAGTAAATTCAGTTCATTGTTATTTCATTAGCATTACATTCCTTATGCGAGAGAGAGAGATTTTATATTTCTGGATAAAACTGGAGTATGAGGAGTATTATGGTATGGGGAGTATTATGGTATGGGGAGTATTATGGTATGAGGAGTATTATGGTATGGGGAGTATTATGGTATG
>JBBPDC010000156.1:1776912-1796036 GCA_037974485.1 Hemigrammopetersius urotaenia | reverse complement strand
TCTTCACCCTCTGTGTGTCGGCCTGAACTTCCCTGAACATTTTTTTTGCTGAACAAATATAGTCTACACAACCAAATTTAGGATCAGCTTTTATTGCATGGAGAGAGACTTTGTGTGTGTGTGCCATTTCTCTGTCCATGGCACTATATTGGCACTGCGTCCCAAAACTTTTGTCCACGCTAGTTATATTCTTTCAGTGTCTCTCAATGGACGTATTGGGACGGTAACGCCATTCAACTCTAAGGCTAAACGTCGATATTTAGTCGTTGACGAAAGCAACACTACACACAGGCACAGACTCTCACTCAGGCGCGCGCACACACTCTTTCTCATGCACACACACTCGCAGGCACGCACACACACGCGCTCCTTTTTTAGGCAGCTTACTGAAGCCCTAATCTCTCGTTCGCCCACTGGTGGTTGGCTGAGAAAGTGATTGATAATAGCAGAGCTGCTATTAAAATCGCAGACGATCATCTTAATTTAATCGTGGCAGCCAAAATCGGGATTGTGATTAAAATTCGATTAATTGTGCAGCTCTACTGTGGGATAGTGGAACAGTCTGAAATGTATAACCCAGGGAAGACCAGATATTATGAAACATTTGCTTTTATCATTTTCGGCTAAAAACATAAGCACAGTCTCAAATTCTGACATTTACTACAGTAGAGCAGTTGGAGTACTGAACATCTGTTACAGTATAGACAAAATAATGTAAAATGCAAAAAACACAATTACTGCAACCTGCTGGGTGATTTGAAATACTAGTTGTGTACTATGTTCCAGAAATTATTTTTCCAATGAATGGTTCAGACTTGTTGTTGTGGGATGGA
Organism: Hemigrammopetersius urotaenia; assembly: GCA_037974485.1. NCBI lineage: Eukaryota > Metazoa > Chordata > Actinopteri > Characiformes > Alestidae > Hemigrammopetersius > Hemigrammopetersius urotaenia. The sequence goes on along the minus strand of JBBPDC010000156.1, from coordinate 1,795,203 downwards.
GGTAGCTCAGTGGGTAGAATACTCGCCTCCAGATCAAGAGGTTGTGGGTTCGAATCCTACCTTCAGCATACCACCACTGGGTCCCTGAGCAAGACCCTTAACCTTAACCGCAAGTTGCTCCAGGGAGACTGTCCCCTGTAGTTAGGCAATGAAAGTCTTTTTGGATAAAAGCATCTGCTAAATGCCATAAATGTAAATGAATCTTTTACACTTTGGAAATTGCAGGGGTTTTCCCTTTTTAATTTTTCCTCTGTAATTTAAACCTTGCCGGACAGCCTGTTGGCTCTGCTTGCACGTTATGCAGCGTGTTGCATTATAAGTATTTTAGATTTTTCCGCCTGTGTTCACTGCATCATTCGTTGTCTTTTGGAAAATAGGGTTGGGTGATACCTGTTGCTCAGTTGTGATACAAACAGGCAGCACTGAGTATATATCTACTGACTTGCTCATGTAGGGTTTCCCCCCCCCAATTTGGATACCTAGATGATTGATAATCTAATTGTATACATATCCCAGGAAAGTCATGATTCTCATTTAATAAACACTATCACAGTAGCCCAACGTCACCTAAATGTTTTTACCTGTAGACTACCAGTTAGAAATATTCCCACAGAATGTTTCCCTGATGAATATGGTATTAGTATTATTGTAGTGCATATAATGTATCTTCAGATCTACTTCCCCTTAGATTTTTTCAGTCTGTTATGTTTGTCCTGAATTCGTACCCGAGACCTGATCTGCTCTAAGAGGAATCGCAGTAATAAGCTTGCTGATGCTTGAGAGGGATTTATTGAACTGGTTTAGTAATGGGTGGAACAGTGTGGCTAAACTGCTGTGAATAGGAGCAATTACACCGGACATTCAGTATAAAGACTGTAGCAATCGACAGTCTCTGATGCACTTAGTGCACAAAGGAGGGAAAATATTACGTTCTGTTAGCTTTGAGTGGCATTTATGCTTTCCACATTTACTCCTTTCAGCAACTCTGTTTTGGTGAGAGCAGCCTTTGTGTGAATGTAATGCATGTATTTGTCATGTCTAACACATGTAACCAGACCATCATTCATTATTACTGTGTTCAATCTGCATGTACATCTTATTAGAAGTGATTGGTGTTTTTTTACCACTATATGGTCAGATAGGCTAAAAGGAGGACCTTTATTAGTGTGGGGTGATCAAATCTCACAATATTTTACATTTGTTTACTATTACTGGTGGTTATTTAGTGTCGGTTCAGGAGCAATCACACTATTATTCTTGTGTTTTATTGTTTTTATTACACCTGTCTGTGTGAAGGTGTTTGTGGTTTAATTTAAAATAACCAGCCAGTGAATCCGTCTAGGTGAGCTTTTCCCGCCTGTTTCCAGGTGAGAGTTCTTACCCATAAAACCCATAAATGTCTTGGTAAGACATTTTTTTTTGGCCTTAAAACCAATGTTTGAGTGTCTCTAAAGGCTGGTTTTATAGCAAGCACACAATCACACTTCACATTTTCTTCTGAAAACACAATCTAGTTTTACTATTAAACCTGCTGTTCAAGTTAATGAGCTTGTTTTCCATAGCTTACAAACCCAACAAAGCTTGTTTTGCTCTTCTGTTTTTCTTAAAATGAGACAGAAGAGTTTACATTAAAAGCGTTATAAACAGTCTGTAGTTTAAAAACAGATCTGTTGCATACAGTTATCAGCTTTCACTGCATTTAACGGTCAGGTCTTGGATGACCTCTGTAAAGTGCAAAATAGAGACTGAAACATCTTAGTATTTCTAAAATGCTCATAAACAGTGTGTTTATCTGTTCAGCTTGCATTAATCAGCTGGTTCTCCTCTAGCGGACTTGATTATGTTGGGTTTGGCCACACATGAGCCCAACTTCACCATCATCCGAGAGGAGTTCAAACCCAACAAACCCAGACCATGTGCTCTGTGTGGTCAAATCGGCCACGAGCTCAAAGACTGCCAGGGAGTGGCCAGAGAGAAGAGAGGAGAGGTACAAAAGCTTTGAACGTCCTGTTTGATTTTTAGTATAAACCTTTTTTTATTTAACTAATGAAATCATTATGTGCAATGTTTTATATGCAGTAGTCTTACCATGTGATATATTTCATTGATCTGCTGCTGATCTCTTTCCCTAGCAATAACAGACTCTGTAATAACAAACTACTGTCTTACTAGCAAATCACTTAACTAAGCAATCAGTCAAAGTGACCTTTGTCACTTTCAGCTATACACAGATACAGAGAGAAGAGACCGTGCCGCTCCAGATTGTACAAAGGACACACACATAAAAAAAACGAAGTAAAAACGTGCAATTTGGTACAAGGTCATTTGTAACATTAAAAAAACTGCAAAAGTTGCATTAACAGTCGGGGGGAAAGCAACAATACTGGAATAGAATTGTAAGCCTTGTCTGCAAAAGATCAGCAGTTGAAAATAAATAATTATATCTTCAATCTGTGAAACTATAGAAACTGACAGTATTCAGGATGAACTCACAGAATTTAAAAAAAAATCAGCAGTGGACCAAAATAAATTAATATACTACCAGTCTATTACAAAAATACAGGAACAGTGTGTGTCTGAATGTAACTATGTTTTCTATAGTGTGTGTCTATAGTGTTTATACCCCAGCATTTGTGTGTGTATAGCATAGTGTATTTTCTGTTGGACTTTATATTTTATGTTCTTTCTGTGTCTGTGCAGTCGTAACATAAGCAATTAATATTTAATGTTTTTTATTTTTTCTCCAGCATGATGAGTTTGCCGACACAATACCGATATCGGAACAGGAGTTCATATTCATTCGTTTGTGTGTTTTGAGGGAGGTAAGTTTGTTTGTTTGTTTGTTTATTTATTTATTTATATAGATATATAGATATATAGACTGTGTAGAGGCTGAAGTTGTTCTTTTGTGCTTGGCTTTTTTTTTTAATGACTTTTGCATTGGCCATTGTTTTCTGCTCGTGTTAAGTATCTAGAACGTGAACTGACGATGGCCAGTCTGCCGTTTCCCTTCAACTTCGAGAGGAGTGTGGATGACTGGGTCTTCATGTGCTTCTTTGTGGGAAATGATTTCCTGCCCCATTTACCCTCTTTAGAAATCAGGTACGTAAGGGTGACCTTCCCCTGCTGTGCTCTGCTCTGTTTTGTTCTTGGAGTGTTTTTCAGTATTACAGTATACTGCTGTGTTTTTGTTGGGTGTTTTATGTCCAGTGCATTCTTAGCTTAAGTGGTGTTTTGTTAGTTTATTGCGCTTTTTGTCATTTTATTTTATTTTGTGCTCTTTTTATCTGAATGGAAAAAAAGATGGAAAGCTTTGCTTTTTAGAATTTTTTTCTCTTTATAAGAAATCTTTTATTTGGGAGGGATGTCGACATCTGACCTTGTTTTGATTTGTTTATCATTATTTAGGAAAGTATATTCAGATTTGTCAAATACAATGAAGATGCATTCACTATTTAGAGTAATGGAATGCACCATGTTTATTACATGTGGAAATATATTGACCCCTTAAATGGCCAAGTGGGTCCAAACATTTTTGAGCTAAACTTGCTTTGTTGTCCATGTAGTTAATGGACGTTAAACCTTTTGGATGTGATTAAATATAGAGGTTAAATGGAATGTTACAGTACTTTGCAATTCATTTTAATAATCTATAATCAGTGTGTCTGGATCATAACCTTCAGACAGATGTGTTTTAGCAACACAGACACACCTCTGGTCAAATGACATATAGGGTGGAGGTGGCTCAGGGGTAGGATACTTGCCTCAGGACCAAGAGGTCATGGGTTTGAATCCTATCTTCAGCACCACCACTGGGTCCCTGAGCAAGACCCTTAACCCCAAGTTGCTCCAGGGAGTCTGTCCCCTGTAGGTAGGGAATGGAAGTCGCTTTAGATAAAAGCGTCTGATAAATGCCGTAAATGTACATATGTTACATTTCCTAGTTCACATCCTCTACAGAGACATTTTCATGGCTGTATTGCATATCTACTATTTATTTACTGAATTTAACATTTTAGAGAGAAGGAATAAAACCTATGGTCTGTGCAAATGTTATAGCACATTTGATGCCATGGAGTGTTTTCCAACCTGGTAAATTTTGCAAATAAAAATTTTGCTGAAAAACAATTACCCTACCCTTTACTTTTTTCTTATTGATCAGTTGCATACCATTGCATACCAGTAGTGTTTTCTATATGTCTGTATTAATGTTCACTACTGGTATGCAAACAATCCAGTATATGTGAATTCTGCTATTAAATCTAGTTATGCATGTTCTTTTCTAATCTGTGTGTTTTCTGATCTGTGTGTTTTTGTCAGAGAGGGCGCCATCGATCGACTCGTGTCCATCTATAAGGACGTTGTGCACAAGACTGGGGTAACTAACACTTTTTGTGTTTTTCTAAGGCTCAGTCATGTCTCACTTACTGAGAAATGTAATGTTTCTATACATCACTTTACACTGTATAAAGGGCATCTGCTGACTTTGTGGTTAGGGAGTTGGGCCTGTGATCAGAAGGTTATGGGTTTGAATCCCAAGACTGCTAGTGGCACCTATGAGGTACTATTGAGTAAGGTACCGCCCCCACACACTGCTCCGGGTGCTGTGTTCCTGGCTGCCCGCTGCTTCACTTGGTGAATGGATTAAATGCAGAGGAAGAATTTTGTGCTGTTGACACTGTGTGCTGTGTTCATGTACGACAGAAATGGTCTCTTTACACTTCGTAAACTTGACGATTTTAGGGTTATCTCACTGAGAACGGCTTTGTCAACCTGGAGCGCGTGGAGCTCATCATGCAGGCTGTGGGAGTCGCTGAAGACAACATCTTCAGGAAGCGCAAAGAGGATGATGTGTGTTTTCTTTCCATTTGTACCAATGGTGGTGTCTCAGCTACACTAAAATAATGCAGCTCTTCTGTTTGTTGGTGGCTTGCCAGATGTAATTCATACTTTTTCCCTGCAGGAAAATTTTAAAAGGAGAATGAAGGAGAAGAAGAAGCGATTGAAAGTAAGTGCAATTAGTTTGTGTTCATGTAAAATAAGTTCCTTTTTTTTCTTTTTCTTTTCATGTAATAGAAGTGGTTACATGCAATGTCAAGGTGTTTCGAATGAACCTCTGTACTTTGCACACACTCGGATACACACACTGTGCATTGTAACTGTGGGCAAGGTCATTTAATTTAATTAACTGCTCCTGAATACAGTTTTTCATAATTCGACTCTGCAGTTAGGGCACAATATTCACCTGTAATGAATGGTGCACACGGTCACGTTACGTTTTGCACACATAATTGCAAAGGGCACACATTAGTTAACTGAATTGCTGTGGGGGGCTTGGTAGGGGTGCCGGAATAAAACTAACAATGTCATTTTAGTCACTTGAATTGCTTGAATGACTTGAGTCACATGATCAGAATGCAGCCTAATGACTGCTGGATCCTGGATATATGATAAAGCATGTATCGTGCATGTAATCTTGTTTTTAAATGTTCGTCCTTTTTATTCCAAATCTATTGACTCTATGCTATTCATTTAGCTTTTGCATTCTTGCTTTAAAGGAATTCCAACTTTATTCTTAAGGGTCAATGTCTGCAATTTGGGAGGTTTTATATGTAACATATCATATTTAGAAATACCTGATTATGTACTTTATTGAAGTCATTGTCTACGAAAGCCCTTCATTAATGCAGCCAAGGGATTCACAATTTGGGGGAAATAAATATACATTTTGGGTTCACAGCATGGGAGCAGCCTCTGTGTATGTGTACAGTCAAGTGCGAAAGGTCAAATTCTGTTATTGTAGAAATTCTAAGTGAAAATATTAGATGTATTAGAAGTGTTCTTTTAACTCAGAAAATACACAATTTAGTTTGTACATCATAATTGTCTGTAAATGTGTGTATGTATACATAAAAGATTTCTTTCTTAGCTGTCCACACACACATGCTGAGTTTAGGTTAAGAGTTAATGAATAAAATAAAAACAACAAATGTAAAAATAGAATTAAATAAACAAGTGAAGACATAAGTAGATAAATATCAACTGTGCGTTTGCAAAATGAAAAATGTACAAAGGAGCAGAAATTACGGTATGAGGTAGATGGAGGGGATGTGCAAATTAGCTTAATGTGCAAAATTACAATTGAGGTTGGTCAGCTGTTCAGGAGTCTGATGGCAGTGGGGAAGAGTTGAGTTGGTGTGTATTATATGTATAGTTTGTATATGCTTATGTATTATTTGTGCACAACAGGCAGAACAGGCCCCATCGTATGTCCCGGGTGGTCAGTTTGCTCCATATGCTCTGGGGGGGCGAGACAGACCCATGCCCGTGCAGAATGCCCGTCACGCAGCTTTCGATATGAGGATGCAGGGAAACCGCAACCAGCAGAACAAGGTACACCTCAACACACACATGACTGTTTTTCCACTAATTCATTTAAGGGTACTGCATTTTTAAAACTGTAAGTTCTTTGTGATTCTGAAGTGTTTTCTTTCTTTGCCTGTTTCTGTCCCTCCCCCACCCAGGATGCTGCTGCATCCTTGAGAGCCTCATTGAGAAATGGAAGCAAGGCATGTAATTCTTTATTTCTTCTATCAGATCTTGTCCTTTTCCTTGTCCAGTGTAAAGAGTTGAATAAAACTGAAATTATGACAGTCTCACTTTATTGGGTAATGTGTAATTGTTTACAAACACCAGAAATGCACCGCTGTGGATATAGATGACAAAGCAAAAAATAGTTTGGCAGGTTAATATATTGTTTTTGCTCTTGTGTCTGGGCTCAGTGTAGATCTGTCTTGATCTTCTGCACACACAGGAAGAATTTTTTTTCTTGTTTGCTAAGATACACTTCATTCTCTGTTTACAGTTGTGCAACCATCATGGTTGAATATCTAACACGGTGATCCCCAACCCCCGGGCCGTGGACCGGTACCGGGCCGTGGGTCATGTGGTACCGGTCCACGGGCTGCACAGGAAAAAAAACTGTGGATGTTACCCGTGTTATGCTGTCGGCTCGTTATGAAAATGCTGTTAGTAAAGCAGAGAGTACACACTGGATTTACGTTTATTAGTGTATTTTAAAGATACATCATTATTATATTTTAAAAACATCCCCATTTTTATGTACATCATTTATTTGTATAAATACGTATATTTATCTGCCACTCCTTAAAGGCCGGGCCGTGAAAATAGTTTCTGATATTAAACCGGTCAGTGACCAAATAAAGGTTGGGGACCACTGTTCTAACAGACATTGTTTTTCTTATTTTGACTTGTCTGTACATCTTTTTGTTTTGAGTTGTATTGCAAGGGATTCATCAGAATCAGATCTTTATTGATCCTGGAAGAAACTGGACAGACACAGGCACATACAATATGACATATAAAAGTGAAAATAAATCTCTCCAGAAAGCACTCTATAAAAAAACTGTACTACATACAGTTATTAAGTTATTAGTTAACAGATCTAACTTTTATCAGATTTGATAATTAGATGGAAAGTTGGTGTTGGAGGAAAATGCCAATCCGGAGGTCATGTTGTTTAAAGGGCCGGAGATTTATCTTAAAGAATTCCATGATACTGTGTGAACTGTAGCATGAAATATTAGACGTCATTTGAAATATGTTTTGAACCTTAGTTTCAGAGAATAATGTTTAGAGGCCCTGCTATGATTTTGGAAATAAAACAAGAATATAAATAATAAAATCCAACTAAGTCATGTAAGATTAATGATGACTGGATATGTAAGCTCTCTTCTATGCAGTAATATTTAATGGTGCTGACTCTGTCTCTTTTGTGTTTTAGGATACTGCGGGGCCTAGTGATGGCATGGACGGCCGCGGAATGAAGAGGAAAGCAGAAGACAGCGACAGTGAGCCAGAGCCTGAAGATAATGTCAGGTGATAAGCTGCCAGGTTCACACCATTACACATCATTAATCTCCGCTTCAGCTGTGTACCCCCCCCCCCATGTTGCTCCAGCAGTGGTACCTTCTACAAGTGCCAGTTATTAATATAGAAAGGGGAGCTGTTGTGTAAAAAAAAATCCTCTGCGATGCAGTTGGCAAAGCCGTTAAATCCATCGGGCTAAATTGGTATTCATGGCGGCTTTCCTTGCCCCAGTGGGGTCGCGTGAAGGATTGGCTCGACAGATGCCGTTCGTCCTTGATTATGAGAGCAGAGTGCCGCCGCATTTCCACAGCCCCCAGAACGGCCAGGCTCAGCGCTGAGCTGGGAAATAAGTTTCTCTTTGCTTATTAATGGATTCTGTCTCATTGGAAAATGAATGGGGAGGCGGCAGCGGGGAATGTGCAGAAGAAACAAACGAGACCGGCCCTTTAAACTGTTGGCCAGGTTAATGGGAATAATTTACCATTGCCATCCTATTTCCGCTACTCTATGAGGGGACAGAGTTCCACCTCTGCAACACATTTGTAATCGTTTTATTCATGATCCCAAAACTTAATCAGTTTTCTTTTTGGACTATTTCGCCTCACGGAGCCCTGCCTGTGTCCCTCCACCATGAATGGGTGTAATTTTAGGACCAATAGCATTTCGAAACTTGTAGAAAAATGTCTTGGGTGGTGCAACCATAGCCATTTGTCGGAATATCGTTTAGATTTTAGAAGCAGGCGTCTGGTTCCATCCACTGTGAACAATTCTGACTCTGGGTTTCTCCCGAATGGCCAAACCAGCGCTGAACTGGAAAATAAATCTCTTTGCTTTTTAATGGAATATGGGGAGGGAATATGCAAAAGAAACACATGAGACTGGCCCTTTAAACTGCTGGCCAGGTTAATGGGAATATTTTATCATTTCCATCCCATTTAAGCTGCTCTTTTGCTTTATTTCTTTCTGCTTTGAATGTCCCTTAACATGCTGACGTGCCTGTGGTTATTTTCCATATATTTTAGGTTGTGGGAGGAAGGCTGGAAGCAGCGCTATTACAAGAACAAGTTTGACGTGGATGAGACGGATGACGAATTTCGCCAAAAAGTCGTCAAGTCTTACGTGGAGGGCCTGTGCTGGGTTCTTAGATACTACTACCAGGTGTGTGGTTAAACTGAACAATGCAAGAAATGTAATCATGATATTCAAAATTGTATTCACAATGTGTAATTTTTACACAGTATGAGGTTTAAGGACCTGCTGCAAAAAAACCACAAATAGTACCACAATTTATAAACCTGCGCAAACCTAGTGAATAATTTGGCCATATTAAGTTCACAGAGAATGCAGCTCGCACTTCTACACACTGGAAAACAGCAAATAAAACAGTATTAAATGTAAATGTGGCCTGTCAAAACTTGTTTTCCAATATCAAGATATTAATTAGGGACTACATGAAAAAGATATACTTTGTTCTCTGTTGAATGGAGTGAATTTAATTTTATATAATTGTCCACATTAAAAACAGACATTAAATATCAGTTGTAGAGGTTCTCAATCAGAATTTAAGCATCTGTTTGATTGTAATGTGCATTTTTTTCTTCAGAACACATAGTTGGCCATAGGCCTATTTCCTTTAAATGTTTCCCCCATTATGTTTTGTTTAACAGGTGAAAAATGGTAAGTTCATCTGCACTGTATTTGAATGCTGCTTTTACACCTGTACCAAATATTCATGAGTCACTGGCTAAATTTCAGGCCACTGGCTAAGTATCCTGCCCTTTTTTGATTTTTTTTTTTTTTTATAAATACATTTTAAATTCTACTTTGGTCCATTTTTGCAACTGTAGCTAATAGAAATAGGAAATATTTACCATCAGCCAATTTGGCTCTAAAGAAATCCTCATCAGCCATACATAATATAAATGATGTAATACTGCACACCCCAGCTCTACATGCGTGCCTGTTTTGCGTATTGTTTGCTCAACTTTCTTATCTCGCGTTCCAGTAATTGCTGTATGCCTTTAATAATCTCTCCCTTTCTCTGAGATTATTCTTCACCCAGGTATTGGTTGTTCCATGAGACACAGCACACATTTCCCTCTTTCTATCCCAGCATAGAATGGCAGAATTGAACCCATGAGTGGTGGGCAAACACAAGGATGAGAGGCAAACAGCCTTTTCTGTGTTTGCCTTGTCCTCTGGAAGGCCTGTATTATCTAGTCAGTTGTAAATGTAGGTCTTGATCTTTTAGCTTTAAATTCAATAATTAGCTGTCCATTCTCTCCAGCAGATCCCAGTCTGATTAGGGCTGTGGGCCGGGGGATTTGTGTGCAGTAATTGGGAGTGGCGCTCATGCCTGGGTTTATGTTTGACTCCACATGCTGTGCTTTGGAGAGCGCTCCCCTGGGACGTGCTGAATGGATTCATTATGAGGTCTCGCTACTGCTGGAGACGTGTCTGCTGCCCTCCGACACACATTCATAGATTCACCACAGCCTGTCTTCCCAGATGCACACACGCTGCCAAATCGTGGATGAAGAGGACACATTTTGAGCAGTAAATGTGGAGGGCAAATATCCACATGGCTTTTATTTACTCACATGAGGTCATCTTTCCTCCACAGGGGGTGTTGAGGAATGTGTGTGTTGCCTCCTTATATGCCTTTTGCTCCCTTTCTCTCAGTAAAGTCTGATTTAAAGTAAATCTAACCAGTGTAAAACAGTCTAGAACCGGTGTTTGTTCTCCTACACGCTCGCCGTGTGCTTTTTTTTTTTTACTTATTAATTTATTTTTTTAAATGGTGCACCACCACTCTGCCTCTCTCCAGAAGCCCCTTCCCCATCCTGAGTTCAAAACCAAAATTTGTTCGTTATTGTTTGTTCATTTGGGTGTGATGCCGTTTTGAAAACCCCAGTAGTACTTTTTAATACATGTTTTCAAATTACAGTAACTTTAGTTCCACGTGACCCAGGAACTCCAAACAAAGCTCAGCATGATGTATGACACCTCGAGCATCAACTCAAACTCAAACTGGGGGAACTTCCAAAAAAGGAGCTGTTTTGCTGTGTGGTGACGGTTTACGGATCTGTGCTATGTTGTAAGGGTTGATGGCATTCTTGTTTGTTTTGAATGTGAAGAGACTGAAATGGGTTTTCGTGCCAAATTTGCTTGGTGTGTTGGGCTGTGAAATATTCCTTACTGTTACTGCTCTTCAATTTATCTTTCTACTTAAACATTAGTCTGAAGAAATGGGAATTCCACTGCTGAGGATCGGGCACTCTTAAAGATTGGTCATTTGTTAACCGTAAAATATAATGTAAGTTCTGGTTAATTGCCTGCGTTAGTTTTGCATGTGCTAAAATTGTGACTGCATGTTCAGGGGAGTGTGTGAGTTCATGTGCACACAGTTTTTGGTTTTGTTTTCTTGAATTGTATGACTTATCAATTTGTTCTCTGGCCCCTCTTCCAAGTTTTTTTTTTTAATGAGATTTTGCAGCGGCAGGATCCCAAGGTGTATTCAGTTGCGTGAAATGGAAAAGAGTAATAGAATGGACCAGATATGTGAACTGAATGTAGAAGGAGGTTGGAGATGGTAAAGACTTGGAAAGTGCAGTGTTTTGTAGGTTAAAAGCGAGTGATCTGAGAGGGTAGAGTAATACCTGACTTATGAAGGGTTGTTTTCTCTTTTACAGGGCTGCGCGTCCTGGAAGTGGTACTTTCCCTTCCACTATGCACCGTTTGCATCCGACTTCAAAGACATCAAAGACATGTTTAATGAGTTTGAAATGGGGACCAAGCCGGTAAGTGAAGAGCAAGAACCTGTAGCTTTATTTTTCAAGGTCTTTTTCCCTAGTGCTCATTTTTATACCAGTATGGACATTAGACAGTTGACAACAATAATGTTTATTGTTTATCATTTATCTGGGTGACCGTGCCATGTTGGTTATTGGACTGGTGTTACTTTGTAAGAACAAGTTAAAATCCATACTTTCTCTATGTTTCTCATTTTAGAGGAAAAAAGTATTGGTTCAATAATGCAAAGTTTAAATCCTCTGGTACTGTGTTATATTGTGAACAAAGGGGAATGTTGTATCTAAATTGCTGCTGCTCATTTTGCCACAGATAAAACATTAAGTGATGTAATTTAGACCTTGGTCAGAATTGTCTGGAATTTTATGCAGTCTTGCTCCATGTGACCTTTACACATTTTTACTTTATTTTCCTTGTAGTTCAAACCCCTAGAACAACTTATGGGTGTGTTTCCTGCCGCCAGTGGGAATTTCTTGCCCACTACATGGAGGGCGCTGATGAGCGACCCTGTGAGTGTGATTTTATTTGAAAGATCACATTAACATGCATTGTCTTCTACTGGCTTATTTGAATCTGATGTTCACATTGATTCAACCTTATAATTAAACTTTTTTCTTTTTTAAATAGGACTCCTCAATCATCGACTTCTATCCTGATGACTTTGCCATTGATTTGAATGGAAAGAAATATGCCTGGCAGGGTAACAAACAATTCCTTTAATAAAAAGAAAACGGATTTTCTTTTTCTGGCTTGATGACTGCAGTGGTGTTCTTTTTAAAGGTGTCGCCCTGTTGCCGTTTGTGGACGAACGCAGGCTGCGAGCAGCTTTAGAAGAAGTCTACTCTGATTTAACTCAAGAGGAAGGTGAGAAACGGATAGATCGAATCTATTTAGATAAAGTAGTGTGGGGCAGCTGGTGGTCTAATGGTTAAGGAGTTGTCCCTGTAACCAGAAAGTTGTAGATTCGGACTGCATGTAGCACCGCTGAGGTCCCCACACACTGCTCCCTGGGTGCTGTTTTCCTGGCTGCCCCATGCTTCACTCTGTAAATGGGTGAAATACAGAGGGAGAATTTCACAGTGTGCTGTGGTGTGTTCATACCTTTTGGACCATTTGTGATACGTGAACATAGTGGATAGAAATACCTACAAATTAAAGAACATATTTTATGAAAAAGAGAAATTATAAGCTTGAAAGAAAATGCATGGTCACTGGTAATCCAAAAGATAAAAATGATAACATGCTTGGCTAACAGTGAATATTTCGAGTCGGTTCGCTTTGCATTTTTAAAACACATGTTCGGTTATTTATTATGAAGATAATAAATAATATTTGTATTAATATCTTCTGTGTTTCTCTTTCAGTCCGGAGGAACAGTCTGGGCAGTGATGTGGTGTTTGTGGGGAAACTGCACCCACTGTGCGATTACATCCGTGAACTCTATAATTCAGCAGCTCAAGAGGTAAGTAAAGTTAGTCTGATTTGACAAAGGCTACTCTCTTTTGTGCTCTTGCTGCTGAATTATGTGGTTTAATGGCTAGTGCATAATGGCTACATTTTAAAAATTGATCACAATCAAAATGTAAAGTAAACATCGACTCAATGAATTCAGGACAGTTTCCACTGTGATGTATCTCCAAGTTTGAAATGGCACCACCTTGAGAACTAATTTCATATCTGAATCAGAATCAGAATCATCTAGTCTTTAGAATCAGAAACATGTCCACTTGTATGTTTTAGTTTTTGTATGTGCAAAAATACAGAAAACACAGTGTTGAAATCTGAAACTACCTGTTTTGGTTGTTCTGCCCAGCTTTGACTTGGGCAAAACCTCAAAGTCAAAGAAAAGTCGGTTTTGGAATTGACAAAAGGTTTATAGTTGGAAATTGGACTTTTTATGTAAGAGATTTTACCTAAAGGAAGCCTATATTATCATGGATATACAGTAACCCCTCGCTTATCAGCAGTTGCGGCGTCGGCCTCTCGTCCACCACACCACTCATCCTCATGCTCAGTTTGTTTGGGTGTGATTGGCAAAGCAGTTAGGCCCAAACATAAACAAACCGCAAGGGGCGTGCCGGACGAGACCCAGACGTCGCAGCTTAGTTTGTGGCAATAGAATTTTTCATGCATTTTGTGAAACTTAAGAAAAATGTAATTAACAAATATAGCTACATTTCCATATAAAACATGACTGAATTTTTTTGGTACTGTGGAGAGAAACACAAAGTGCATCTTGGGATGAAAATAACCAGTCCGAGAATGCTATTTGTGCTTGCTGCTGCCCTGGGATGCATCTCTGGCACCTACAGGCCAGGAAATGACCGCACATACCAAAGAAAACTTGCTTGCCTGAATTACAGTACAGTCAGTACAGGAATAACCTTGATATTTTGCATTCTAGGAATGCGGGAGTTCAGCGTAAACTGTACTGTACAGTATGTCTATGGGTTTACCTTTACACTTTCTTTAAGGGTAATGTATTAAGCTGAATTTAAAGTGAAAAAGCATTTTGGGAGTGTATTTGGGGGGATACTTAGGGTTTACACTATAAATATAGGCATTTTTAACCACGTCACAATTTTGCGTTTTTTCACTATCCAGGGGTGCTCTTGGAATGTAACCACCGCCGATTGTTTACTGTACAAAGGTTGTAAATGGAAATTGTTTCTGGTACATACAAGTGCACAACCCTGAAAGAAAAAAAATAGATGTAGGATTTGAACCTGCTGTGTATATGTACTGTATTTATTACATATTTGTCGGTTCGCCTACTACTAGTGGATCAAATGGGTTTTGTACCAGTTTTCTTTTGAAAGCAATGCGGTATGATGGGTATGCCAGTGTTTAACCTCCTATCATGTTCCTGTTCTCTTTCATTCAGGGCACAGAAATTCCTGCAGAGCTGTGCCATGGAATCCAAGGTATATTGGAGCTCGACGAAGAGCCTATTCTACCAGATAAGTAAGGAACAAACATTTAGATTTTTTTCCCCTCATATTTACTTAGATTTCATCCAAATTCTGTCACATAACAAGTAGTGACGGAATATCTTTTTTTTTTTTTTTTTGCAGTCCTGTTGAGTCTCCAGTCCCCCTGTTGAAAGATATTCCAGCCAGCAGCGCAGTCGGGTAAGCCATGCTCTCAGTCTAACTCGGTTCTCTCCACAGTTTATGGCCAGTCGTCCCAAAACCACGTCCATGGAGTTGAACCGATAGAATGTTCGTCAGAGCTGCTTTTGTTATTGTGGTCATTATTATTATTTATTATTATTATTGATGGTCTTGCTTGAGTTTTATTTTTTTTCTACGTTCTTGAGCCATGTGAACTAACCCAGATAACTTGACTCGCGCCTCTGTAATCGACTAGTCTACTTTTGTCTTAATGCCCTACCATACAGTCAGCTTGGCTTTGGCACTCTGCCATTAAGTAAGAAACAGTTGTGGACTTCTTAAGCACTGATGTACGTCGCTCTGGATAAGAGCGTCAGCTAAATGCCGTAAATGTAAATGTAAATTAAGCGACTCTGGTTCGAGTCACTTTATTTGAACTTGAAAGTACATTTGTTCACAGTACGCCACAGTTCCTTGTGCCAGTAGAAAAGCGCCGCTTGATACGTATTGATTTAAAAACCACTGACTTATAAAAGCCTCTAGTGGGTGTTAAATGGCATTTAAACAGAATTGTGACAAGCAGCTAATTAATATTTGAATGAGAGACTCGTGATCGTAATCATTTGCTAAGATCTGTTTGTCTGTTCCACTTGTGTATTTGCACATACATATTCTCTCCTTTAAAAACTATGTATGAGTGTGACTATCACGGATTGACAGAATACAGGCCATAGGATTCAGTGAGCATTAGGGAACGAAGAATAGAGATCTGAAGTCATTCAACATACAGTTTGGACAAGGCTGCTGTCTATACTGTGCACTGGTACAATTTAGCTGAATAACTTGGTTGAAATGCTGTTGCTCAATTTTCCTCTGTTCAACAGGGTTGCCACCTAATACTTGGCCTTCTGATGGTCCAGCCTTTGATTTTCCTCGCTGAGGAATTCAGTAAAAGGAATTTGTTTTGATCTGTTGCCTGGGATATAAGCATGCTTTTTCTGGCTTTCAGAATCAAATTCAAGGATCCGCAGTTTGAAGAAAGTCACGTGTTCAAGGCTGTTATCCTCCCAGGGGCTAAGTATGCACAGCGCCTCTCTTTTCAATTATTAACTCTGAAGGAATGAAAGATTATAGCTGGGCAAAACAAAAAAGACGTAATGTGGTAGGTTTTTTTATTATGCGAGTTTTGCTGTACAAATAAATTAGCTCATAGTTCCTCACAGATGCCAACAAACATTGAAATACTCTCAATGTGGTTTTGTTAATATTTTGCAAGCTGCAGCAGTCATGGAAGTTATTAGGGCATCATGTTTTAAATAAGTCAACGTTCAAAATTAATTTAAAAAATAAAAATACTTCCCTAATTGCACATGAACTAGAAAGGCAGGACTGCAAATCGCTTAATTTGGTGAATTTTATGTATGTGGACACTGCTCGTTTACCAGTTTGTTACTGGTTTCTTACATCTGTTTGCACAATCAGCAGTAGGCCACAGTATGTTTTTCATTAAAAAAAAGTCCTATTTTATGTTTTTAGGCTCTCATCTTTTTTTGGCCGTAGTGAAATGGGATCTGTTTCCATCAAAATACAATCTCTGAGATTCTTATTTCACATTTTGGCTTCTTAAAAGTATATATGCTATAACATTTCTAAATATCGTGTCCAAGGAAAACGCACTTTAGTTAATATTAGATTCAAATCAAATTAAGTTCTTATTTGCTAAAGTGATTGTTCTTTTGCAGAATTGCACATGCTGGTATGTACAATGAGTTTTTTTATCTGTTTGGTTATATACTGCTAGGATTCCCAACAAAGTGTTGAAGCCTGGAGACTGGGAGAGGTCTAACAGTGGACCATGGAAGCCTCAGCTGGGCTTCAACCCGAACCGCCAGCAAGCCCACCTGCAGCAGTCTGCTTTCAGGACATTGGGGTTCGTAGAACATTACACCAGTCGTTTTAAAAAGATACAAGTCAATTAAGCATCAGCTACCACTACATTTTCAGAGAAACATTTGATGCTGTCAAGCTGTTCTTTTATGGGCTCATTGCAAACATGGTCATACTTTTGTTGTTTGAAATGGGATGATGGCTGTTTAAAAACTCAGCTGAACATCTGGCAAATTCGTTGGGCCTTGATGTTAAATGATGAATTATGCATTGTGTGGTGCCAGTGTGATGTATGCAGATTTTGTCCACCATAGCCTTAATTTCTTAATGAAAGCCATTATTGGGTTTGATTAGACCAAGCAGACAGGTGCGTGCCTTTCAAAACAGAAAAATGGACCCGTAGATTTTGCCTTTTTTGTGAATGCCACCCAAGATATTGGCATGAACTGATTACCATTCTGATATATTCACAATCAATCTCGAATTTACAGTTAAATGAGTAAAAGGATTGTGGAAATTAAGATTGTCCTTGGTTTATCCCCACCCCCCCAAACAGCCATCATATGAACAGGCATCAACAAGACAGTGGTCGGCACAACCAGGGCCCACATCGTGGTGGACCGCAGATGGCCGGCATATACAGCAGTGCCCCGCCTCCCAGTGTGTATCACCAAGGAAACTACCGCCCCCCACTCAGAGACCAGCCACCCCAATTCCAACGTGAGTTTCACACCAGCACCTTATAGGAAGGTTCATGTTTATCTGGTGAAAATATGAATATATTTGCACAATATAGACACAAATATTATGAAGAATGTTTTCAGTATCTTAATAGTTCATTGATTTAATCGGTTTGCAATGTGACTTGGTCAAGATTTGCTGGAATTTGAGTCTTTTAATAACAGAGTGTGAACAAACGTGTCAAAATGTGACTTTCAAATGTAAAGAGCTGTAACAAAATAGAATTCGTATCTTTAGTGGAATTTAGTAAAAATGTATTAACGTTGCAGATCTGTAGGTCGCTGTATCATTTCAAGTCGAGTAGAGTTTTGTCACCCCAGCCATATACATTACCTAAACAGTGAGATGAAATGTCGTACTCCAGGACCATAGGTACATGTGTGGGGATTTTTCCCCAGTTTATCCCCTCAAACCCCCAAACACGACTGTCTCACAAAGTTCTGATGCTGTTGGTGAACTGCTGCCCTCTTCAGGATTAAACCGATCACTTCCACTGCTTTGGAAGATGCTGTGGAAGTGTAAACCGAAACTGGCAAGAAGAAACACCATTTTTTGGCTGTTATTGATGAGGACAAAACGATTTCCGCTTTAATTTTGGCTTTTAGGAGTCCATGAGTAGTGTGCTATTTGCTTACCCACATGCAGAAGCAGGCTATATCATTAACATGGATGAAAATATACTCCTTTTTTCTTCTTGGAGGTTCTGTTGATTCATAACAAAGTATGTTATTGAATACTTAAACAGGAATGTATCCTTTAAGGCAGCGTTTCTGAAACTTATTTGTCCTGGGGACCAGTCATGTCAGGCTTTGGGGCTGCAGGGGGGGGGGGGTGGGGGGGGGGGGGGGGG
>JBBPDC010000156.1:1759584-1776812 GCA_037974485.1 Hemigrammopetersius urotaenia | reverse complement strand
GGGCGGGCCGTGAAGTCGAGGGGGCGGGGCACGCAGTGACGGCATGGCTGAGATCATACTTGATCTGACTGAATTTTGATTGGTGCAGAAGCTAGGCTCCGTGGACCGGCAGGAACCCTCTCACGGACCGGCACCGGTCCGCGGCCCATAGTTTGAGAAACGCTGCCTTAAAGTATTTTCCTGCTGGATTTTAATGATGCAGTATAACAAAAACCCAGAATTGTGACAAAGTTAACGGTCTACTTAAGCACCAGTGTAGACCCCTGATTACATTAAAGCGCTGATTCATCAAAACACCCACAAACACTCAACTGGAGCTGTGATGGGTCAGGATGCCCGCAGCACACACAATAGCTAGTTAAAAGGGCTCATTTTCAGGCCTTTTGTCACATTGATATTGTAAGGATCAGCGTTTTGATAACATTGGATAAACGAGTTCTTATATAAACACTACTTTGCCTTCCATTGCATCAATATCGGAGGAAATAATCTTTTGCTATAAATTGGGATTCAGACCGAATATGAAATGGTCTCTGCAGTAGCAGTTATTTCTCAGATTCGTACTTCTGAGGTCTGGGTACAGCTGAGCGTGTCTCCTGTTTAGCCGTACACCAGCGGTGCAGGAGGAAGAGTGTTTGGCTTCACTGCAGTAACGGCCATCTGGCCGGAGACTGCAGCCTGCGCTGCTCCGCGTTAGCTTCATTCTCCACTGCTGCGCTCCTGCATACTCACTTTGATGTGCCAATTTGCAAGTTGATGAATAATCTCATCTGGCTGCTGATAGCTTGTGGGCGAGTGGAGGCCATTCTGCTGGCACTTAATGCAAATTTGTGTGTGTGTGTGTGTGTGTACCACCCTGTAGATCTGTGTGACTTCTATTGACCCTATAACTTGCCTCTGTATGTATGACATGTTCATGTGTGTGATACATAATTTTGTGTGTGTGTATCACAAATATAAAGTTACATTACACTCGTAAAAAAATGCATGTATTCATATACCAAAATTGGCCATAAGTGTTACATTGCCATTTTCAATCTTGTCATTCTTCAGAATTATACAAGGTATTCATGTGACACCTGTAAATGAACTTCGATGGGAGTAAATAGTAAATGGAGCTGAACTGCTGTAGATGGAGAAGATGGAAGTGTTGTTTCTTCTGACATTACAAAAACGATAAATTAAATTTCCAGAATTAAATTTTGGTTTAATTAACTGATCGTGATGCTTTTCCTTTTTTTCAGTTTCTCAGGATTCATGAGTTCACTTCAACATGCTGTCAAAATTAATCTTAAACCAGATCATCCAGTCCTGCCCTCTTTACCCTTACAAGACTTTAAATCATTTGAAATATATCTGGAAGATTGTATTCTAGAGAATACTGTTTCTTTATGTAGCTACTTATATTTATTGTCCTTTTAGGAGAGTGCTGTTTTAGGGAGAGGTGGATTTCAGCACTATATCCGTTTCTTTAAGTGTTTTTAAGACAGATGTCTTCATATTCAAAGGTCCCCCCATATTTCCTCTGGAAGGTGTCGATTAGAAGCGAATCAGCTTCTTTCAGAGCACAATGCATAATGATAAATAAGGAGACTGGTTAGGTTTATCCTTCCTCCACAGGACTCTCCAGAAGGAAAGCTCACTAAGAGCAGCGATGTTTAAGTTCGGCTCAGGACCGTATTCATATCTTCAGCCCTGACCTTTGACTCAGTCAGGGAGGCTTTGCTGCAATGACACTCGGCTCGCATAAATGTAATGGCCAATCTCATGTGTGTGTGTGTGTGTATATATACATCTCTGGGAATAAATAGACCACTGCAATTAATTTTTAAATCAGCCTCCGAGCATGACCACCATTCCATGCCAGTTAAATTCCTACACAAACACTGCATTTACCTTTTATTAGGTACTGATTAGTGATCACCTGAATCACATCTTATTTAATGAGGAAAAGTATAAAACACTGCTGTAATCGACACTCTCCTCTCACACTGAGACCAGTTGGATGGTAAAACACTACTGGAAGTTTGTCAAAGGTAATTATTGCCATTTTGTTTGAGAGAACAAGAGATTTGTTTTCTTTGAATTATTCAGGTTCTGTAAACGCTGCATCATTTCTCTGATGTTTTTTCATTTCCTTTAATATGATGCTTTAAAGAACAATATTTTTATTTCTAAATGACGATAAATATTATCAGCAGTTCTTAAAAACTAAACCAAAGCTGTTCAGTTCAGTACTTGCAGCTATAAAAGATAAAACATGAGAAACATTTTTTGAGTGGTCTCTTTTTCCAGGAGTGTGTGTGTGTTGGCTCTAATGGAGCGTGTTTGAGTAGAGATGTGTGCACTGTGGTAGAGAGGGTGAAACCCTAGTTAACTTTCCTTTCACTGTGCTGCGCCTCCTGTGGAGCCGGCTCAGTGCAGGGGCTTCAGACGCGCTCTGGGCTTTTGCTGGCTTTAATTGAAACAGCTGGTGGTAAAGTAGCACATTACAGGCTTTGGGTCGGTGGACCCTGCAGTGTGCGCGCACTTGTGTATTGGGAACACAAAATAATCTGAGGTTCTTTTCGGTTGCCGCTGCAGAGTTGTGTTTGAGTTATCAGGATGTTGGGGTTTGTGGTGCTGAGCTGGTCCTTTTATCGTCTCTAAATTAAAGGAATGACCGACTGACTGATTACCTAATTAATAATCTGATAATTACGGCCCTAAAACATTTGTTTTTATTCAAATAATTCAGGAATTACCTTTCTTCAAAAAGTGTTGTTCCAAATTACTAATATTAACAAAACAGACCCATGTGTAAGATTTTGATTGAGAAAAAAAAAAACTCATTTTGTCACACCTGAGCTGTTAAAATATCTTATTAAAAGTAAACGTACTTAGTAAAATAGGTAAACTTAACAGGCTTTTGCTTCATTAATAGGCCATGGGCATTGGAGCTGGATTCTTCTGCAGTAACAGATTCGCACACATTCTGTGAAAAGAGATAGTCAGGGGTATATGTTGGCTGACGTTGGCCTTATTACAAACACTTCCAATATTTAAGTAATTTTGACAATCATTCAAGCTTGGTCGAGATCAAACACAGACTGTTAAACAACCTACAGTGAAAAGGTTGATTTCTTACAACAGAACATAGTGCGTGCCATGGGTTTAACTTTGTTTACTTAAGGTTTTGTCATCATTTACTCTGCCGTTGGCTCCGTTTTAGGTCTTCTCTCAGATGCCCTACTGTAAGATGGATTTCACGTAGCGATTTCAACTCCCTCTTAATCAAATTTGATGTGCGGTGCTCTCATACTAAAGATTTCGTCATAAGGGTTTCTCCACATAGTTGCATGTCATGTTGTGCAACTAATCAAATGGACCCATCAAATCGATAGCAAAATTCATTTACCGGCTGTTTTTGTAATCAGTGTTTCAGGTAATTGTCGCAGCCCTGCAGTGTATGTAAACTGTATGTCAGAGTGAAGTATTTACATTTTAAATCTTTTGTCAGAAGACTTTTATCCAAAGTGACATTATTTGTGTGTCACAGATTTGGCTGAATATAGTGTTAGGCGTCTTGCCCAGGGACACTTACTCGTGTACTGTGTCACCCAGGGAAAGAATCAATTCCCACTTGTCTGCTTGGAGGGCAGCGATGTTATACGAACCAACCACAGTTTGATCGCCAAAGCAGTGTTTTATCCATTTTTTAAATAGACCCCTATATGAAACATTAGAACCTCAGAGTTTAACACGACTGTTCCCGCCGTTGTATAGGCAGTATATTAAAAAAGTGTCAGGAGCGCGCCAGTATTGACTGAATGTGGATTGGGACGATGTAATCCCTGTGTTAAGTTAATGAGAAGACAGTTTACAGGGGATTGTTGTTTTAATCCTGTTTGTGCTTTGTGTCACCTGCTCTTCAGCTCCTTTATGCTTCTGCGTTTGTTAACTGTAGTGTAGGTTTATTAGACTATAGCAGAATAAATGGGCTGTAATTCCGTCTTTAGGTTGCCTTGTGTGCAGAGTTTTAGCGAACCAGGACAGGGTAATTGGGATAAAAGTGGGTGGTCCCCTTTTGTTTTATTTTTTTTTTTTGGGGTTTTTTTTCTCCAAGCTTCTGGTCATTATATCTGAAAGTGTGGTGTTGAATGAAGAGATAATTGGTTGCCATCTTTGTAACTGACTACTATTTGTCTCTGAAACAGAAAAATCTAACCTCAGCGTCTGTGTGCAGACTCTCATGCGGATGCTTGCCTGCTCTACTCTAAAGTCTCTGAGATCCGATGTCATTTATTCAGTGATGGTTTTTTTCCCTTTTGCGTATGTGTGTTTGTGTATTATATATACACACATACATACATATATATATATATATAAATGTGTGTGTGTGTGTGTGTGTGTATATATATGTGTATATATATGTATGTGTGTGAGAATACACACATACACTCACTTTTTCTTCTCCATCTCAGCCACTCACTGGGCCTGCTGCTATAAAACAAACAAGTCTAAGCTGTGCAGCTGGTTATTGCCTTGGCAACGATAGATTGGGAAGAAGCCGCTTGCTACTTTTTGAAAGTGTGGCTTTGTGAAGGGTTTGCTGCGCTGGAACTAGAGCACTTGAGCCCGCCACAATGCCGCCAGATGAATGCTTAGTTCATTTTGTAGAGGGAAGAAATGCAAATGCAGCAGCACCCTCCTCCCCCTCTCTGCTGTCTCTTCCACCCATGTAAACACTGTCACTTGCAGCGATCATACAACAACACAAACTTTAATTGCATCACTGAAGCTACTTCTGCGCTTTGTTCTTCTACTCAAAACTCAACATCCATATTACCGGTTTTGCTCAAAGTTTAAATGAACTGTAATGGTGACTGTTTTGTAGCTTGGATTATTTTCACCTTTTTACATAGTTTAATGAAAACGTTCAGGCCGTGTTTCACAAATAACAAGATAATTCATCTTTTCCCAATAGAATCCAGGCAACATGGGTTTGCAAGAGCGCCACCCCCATCTCACCCTCAGCAGTATACAAGGTAAGGTTATGGCTTTGTCTACCCTTTACATTCACCTTATTCATGCAACAGTTCTTCAGCTCTGCATTACTTGAGGTCAGTGTGAGGTCTTTAGCACAATGCATCTGCAAATGTACATTTTCAGCCATTCTTCCTCGAGGCCTTCTCCAGTTGTACTGCAAAGGTGCAATATCGCTGTATTCTTCCCCCATATATATGCCAGAGAACTACGTGCATTGAAAGCACGCTGTCTGTGTTCTCAATACAGAGTGAAGTTACTTTTCTCCTGGAAGTGCTTGCTGCGTCCCTCTCCTGCTCCGTGGGGGGCTTAGGATGGAATTAGTTTTGGACAGGCTAAACAAATTTTCCACTGAAGAGGTTTGCAGGACTTAATGAGGCAGCACTAATTCTGTTGCACCAATATCGCCTCCGTGACTGGACCAACGTGGTCACACAGACTTGCCATTGATTGTGGCTCCAGACCTCTTCAAGTACTAATCAGCTTCTTTTTTGGTTCAACTTTTTAGGCCATTGTAGGCCCATGTCACCTTAGGTCAGTAGTTATTAGTGGCGACTGTGCACAGTTTCTTTAACTACTTAGGACGGGCCGAAATGAAATGCATAAGAAACCTGGAGGAGGGATTATGGATTCCATGGGTTTGTTGTTTTTTTTTGCGCGCTAAGGCAAGCATTGGGAAGAATGTGACATGTTTGAGTAATGAGGGATGGCTGGAGGTACTCTTTTCGGTCTTCTCTCTCCCTTTCTCTCTGTAGCTCTCTGCCTGCCCCCCCTTTCCAGTCCCCCGTTATAGAGCAGTACTAAATTAGAGCGAGTAGGTGTCCTACTTTATGGGTTGCCACATGTTGCAGGCTTGTTATTCATAGCAACCAACACGCTGACCATTTTGATCTTACAGGGAAATAATCAAACACCACAAAACGTTGTGTGGCCAGACTACGTGTGCTGTAGAACAACCTTAGAAACAGCTTCGAAAATGTGGAAATATTTTTATCTGCCAGTAAGCTTTTATTTAGGGGGAAAATAAGAGTAAATTCAGAACAATTAACTGGACTTTGTAATCTCTCATGTCAATCACTCCCAAAGGCCAGTATTTCCATCCAATATCTAATTAATCTGATTCCTTCAGTGTGTGGATATGTGTGTGTGTGTATGTATAAAAATAAATGTGAAATCACACATTTTGTGTGGATTCATTTCCTTCGTGTATCGCTGTCCACAATAAGTCCACATTCATTTTTCATTTTGAAGAAATTTGCATCTTTGTAACAGAAAGGCTCTAAAACAATAACTGCTGGTAACCCTTCTATAATGTAATTACACCTTTCGGCTTGTCCACTCCATCCACTGGCCCCATGTTGAGAGTCTCCGGATTGCATTGCTGGATTAGCCATTATGGACCTGCATTAGTTGATTTCAAAACTGGCATGTTGCACAATTGTAGTTTCTTTTTAACGTTTGACATTTGTCAGTAAAGATATTGGAATCCTGCATGTAATTCTTTTGTCAGTATTTGTAAGGCGCTGCTAGGACCTCACTGGGGTTTAAAATGGGGTGGTGGAGGATTTCATTCCCTGATCAGGCTTAAGTGGAAGACTTGAATGGGGTAGCCTGGGAATGGTCCCAGCCGTGCTGCACCTGAGAATGCTGCTTTTCTTCGCATTCATGTTACACCCCATGATTTGCATCTTTTTTAGGTTTTATTTTTAGATTTTATTAGATTAATTTTAGATAATTTTTTTTTCTCCAACCCTGTGGTAAATTTCTTTACGGGTCACAGACGTGTTTGTATATAATATTTATTTTTTTTTATTTTTTTGTGTTTGTGTGTACCAAAAACCACAGAAGATGGAACAAGTGACAAAGAATATGTAAATGTATATTATATATTATAATCTTTGTTTCTCAGGATATGATGTATGTTTAAATGTAAGTGTCTATCCGTGCAGCAGTTTAAGAATATATAGATTATTTCTTTTATGAGAGTCTGACCCTGTTTCTCCATCTCCTTAGGCCTCAGCTTGGTGGGCACGGCTGGGATCGGGCTTTGCAGGGCCAAGGCTCTGCCTACCAGCAGAACATGCAAAGAGGTCGTGGAGGACCAGGCGGCTACAACCAGCACCCATCACACAGAGATAACCGTGGACAGGAGGTATTGGACTGTCTAGTCAGACTGTCCTTTTAAGATGTAGTATTTGAGCCCAAACGTCTATAAAATGTATTTGTGTGCAGTTAAACCCATATAGAAAATACTTTGCAAAGTTTATTTCATACTGGTAACTCTTAGCCTGCTGATCTTCAGTGTTCTGTTTTTTTTTTATGCTTTTCCAGGGCTACAATTCTGGGAGAAACTATGCCTTGCCTCCACCATCAAGACGTTACAACTGGAGCTGAATTCTTAGCCCTCTGTATGAGGATTTTGGTGTCTCTTCTCATTTTC
Organism: Hemigrammopetersius urotaenia; assembly: GCA_037974485.1. Taxonomy (NCBI): domain Eukaryota; kingdom Metazoa; phylum Chordata; class Actinopteri; order Characiformes; family Alestidae; genus Hemigrammopetersius; species Hemigrammopetersius urotaenia. Next base: position 1,769,347 of record JBBPDC010000156.1, on the reverse strand, counting down.
CAATCCCATTTTTTTTTTAATTTCCTTTTTGTTTAGTTTTGGTGGGCTATTAATTTGTAAAAATGCAAAACTTGTTCTTATGTACTGAGTTTTTAAAAATAAGAATGCCTGTAAATCTTGTGAAATACAAGTGAGACAAAGACAATCTGGTGTACTGTTTTTTTTTTTAATCAGATCTGGGGAAGTTACACACATGAAGCTTTTCGATCAGGTTCACCCTGACCTGAATTTCTGAAGTGTCACTGTCAGTTGAAAAAGGAAAATTCATACTTAGATGGCTTTTAGTTTGCATTTTTGCAGCATGTGTATCTTTGGATGAATATTCATAGGTTCCTCCTAATGGACAATTATAAATGTAGATCTATGATCTAAAGACCTGCTTTTCAAAGAGAATGGATTAATTCATTGTGAGAACAGTGGTGTCCATTTTAATGCCAAACTAATCATTTTATTTTTCTTCTGAAGATTTGACAGTCATTTTCTCAGTCAACTGACCCCAAGGTGTGATTCTATTTTTTTTTTTGTTACTTATTTTTGTCAATGCCCAGGCTAATCTCTGTGTGCCAGCCAGAAACCTTCACATAAACGTAAATAGAATATTTGGGGAAGAATGGAAGTAAACTGCCAGTTTATTTTGAATATTACTTTTTTTTAGGAAACTGGTTAGGTACAGAAAGGTGGAAATGAAATGTGGTCATGAAAAATGAGTCCTTTCAAATAAATGTCCTGTAAATTGGTGCTGTGATGCAGTAATTTTTAAATTAGATTTTTGTTTCTAATTTAGATCAGAAACTGAAATCAAATTTCGCTTACCAGCAAAACAGAAATTTCAAGCTGATATATGTATTTCTAAGGGGGGAAAAATAAATTGGTTTTATTTCTAAAAGGTAAAACTGGAACAAATAGGAATTTAAAAATAAACAGCAAGTAAGAAAGAACAAAATAACAATTAAAATGGTTGCCCTAACAGCGATCTGCTTTTAAAAATGTTCTTAATTTACGTTCACATTAAAATAATGTTTGTATGTTAAGTGATCATTCTTCAGCCCTCTCTCATTAGTGGACTTAAAAAAAAAAAAAAAAAAAATGTTCGTGCTTTGCAGCAGCCGCTTAACTTACAAACAAAAAACGGAACTGCGTTGAACCGCTTGTCCGGTGTTAGAAATCGGACCTACTTTTCTTCCGTCTGTCCTTCTAAAAGTCTTCATTTTACAAGGTTCAGGCGCCATCCGCTCAAATTTCACTCCTTTTTTAATTTTTTTTTTTCTGTATTTTGATAATCTGAACGAACCCCATCCACACATTTTCAATCGAAGTTTTCGTACAAAAAAAACAAAATTGACATTTTTTCAGTCTTGGAGGGAGTCTTGTATTTTTCAAAAAAACTCCCAAAATGTCATTGTAAATGAAGGTATCCTCAATCTACCACGTCCTGCCGTACAGCAGATTGGAGCTGACCATGCTGGCGGTGTACTCGGCCAATGCATCTGCCTGGGGCAGGCCGGCCAGGTGGAGGGCCGGCGGGCTGGGGGTCATCTCCTCCATGTCATCCGCGGAGCCCAGCGTGTCCACAGCCGGACCCATCACGGCCCCGAGTCCGGTCTGTCCCTGGTGCCCCACCGCGCCCGTGTTGCTGGTTCCGTTCTGGCACGGTTTGCCGTCCTTGACAAGTACCGGTACCGCCACCCTCCTGGGCGAATGCTGCTGCTGCTGCTGTTGCTGCTGCTGCGGAACCTGGGTGCAGTGCGTCCCGCCGTCCTGCTGCTGCTGCGCCACCTTATCCTTTGCCTGCCGCTTCATCTTGTACCGGTGGTTCTGAAACCAGATCTTCACCTGGTTGGGCGTTAGGTGGATCATGCTGGCTAGGTGCTCGCGCTCCGGCGCTGACAGGTACCGCTGCTGCTTGAACCTGCGCTCGAGCTCGTACACCTGAGCCTGCGAGAACAGCACGCGCCGCTTCCTCCGGGGTGCGCCGTGCAAACTCACCACGGCCTTGGCGTCCATCCCGGCCAGCGCGCCCACTGCCATTCCGGCCGAGGAGCCCATGAACCGGGAGACTGGAGAGAGAGCGAGCATGGGGGAGTCAGGACAAACATGTGGAAACCTTTTTAAACAAATACCTATGCAAAATTCCCATCCCCAAGCAAACTATATTACCTATTAATAATAGTAGTTATAGTAGCTGCTATTATTGTGGCTATATACTAAACGTCCGTAATAGAAGCTAATAGATTTAATAAAAAGGTTACATTTTGATTACATTTTTTTTAACTTTGTTTTTGTATTATAAAAACATACCTATTTTTTATTAAGATAAAACTAGTGAAAAGTGAAAACTAGTGAAAACTAGTCCCGCAAGTGAAAAAATTGCAGTTTAAGGTGTTACAAGTGAGAAATTGAATAATAAATCTTCGTTATTTATAATTATTATTGTCATTATTATTATTATTGCCCCATTCATACAATTGGCGCTAATATGTTTAATGGGAAAACATTTGTTGTAATCTATTTCTATTTTTATAACATAGTGAGCTTCTTAAAATATCGTTCTTTTCATTTCCCTTCCTGTTGATCAGAATATACGCTATAATACCCCTTCTAAACGATATATTTATTGTACATTGTGAATATTATTCTACCCGCCAAAATACGAAACGTGAAAATTTCCACCCCAAGCAAACGAAGTCTTTTAATTGTTTCATAATATGTTCCGTAATCATTATTTTTAGTAGGCCTAGTAGTAGTAGTGGTAGTATGTTCCATAATCTCAAAGTACTGAAAAAAACGTTTATCGTTTAGAACAATTTTCCAACCAACCATATAAAGCAAACAAAATTTACAGCAATTCTAAACTTTCTTAATATTTAACAGTAACGGAAGTGAAGAGAGAGAGATGACTGGAGTGTAATCTGTTCCCACTCCAGTCTCTCTCCCAGTGCCAGTCTGAGGTTGGTAGTGGGCAGGACTCACTGGTGGGGTATCTGGGCTCCTGGTTGGTTCCGTACCAAGCTGGTCCCGCTCCGCCGCGCGCGCTCTCCTGGTAGGGGGGCAGCTCGCCCACGCTGCTGATGGTGCTGGTGCAGTAGCTGCCCATGGCCGCGTGCGGGAACTGCGGTGCGTGGTAAGAGGAGGCCTGCTGCTGAAGGGCCGCCTGGCATGCGGGTTGCGCCGGTCGGTATGCCCCCTCCATGCCCGCGAACTTCCTGAAGGTCTCCTCGATGGGGCTCAGGATGTCTGTGACGGAGAAGGGCGTTGAGTACCTGGGGCTCAGGGACATGTTGCGCGCGCGGCCCCGGGTCGCCGGTGCGAGAGGAGCGCTAAAGCTGCGGTACGCGAGCCTGCGCGCTCTTATCTCTTATCTCAGCTCCATCACAGCCTCCAACACAAACCCGGTCCACGACAAACACGGGGCGGAGCCACGAACCCTCTCTCTCACTCTCACTCTCTCCGCCCCCCTCTCTCTCTGCCCCTCTCTCTCTCTCTCTCTCACTTGGCGCACAGAGGTAGTTAGTAAAATGTATTCTCTCTATACGGGTGTATATTGATGTGTGTATGACAAACTGTGAGCTTGTTTTCCGTAGGAAAGATCCAGTTTATATTGTATGTAAAAAAGCATTTTTTAAATAAAGTCCTTTAGGCCGTTTTTAATACTGGACTGTTTAGGTTTTGACCAAAAATGTGTGCAGTACTATTCGAACGGCGGTATATTTATTTTTTTTATTATTGAATAGCGCAACTACTTACGTTGTATACAGTTATACAATCACATTAATTTTCTATCGCATTCTATACTATTTTTTTTTTTTTCAAATTTCTGTTATTTTACAGTGTAAGGCCTAACTGACTTTAGGGTTAGATCAACCCATAGTTGAGGTTCAGCACAAGCTGATGAATGAGGAAAAATCCCTTTGGGGAAGGACAGATTAGGCTCCTCCCACCTTAAAGGGGAAAGGTTACGGCACCAAAGTATCATCAGTTTGTATTTCTCTCTTTTGGAACTACTGGGGGAAACTCCAGTCCTTTTCCAGATCCCGTCTCACGGCAGGTCATTGAGTGAAGGTACAGTTTAAACCTGCTCTTCTACAGCAGCAGCTTTGGTGGTGGTGGCCAGGCTTTAGAACTGGATCAGAACCAGAGCCCGTCCCGAACAGCAAAACACACTTTATTACAAATAAAGTTATTCGAATTATTTCCACCTTTTTTGTTTCATAGCTGAGGACACACAATGATTTTTAAATGTCAGGTAAAAAGGCGATTATTATTATTAATTTTATTATTATTAGTGGTGGCTGGGTGGTTTTCGTACTATTATTATTAATACTGTTGCTGTTCTTAATAGTAGTGTTAGTATTCTTCTTGTTGTTTATAATGTAATAGTCATTTACTATACTGTAATATAGTGTACTATAGTGTAATAGTACGAAAATATCCTCTGGATGGTTTTACTTCCATTTAAGCTTTAGACCACGTGCCAGGCCTGTGGGTCCAAACATATTGCATTTCTAGTATAATAAAAATCCTAGTAATAATAATAAGAATCCCTGAATGTTCTCATAGCATCGCTCGTATTTAGTGTTGGTGGTGCAGTGACGTTTGATCAAAGATTGGTATATTTTGATAAACATGGATTAAAGTTGGTAATATTTGCTATAACAAATGCACATTTTGAATATTATGTTGCATGGACGTGTTGAGAAGTGGTGCCTGAGTTATAATAATGTATTTAATCAAACCTTGCGTGAAAACACTGTGTAGGACGACGCTTTTAGAACTTTAAACATTTCTTTCAAAAACAAAATCTTGTTAAACACGAGTTAAAGGGGAAGCAGCTGGTTTGAGGTCAGGCTGGAGTGGTGAGTACAGGCAGTGTATGCAGTCCTGACACCGCGGGGAGATTCCGGGGGAGCTCGCGGGTCAATTCCATAATTTCAGCCAATATAGGCCGGTCCGAATGAACAGGTGAAATAAAGAGGATATCTGGACTCTCTTTCTCTCGCGCGTTAAAAAGGCAGTGCAGAAAATTTGGAGAAACCTTTGGTAAAAACGGTTTTAAAAAATCTAAAATTCAATTAATGGATTGTATTATTGCAGACTATTGGATTATAATATAATATATCTTATTTAGAAGTTTTTAGAATTTCTTAGCCCGGTTTTGTTGAAAATGTTAAACTTTATTCTGCAATATTTTCTGCAAGTGAAACCAGATGTGTGTGTGTATGTGTGTATGTTTGTGTGTGTATGTGTGTGTGTGAGCGCGAGTGGTGCTACCTTCCCTTGATGGGGTGAAAGGTCCAGCCAGCCCACTTGAGCAGCCCTTTTCTTCCGCGGCTGCCTTCCTCCCGCAATTAAAGTCCTTTAAGGATGGAGATGATGCTAATGGAGCCAGAGGAGCCAGGCGGTCTGATTCGGGAGAAAGGGACGAAGCGACTGGAGGCCGGGGGTAGAAATTTGGTGGAAATTTTTGCGATTTGAGTTTTACTGGGTGATTCCAGAGCAGGTAAGAGCGCGTGGCATCTTCAAAGGAGGATGAAGTAACCAGACCTCATGCTCCTCCAAAAAACATAGGAATCCGAGTCAACTGGAAGAGTTTTAGATCTCTGGTTAAACTCTGGTTAAAATAAAAAACTAAAAACGTAAACTTAAACAATTCAGCTGCTTAATCCGGGAATCTGATCTTTACGGCGAAGCGTTTTTTACGAAGGCAAACACACGAAAGTATAACAATCAAGGGCTGTTTTTCTGTTCTAATCTGATATCGCGAAATAAGAGATTAATCAATTTGTCAAACATCTATCTATCTATCTATCTATCGATCTATCTATCGATCTATCTATCGATCTATCTATCGATCTATCTATCGAGTATGTGTGTGGATGAATGTATGTGTGTGTACACATACAGATGCACCTATAATATTCCGCGGCTATATATGTCCATACATGCATGCCTGCATACATACATACACACACATTGTGCTCGCCCTCCTACCCGCCCTATGGGATTAATAAGGTCTGCTTTTATTGGCTTTCAGTTGCTGAGGTTCAGGGATTTGAATGACCTTGAGTTACAGAACTAATGAGCGTTCCGTTTTTAGAGCAATCGTTCTACAGGACCGAAACGAAGGTCGGGTCTTCTCAAGACCCTGTTGTTGAACTGCTTTAAATTTCAGCGTCGCCTAGAAACCTTGCATCCAAGGAACACATAAAACAAAACAGAAGAGGAGCAATTTTTAGTTTTGAACAATATTTTCTTTTGTACTTCCAAAACAGCCCCCACCATTTTTCTGCTACTCTTCAAGCTTTTGAAGACTGTGGGATGGGAGCAGAAGCTGTGCCTGAGTTCCAGAGCCCTGCGTTAACCTTTTGGAGAAAGGGGCCAACCCGAGGCCTGGAAATTACATTTATTCTCAATGCTTTGGGCCACAATTTAACGCTTTCAAAACGATGTTTGGCAGTTCGACTCGCGTTAAACTTGGATTTGAATTGAATAGGAGAATTTGGCCTTTTTTTCTTGTTGAATCAGATGTTTCACGAAATACGCGTTAAGAGTCTGACAAGCAGTTTTACAGTCGGCTGTGCCTGGAAAGACAAATGCAGTTACGCTAATAATAATACCATAAAAACGATAATAAAGAAATAAAATGAAATAACTTTCTCAGCCTAGAACCGAAAAGGTTACAATTTCTAAATTAAATTATAGAACACAAAATGAACAGCACGTCACAAAACATAGCACCTTTAGACACTCTTTTAGTTAGCTAAACATTAGCAATATTTCTAAACTTTAAACAGCCCTCTCTGTAATCTTTCCCTCTCGCATTCATTTCGACATAAAGTCTCTTGTGTTACATATATTTTACGTTCTGTAAGTTCTGAAACACCGTTATTTCAGGTGTATTCCAGGTGTTTTCTATGGTGGTGGTTACAGATTTCCCTTTATTGTAGAAATAAGGCGACTTTCTTTTTCCTCACAAAACACTTATTGTATTTGTGGACAATTTGCGGACGCTTTAGCTACTTAAAGTACAGCACAAAGGTGCAATTTTGTCGTGAGCTTTCCTGTCCCGTTCATTCTGTTCTAAAATGGATTTACGAAAATTTAACACTTTCAGTTCTAAACGAGGGAAAATGTTTTTCTTTCTTTCTTTCTTTCTTTCTTTCAAAAATACGTTTTTTTCATAATTTGTTAGCCTCCTACAAATATTTTCCATCATTTGTTACCTCGTAACAGAAATGGCAAATGTAGAGTAGTTAAGTTTTAATTAAGAAATTAATTTACAATAAAATTAAACACGTTTAATCGTTTAAACTGTAATAGAATAAGTGCTCACTTACAGTCAAAATTAAACTAAAATTAAAACACCATCATATATTTCCTTCCGTTCCTTACATTTCTTCCACATCCTTCTTGAGTCAAGGAGGGTCAGGGGGGTAGTCTAAGCTCTTTTGTAGTATTGGGAGAGGGAGGCCAAATATCGTATTGACTGATATTTCCCCATATATAGTGACATAATTAAAATGTTGTTTTTTTTTAAAAAGTTATCACATTTTGAGTGAACATAAATTAGTAAAAGTATTAGCTATTTTTTTTAGTTTGAGTTTACTTGTGAGCTGTGGAGTCGCTTGTGATTAAATTTTTAAATTATTCTTTAAAAATGGACAAAACGTGTTATAAAGTATTCCTCAGCAGTCTTTGCACCACCAAGAAGGGTCCAAGAGCAGCTCATTAACAAATAGTTTGTGATTTTTGTTACATTTAAGTTCACATGGTTTGATAAGAAATAACTTCAGGCAGACTGGATTCAGTAAACCCACAGTTCACAGTGATGAAGAGAAAACCACATGTTCCTTTTGTGATGTAAGGCAAGATTTTGATTGGTCTAAAAAGAGAGAATTTTGAATATTTGTTTATACATTAATGCCCAGGACTGTTCAGTTTAGTTTTTATTTATTATAAATAAATCTTTATTTATTATCATATTTTGATTTTTTCTTCTTCTCAGTGTTTAGATATTTAACAAATTGCTAGTAAATATGAATGTGATATCTAACTTTAACTCTAAATCTAAATGTAACACCCACCCTGAATCAAAAGCTAATTCGAAAACTGGCCTTAACTCCATCATATTGTAGAAAATCATTCAAGAGTGTTTTGAGCATGTGTAAATGATCTATTGGGGGCTGTTGTAGTAAAGAATGGAAAGATGTTCCACTGTTTACGTCGTAATCTTCACTCTCTTGTTATGAAACGCTACATTTAAACTTTGTGTTACCCATGTCCAGATTCTCTATGTGATTTGTAATCAATACATAAATAAATACAGAAATGTGCTTTAAGGATGTTAATGGGTTGAATTTAGATTGTGTGTCCAGGCCCAGGCTGCACATGTAAACATGCAGCGATTGTTTTTACTGACATGTTTGGAGTGTTTGGTGTTTGAATGTGCCAGTAACCCATTTCCTAACACCCCCAGCAGACACAAATAAAGAAACAAATGCTAAACAAGTACACTTCAAAGAAGTTGCACTTCAGCTTCACATAAAAGCAAAAAAATACCATATGAAATGACAAACCTGCATTCCTGACTGAATGGGAAGATATTTTAGGCCCATGTTACATTATTACAGTACTCTTCTGTATGCAATCAAGTATTTGTACTGTTGTTCTGTTCATGTGGACAGATGGTGCCATGTTAATGGGGATCCATAAATCCAATAAACCAGTTACAGTCCTATTAAAATATATGATCAAAAGCATGATGATTTTATGATCATGTTCTGTTTTAATGGTGTCTGGACCTTTGTCATGTTCTGTCTACATCTAAGATTGGTTTAAGCTACATCTTTCTCTCCGCATTGCTTTTTTCTCTTCTTATCTTCCTTTTGTCCTGCCTCACCCCTTAATCCATGTCCTTTTCTATTTTCTCTCTTTTCTCGCTTTTGCTTGCCCTCTCTCTCTCTTTCTCTTTCTCCCTCTTTCTCTCTTTCTCTTTCTCTTTCTCTCTCTTTTAATCCTCTGCACTTGTGAAGTGCTGTAGGCCAAGCAGCTGTGTTCCTCTGTGCTGGAGAGGCTTCTCACTCGGCCCACTTTAACTGTGGGGTCCAGGCCACCTGGCCCCCCTGCAGATGACCTGCAGCCAGTGTTAATTTCTCTGACCAAAATAATGCCGAACATTGACAGTGCAGTTTTACCTGACTAGTAACAGCAATAAATACTCAGCATCTACATTGGCCTAAATCTGTTGAATGAGTATCAGAAAACTTGTTCAGAGACGAGAACAATATCAAATTAAAAATGAAGTCATATAAGACTTAAATAAGTTGAGACATAAATAGCAATAAAGCTTGATCAATGTTTTTTGTTTTATCAGCAATGGGGAACAAATACTTAAAAACTCATTTTTACAGTTCAGTAATATTTTAGAAGATTTGAACTTGGGTATTTTCACTCTTTACATTTTCTTTTATTCCTTAATAGGGACATTGTTTCTCTTTTTATTTTTATTTTCCCACCCAGCTACAATTTTACACATTTAAACTAGTTTTCCATTGCTTTTTAAATTGTGTTTTGGGCTTTCACTCCCTGCTTCCATTTTTGGTAAAGTGATTATTACCCACATCTTCACTTTCTTTTTTAGATTTTCTGGGTGGTTTAGAAAAGGCAAGGGTTATACAGTACACAGTAAAACACCATAAAACATTAGAATTAATGTATGCTACCTAAATATTGACAAAATCTCAAAGGAGTTGAGATCTTGTGAACT
>JBBPDC010000156.1:1714930-1734343 GCA_037974485.1 Hemigrammopetersius urotaenia | reverse complement strand
CTTTTCCTCATTAAATAAGATGTGATTCAGGTGATCACTAATCAGTCCCTCATAAAGCAGAATGAGGTGTTTGTGTAAGACTGGAATAGTTTCACACTCATAGATATAAATTGCGGTGGACTTATTTTTTTCCGGAGCTGTATATTATAGAACATTTATTTTAAAATACATTTCTGTGGACCTTTGAAAACAACCGGAATTTAGCAAAAATGTCAGACAGTGTCAGATTCAAGTGGTGTTTCAAACACATATGCAGTGTCAAAAATAAACTTGTGTTTGGGTAAATATGCTACAGTCCAAGTGTTAGCAGTAATCGGACAGAAAATATGTCTAATCACTGACCCTGTGTTCACCGCAGCTTTGCGAAACCAGTCGTTGTTGTTGAAGTAATTTGCTCAGTGTGAACCCTGGTCTTCTGACAGCTGATAGAGAAATTAACTGGGGTCAGCGGAGATGACGCAACCTAGACTTTGTTTACTAACAAGAAATTCTTCCACTGATTTAACATATAATACTGAATGTGCTCACACAGGGGACAGGAGACCACAGCAGACTCAATTATTTTTGGTGGTACTTAAATGCCATTTTCACCAGTTTAGTCTTTTTTCTACTGCAATCAACTGCATTTACAGGTTATATGCAAAAGGTAGGGCATCCCTGGTCAAATGACATGTTTTTCTTACATCTTCTGCAGATTTTTAATGCACAATTTTTAATACTTGTTATTTGCTATATTTAACATGTGGGGTAAGAAAAAAAGCACAAAATGTCACCTTTGAAATGTTTTATGACGTTTAATGAAATGCTTTTTATTTTCAAATATTTTAACCTTTTATATTGTATTTTGTAAAAACAAATAAATTGTTCACTGTAGAGGGTGTGTACTGATTTCCACTTCAAAATCAGCAAAACATGTCATTTTATCTGGGGATGTTCCAATTTTTGCAACTGTAAAATTTGTATCAAAATATGCACCAGTTTGTAGCATAACAAGGGTTCTCAAGTTTTCAGACACCTAAATATAACACAAAAGAGATGTAGTCTATCAGAAAGTATATACAGTAAATAGTCTATAATAAAGTACATAATTAAAGTGTATAAATAAAGACTGCGAATAAAGACAGTGTTAGATGCCAGTGTCTGATGAATAGCGATAGATGGTAAACAATCAATTATACTGTAATGATATTCACTAAAAGTAACTTTTGTAGGACAGTGAGAGAGGGGTATTCCCTTTTTGTTTGTTTGGTGTTTTTTTGCACTAAGGTCTATAAGATCCAATTTAAGGACCTAAACTGAAGGTTTCGTAACGTTGAAACATCAGTGAAAGTGTTTGCAGCTCCTCCCCCAGTGCTCTGCAGCTGAAGAGCGCCCGTGTTCAGGTGTTTCCTCAGGAAATGCGCTGAGCAGGTTCCTCTCAAAGGGGTGGGTTGGTGGTGGAGCCTCTTTCAGTGTTGATGAAGAAGATCAGTGATGTGTTTACCTGTCGGAACCACACGTCCTCTTGTCTCGCTCATGGCGGCCCTCATCGTCCACGCTATTGTCTACTCCGCCCTGCAGCTGCTGAGGAGCAGACATGTTTACCTGAGGGACAGGTGATCCAGTCCAGCTGCCATCAGCCCCACACAACAGCTGGTCTTCTCACACTCCCTGAGCTTCAATGGGCTCCTGATAGGATGTAGGATTTATAACTGGCGCTGTCATAAAATAAAATTACTCTCTGTATTAGAGATAGATTTAGAAGGAAAGTGAAGAAAATGTCACTTTAATGCAAGTTAGTCAGAGTTATTTTTAAATAATTTCTATGGATATATTTCTATTGAAGTAACATTTACAATGGTCATTGTCAAAAAAAACTAATTGTAGCTTTTGAGGGGAAACAGAATATCATTTTGTTGGACATGCTTTCAGTTGCTAAATGTGTGAACGAAAGCTTTTGTTTGTGAATTTCAAACCAATTTGTTGAAGCTCAGTTTTACCCTGTCTATGAGAGATCATTTAGCTTGAAAATACTTCACCAATCATCACTAAAGACACATTTTATATGTTTTTTTGTGGTAAAGCAGCCGTAATGGGACATTTTTATACTAAAAATAATATAAAGATCATCTTCCCCTTAGTTCATGCTGAATAGACCAATAAAAATGTGGTTTCCTGCTTACTCGCTCCTGATGTATCAGTGGTATATTTGGTATATGCATAATCCCATATCACAATGTATTTTCCATGTTTTTGTTGTTTTCAAGCTTTATAAAGCTGTATAAATAATGACCAATAATGTGTCTGCCATATCTGTGTATCTGTTCATGACAAATGTGTTTCTATTCATTTACATCCCAACATGAAAATATTTCTTTAACTATAAAAACTACAACAAGCATTGCTTGTACGAGGTGCATCTTTTCATTTCAGTCCTCCAAGAACAGTGAAAATCTGCAGAATCTGACGGTGTGTCACGCTTCAGGATGCACACCCACTGGAACCACTTGCCTCCAAAAGAGGCTTAACTAATTGCTGTGTGTTGACTGTTGAAGGCAGCTGCTGGGCTGAAATGGAGTTAACCCTTATCAGTCCTCCATCTACTCACTGCAGGCCGTTTTCTCACTGAAGCACAAAGAGAGACGGCAGGAATGAGTCTGAGTGCTGCACTTGAACCATGACTAGGGTCCTGCTGGAGGTTAATGTGGACTGCAGTGTCTTGCGGGAGGTTAATGCAGACTAAAACGTACAGGGGACCACACACACAGCCACTAAAGAACCAAAGAATTCAACTCAAACTTTTAGATTTTAGATTAATAATAGACCTGCTATCAAAATTCTTAAAGATGTTCAAAATTTCTGGTTCAATATTACAGTGTATCATTTTACACGAAAAGATTTTAATATAAAATAGAATAAAATTAAGTAAAATGAACTGAAGAAATAAAAAGAAGAAATAAAAGACTGAAAACATTTAAAAGAAGGTGGAGAATAGGGCAGTTTTTCGCAGCTTTTTAAAGCTCCTGTTTGTGCAGATCTGATACCGATGGGCAGTTGGTTGAACAGCATAGTGGATAAACACCATTTCACCAGGTTTAGTTTCAGCTCTTTTCTCCACTAGCTGAGCAGTTCCTGCAGATCAAAGACACCCACCAGGATCATAAACATCACACATATTAGAGATGGATTTAGGCTCCAAACAATTGAGTTTAAAATAATAATTATTTGCTGAACTGGCAGCCTGAGAACAGGAGCCCTGTAAGACTGTTGTGGTCCTGGAGGAAAGCTGTGGTCCTGGAGGAATTATGTAGTTTTGGAGGAATGTTGTGCTCCTGGAGCAACATTGTGGTTTTGGGGGAACATTGTGGTCTTGGAGGAATGTTGTTTGGTTTCACTGTGTATAGCTGAAATGAAAATAAACCTCCTTGATTTAAGTGGGTTCTGATGCTGCATGACTGTTTGAGTGTTATCTATAAATGTGAACAAAACATCATCAACATTGATCAAATAGAAACCTGGGATTTGGTCCATATGTGCATTTTGTATTGATAACAGGATGTCATACAGTGGCAGAAAAACACATAAGCATATCAAGATGCTAACTAGACCTGTATAAGCTTCCGTTACTTGTTTATATTTGCCTCATATGTCCTGATCCAAAAAAGCAAACCTTGGCTAATTTTCTACATTTTGGGTAAATGGAAAACTATGCATATTGGATTATTTTTTAAACCAAAATTATGGCATCAGATCTGCTGACGGACAAACGACTGACTGGATACAATAAACCAGAAGCTTTGATCTGCATACATGCATATAAATTCATAAGCACTTTATTCTCTGAAACATCAAAGAGTTTTGAAGGCAGGTCTGTTTTATAGTGGGGTGATTTCATGTCTCCAGCAGGAAACAGTTGGTTAGTTTTGTTTCCTTCGTGTCCTGCAGACGACATCTTCAGCAGGCGACACGGCAGGTTAATAGCAAAGCCTTTATCTCCAAACCCATCAGTGTTAAGGATGTTAAACTGCAGGTTACTGGAGGCCTACAAAGACTTTCATGCCGCGGAGCAGAGCAGCAATTACATCAAACCTTATGAGCATTTCTGTGAAGCCCGGCTGTAAAAACCCAAAACAGTTAAAAGTAATGGATCAGGCAAAAAAAATTTAATTAAAAAATGATTTATAACTTCGACGTTTTGTTGCTTTTGTTAAATCAAGAGTTTGATGTGTTATATAAGCATTGTTATTGATTCAACACTCAGTACACTCATTTTACACTTACATTTACATTTACATTTACGTGGTGAGTAATGCAGTGTGATCTACAGTCCCTGATTCACTGATCCTCTTTGTTCTGCTGTTCTCCTGTAGGGATCTGTCTTACCATATATACAGTATATATTAGACTTGGTATTAATAATAGGTTTGATTAGCATTAAGTAAATAATTATAGTTAAAACCCCTGTAATTTAAATACAAAAGAAAACCCTCTGGGTCTTCTGGGTTTTCGGAGAAAGCCTAAACTTTGGAAACTACAACATACATGTCTCTATTTTTTTTTTTTCAATAGAACTCTGATCCAATCCATTTTTTAATTTCTCTATGGTATCAAAGTACATATATCCAAGCGATCTAAGTGAGCTGGAGTGAAGTGCTATAATCCGAATGAGGTATCATCCAAACATCATCTGATTTATAACAGTTGGAACCAGTTTTGAGAGGGAGACCATCACGCTAGGTGTTCTGGAAGTTCTAGATACATCACTGACTGTGAATATGATCAGCACTTTAACCAGTAGGTCATTTTCATGGTGAATGCCAGCAGATCTTTGCCAGGACACTTTACAGAGGGAGTCCCTGTAGAAATGCTCCATAGATTGACATGAATCAGTGCCTGTTAAAGGCTTTAAATAAAGCTTGGGACTTTTTATTCTAGAGGTCAAAAAGCGATAATTTGTAATACCATTATCTTAGCACTGTCACATAATTTCTGCTAACCGTAATTTAAATTTATCATACTTTTTTTCTCATTGTTGATCATATTTTTACTGGTGCTAATAGTGACACCACATTATTCAACTATACCATGTAGGTTAATTAGAGTGCATTTTTTCATTAATATCCACTATTTGACTGAATTAAAACAACTTCAATCAGTTTATTCTACTTACTGTAAATTAAAAAGAAAAACCTGTCATCAGAATATCTTTCTCATTTTTTCTTTTCTTCTGTAATTTCTATTAGTCTCTGCAGTGGTGTTGCACTAACAAATGACCATTTTACATTGTCAGAGGAACGTTGACTTTCCCCATCACGTCAAGAGGTCAAGGAAATAGCCCCACTTGAGAAAAATAAATTTGTTTTGTCTTGGAAAGTGAGGGTCTGGACACCGTTAATTAGTTTGCTCTCCCCCTCGTACTTCACCATCCACTGCTAGGGCCTCAAAAGAGTTAGCATGCGTGCTCTTGCTCCACACCAATTTCCTTTTTGCCCCTCTTTTCCCCCTCTTTTCCCCCTCTTTTCTCCCTCCCTTTCTTTCTGCTGTCAGCCGTGCGGCGTGAATGGTTGCCGTCTGGGAGAGAAAGGCGGCAGGACTTGAAATGTCGGCTTAAATGAGGAAGCGGCGGTAAACAGTGCCTATCTTTGGGTCAGACATTGCTGGCCGTGTTTGCGGTTGTCCCTGACATCGCTGCTGACTCCAAAACACCTGTGTTTGCTCTCTGGCTTTCCCCAATCTGCAAGAAAAAAGAGCCCAGCATGTCACATGGCCGGCAAGATAGTGGAGGCTCCATGGGAATACAAAAGGCCCTGGCTTTTAGCACTGTTAATGATTAATGCACACTTTTTCTCAGCTTTGTCCAGTGCTTTTACAATATTGTAGATTTGACACATATTACACATATGTCGCTGGTCACGAGGCGTTTTAATTGTATATAAATACAGAATCATTGTTGAAATACAAAGAATCTCTCCAAAATGTCAAGGTGCGTCAATTACAAAGAGTTAACATAGTGTAAAGGCCAGGTGGCGTTTATATGATTTAATGGAAAAAACAAAAACATTTGAGCTATAGAGTGGTGATATGATACTAATAGTAAGTAAATATCACGTATCAAATGGTAAATTAGTAGCATGTGTACATATTATGTAATTTTATCTCAATAAGTGCATAGTTAAACCTGATAAAAGCATCTCTTCTGAACCCTAACAACACCTCTACTAAAATGTACATTGCACAGTTTTATCTGTTAGCACATAGTTAATCCTGGTGCTTCTACATCTGATTGTGTCTTGAAATGATTAGATTCACTGTTTAAAAGGCATGCCTAGAGGACAGGAAGCTCTTATGAAATCCGAATGCATCCTTACCTAAATGTGTGCATATTTAAGAATTCAGATGCACAGTTTTATAGGAACAGGGATCTTTGACTGAATACACATTCCAAAAAAAATCTGATTATGGACCAACAGAAAATGTGAGATACAGTGATGTGTCAATCAATATATTCACATCTAGAAACAAATGTCCTGCCCCACTCTTAATGCAATCAGTATAGAGTTAAAGAGGGAAGGGGGGGTTCTGAGATGTGATGAAACTGCTGTATAAACAAAGTCTGCACTAAACAACCTTGGTAGAAGGTGTGGCTGGTCAATCATTTATGCCAGTACTGACTCTGGTGTAGCTCCTGCACAGAAACAGTCCTTAAAGCCAGTCTCTCACATCTCAACACTGCAGATCACCCAAGTAATGCTATTGGGATGGAAAACAAACAAAATTAAATAGTTCGTATTGATATCATGGTCAAAGTTTACTACTATCAAGAGATTGATAATGGAGAGAACGGAGAATTTTGGGTTGCATAGCTGGAATAATTTTGTGGTAAATGCCTTATTCAGTAATGTTAAGCTGTCACTCCATGCAAGAACTGCAGTAGGGCAGTTTTATGGTCCAAATCTACAGTGAGGTATCTACTCAAGCATTCAGACACTTTTATTTTTGATATTTGGTGCTGTCTTTAAAACTGAACTAGTATAATGCCCCAGTACCATTTGCAGAGAAACAGCCACATATCGTGATACTCCCACCGTCATACTTCATAGATGTGGTCAGCTATGAAGTATGAAGGTCACAGCAACATGGATATGCAAATGTTACACGTATCTCTGTTATATGTCATTAATCTGAAACTGAAATTCAATTATTCACTGAACAGTCTCACAATTTAAAGCAATACATTCACTTATTCATTTTATTAGCCACATCCATTGAAGCAGAATTTGTGTTTCAGTCCAAACTAATTGTTAGCTGAGACACAATACAGAGCAGCCAATGAAAACAGAGGTCAGTTTTAAAACCAAACTAACAAAAACAGCTTGTTTATTTCTACGGGATAAAGGAGAGGATGTCAAAGTAAATGAGACAGTTTTGGGCACATAAAACCACACAAACACCATGGACCTAAAAAGAAAAGAATAAAAAGCATAGGGAATGGTAACCAATCCAGTTTTCTAAATTACAGTAATTAATCATCTCAGTAATTAACCTCCAGAGTGTTGTCCCTGAACTGTTGCACTCAAAACATCTTTCCTATTCAACCACAAACCAGCTCAGCTTTTCTTCACTGAGTTAAACCATTTCATCACATTGCCACTTGCAAAGAAAGTATCCATGGATACTTAGCTCTACTGAACCATTCTGTGTAGTATTTATGAGTATTTTTCAGTCATATTCCAGACAACAGTGTTGACACAGACAGGCAGACACATGCTTGTCACAGTTTATTGCTTTTTAGAGCTTTATGGGAATCCTCTGGCCTCCTTATAAACATAAGCCTACTGTATATACTGTTGAGGAAAGCTATTGTGATAATCAATTTTACTAAGCACATCCCAACAGAGGCAGTGCGTCCTCTCAGTTTACAGCTTTTCTGAGAGACAAAAGCAATAACAGACAGTCTAGACAGCTCAGAGGTACAGGTATATCACCGTAAATAAGGTGTTTTGCCTACACTCTTTGCAATCACTTTCTAAATGAATGGAGGAACAAAGACACAACATATACTCTTTCACTTTTTATTTTCAGGGCATGAGTTTAGGTTAAATTCAACTTAAACTGTCACCTAAGAATAACCTGTAAATAACATAATGTAAAGTCTAAATGAATACATACTTACTTTACACACATACATTTTCACTAAATAATGTTGCAGACACCACTTTGTATATTTTGGAACATTTCATTTTGTTGAACTGCCACACAAGTATTCTCTACAGCAGCAAATTATGACAACAATGTCAAAAAAATATTTAATTTGTATGCTAAGTTGGCAAAACAACATAAAATATTTAGTGCACATTTCCATTCTATTTTATAATGCTTCTTGTGAGATGTATAGCTTTGCAGTGTAGCATATGAGTTCAGCTTACTGAACACTGCAAAAGTCAAAATAAGAGTTTTAACAAGGCTATGGTTCAGACAGAGGTGCTGTTTAAATGGGCAGATAGGAGATGGATGGCTCCTTGGTTAAACATTGCCTGCATGCCTCTGTGGTGTCACTGGAGGGTCATAACCTTAGGCGTCATTGTCTTGAGTTTAAGTCAAACACTTACATTCTTTCTCTTTTCTCCATCTCTCTATCATCTACTCTTCTGTGATAAGGCCCGGTGAGAGACCCTTAAAGCACTCATATATTTGCATGAAACTAACCTTTGATGTGTTGCATAAACATTTTCTATCAGTTATAAAAGAGTTAGCATTGAGAAGCAATGGCAATACAGATAACTAACAAAGCAGTGCTCTTCATGTAAGTGAATGTAAGTGAAGCATTTCCCATTTATACTAAATAGAGGTGGGCGATTTGTCGATTTTATCGATTCATTTGAATTCATGTGTTTTTATGAAAATCGATTTCATTGCTTATTTTACACGCAAGCGCCAAAAGTGGAACTTATGCAATGCACCATTCTACACGGGTTAATTTGCCTGCCGCACCCAAACACTGTAGCAGTGTTTATGTCCAAGAAAGGTCTTGCTACATCACTAATATGGAATTGGCTCAGTTTTCAGCCACTCTCTGCAGTTAGGGCTCCAGATGGCGACTAAAATGGTCACCAATGCAACTAGATTATTTATTTTGCGACTAATATTTTCCAGTTCAGTCGCCAATGGCGATCGTCCCTCACAACCAAGAGGAATTAAAATAAAAGTGCAAGAAAGGTGACATTTCATTATGTGCAGATACACTCAGCCTGAGTCTACAGCTCCTACTACACTCTCACATGATTAGATATGGGAATTTCTGAGTTGGATCATTTAGATCGGATCAGTAAGAAGATTGGGCTCTTTTAGCTCTTAAGCGCAGACGGACAGGGAGACGCCACATTCACTGTTCCCAGTCCACACAATACGGCAGCATGGTACCAAAGTGGCATGTAAAGTAATACAGGAAGACGTGATTTTCTGATGAAAACACAATAAAACTCTGTGACAAAAAATACAAAAATATTTTATTGTCTGTGGTAAGTCTAGTAATATTGCATGTGCCCAAATTTGAGCCCAAATTTAGTCAAAGAACCAACTCGTTCGTGACCAACAGCAGTGCAAATCGATTAAAATTGAAAATCAGATTTATTGTGAAAAAGATTTTATTTTTAGGCCGTATCGCCCAGCTCTAATACTAAATGGCTTATTGTTTCACTGGGGCATAAATATGAGGTGACACGCAAGACAAAAATCCATTAGAAATGAGACAAAATTATGATGACCATCACTAAATATGGTGATAAATATAGAAATGGAGCTGTCTTGAACTTGTTTGAAAGAGTATGGATATTTATTTTACCTCCACATACAGTGAGAAGGAAAATGAGAGCTGCCAAATGAGAGCATTTTAAGTTTCAAAAACTTCACGTTTATGCTAATTACCTAATCAGTGGTGGGTCAATAGGAAGCATTTTCATTCATCTTACTACAATTGGAAAGGTCCGACAATCACTACACACTATTGTTTTGTGGTCAAATGACACAACAATAGAGTTTTTTGACAAACATTCAAAGCGGGTTTGGTGTAAAATTAAGGGTATATTTGATCCAAAATGAGACGATTTCATGAAGTTCATGAAGCTCCGGTAGAATCGCATGCTCTGAGGAGAATGATTTGAAATTAAAATCTGACTTTCTCTGTCAAAACCTAAAACCAACTTGTGTTTATCTCATCCAGTAGGAGACTGAAACATAATAAATGTCTAAATTCACACAAAAACGGTACAATCACCACCAAATCAAGTTTTTGAGATTCATCCAAGTCCAATTTTCTAAACCTCATGAAAGTTCTGTGGGGTGAGCTGAAGAGGAGATGATCTAGGACCCTGGGGGATCTGGAGAGTTTCTGCATTGAGATTGCTCACTCTGTATTCTCCATCTCATGGAGGGATGCAGGGATGCCAATAATTCTTAGATACAGCTTTTCATACAATTGGTCCCATATCCGACCTCTTTCTAGCATTTTATTTTTTCCCTCATATATGTGTTATGTACTAAAAATCATACTTTTGTTTTACTGGACCATTTTCCAGTCATATTGAACTAAACAGTCTGTTTTATTACTGTAAGATTAAAATATTAAATGACTTAGGATCTGATAGGCTGCTCTCATTCAAATAGTAGTAAGATTCTACAAAAATTCATCTTACAACTTCAACACAAGTGACAAGTGCTGAACAACTGTGGGATGAAAAGGTGGATTTACCATAGGTGAATTATTAGTTTTAGTTTTTTGTGATTTTTTTTTCAGTTTAGCTAAATATAGACCATACAGACTGCGGCATGAAACTTATAACAATAACCATGTATACATATGAAGTCTAAATAAATCAATTAAAAATCAGCAGAAAATTATCTGTATGAAATACACCATGGTACATACACAAATACTGCATATGAATACTATAGATAAGTAACTTTTTTAATTTCTGCACATGGTAAAACTATTGCACATAATAAGATATTACACATAATGATAATGTTTTAGCACATGATAACATAAACTGCATGATACTGCCCATGTTAGACTGTTGCACATGGCATCATACATTAACCTCACAGCTCCAGTGGAAAAGCTAAAACGCAAACCTTGACAGAACCATCGCTTTTAGGGAGTTTTTTTTTAACTGCATGGCAGACTGCGTTAAAGCCAATCTAATCCTGGAGGAGAACAGGTTCAGAGAGGGCGGTGACTCGGGCCGCCAAACAAGCCGAGACGTTTCTGAGTCATCCTTCATACACACCCAGAGAGGCATTGTGTTTTATACCAGTTCCTACAGCTCAGCTCTCAGAGCAGAAAAGTATGGCAAATTCAGCACAAAGAGGCTCTAACCAGCAATGACAGGTCTGCTGATCGCTTTTCATTCAACATCCTTTAATTGAATGAGAAGGATTAGCGTAATTCTATGCGTGATGTTAAAAGAATTTTGGAGATGATGCGAAGATTTCATTCGGAAGGAGACAGAGTCAACACTCTCTACTGCTGCGTTTCCACCTCCGTATCGTCTTTATCTCTGTATGCGAAAGGATGTCAAAGAAACTGTTTTATCTTTGATATGTGTTGTTTGCTTATGCATACATTTGTATGCAAAAAGTGTGAACACTCCCGGTCAAATTACAGTTTGGTTGATACACATCCTCTACAAGGAAAACGCTTAAATATGACTTTTTTTTTTAACGGTTTAGCATATAATTCCTATTTGCATATATATTTGCATACTGGAAAATATTATATAGATAATGTAGGACAATGTTTAAATGTGCTGCATTAATTGTGCATTAAAATGTGCAGGAGTATGTCTTTATAGATGATGAGAACTCAACAAAATATAATTTGATATATAATTTGCATACATTTTTGCACACGACTGCAAGCTCGTGTAACAAGACTCTCCTAAGAACGGAAGCTACTTTAGGAGTACACATCTAGTACAGCTTTCAGTAAATATAATCGGTGTAAAACAGTCTAGAACAGTGTAAAACTAGAACCGGTGTCAAGACTAGAACTAGGTGTAAAATTAGAACTAGAACCAGTCTA
Source organism: Hemigrammopetersius urotaenia (assembly GCA_037974485.1). NCBI lineage: Eukaryota > Metazoa > Chordata > Actinopteri > Characiformes > Alestidae > Hemigrammopetersius > Hemigrammopetersius urotaenia. The sequence continues at coordinate 1,722,285 of JBBPDC010000156.1, read as the reverse complement.
GAACCGGTGTTGGTACTCCTGCTTGCTCACTGTTTACTGCTGTTTCTCTCGGCGCACCACCATTCGGCCGCTCTCCGGAGGCCCTCCCTCTGAAGGTTTTCCTCACCCACTTGTAGGCGGAGTCTATCCTAAAAGTTCTCTGGGGTTCAAAGATTTAGTGTTTTTTCTGTTTGTTTCTTAAACCTAAAACAAAAGAAATTTGTTCATTTTTGTTCTTTATGTTCATTTGCGTGTGGCGCCGTTTAAAAAAACCACAGTAGCATTTTTATTATTACATGTTTTTAAATTACAGTTACTTTAGTTTTACATGACACAGGGACACGAAACAAAGCTCAGTTTGATGTCTGACACTTCGAGCACCAACACACACCGGGCACTTCTATAAAAGCAGTTGTTTTATTGTATGATTTTCCATTTGTTGTGCTTCTGGCACAGATTTGTACCACTCGTGTTCTAAGGGTTAAAACCGAAGGTCTCATTTGCTCTGGGTAGAATGAAAAGGTGCTGAAAACTGGTGAGCAGAAGTGTTACACAGTAGCACTGACACGTGAGGCTTGGAAGACTCTGACACATTCTCGCCACACACACACACACACAGCCTCCAACTTCCCTCCAGCAGTGATTAAACCTCTGCGGTAAAGCAGCTGTCAAGTAATTTTGGGTCATTTCACAAAATCGGTACATTTTCAACTTTTCTCAGTTTTTTAAATATCTCTGCAAAGAAGACATCCCAAAGTGACAAATAATTTTATGGTACAATTTCAGGCTATTGGTTTTATTTATTGTATGATATTTTATGATATATCATCATAGAAAAGTAACAGAACTGACAGTAACATGGTTGATGATTTCAAGTCAATTTGCCTCTTGTTAGCTAATGTTCAAGGTCACAAGATCAGATGTCATACAGTTTGAAATGATATTACTTATAGATAAGATACAAAATGTTATATTTTGATTAATATGTAAAAAAATTGATAAAAGCAATTACTTGTATGATGTCCCCACCCCCAACAATCTCACAAAAGAACAAAATTCTCCATTATAGAAGAGAGAAACTTATGTGTGTTTTAAATGTTGGAAATCCTCTTCCTGTAAATTATGTTACTGCTTTATTATTTTGGCATTATTTTACAGGGTTTTTTTGTGTCAGTAGCAGGGTTGACTTGAAATCAGGGGACACTGATAAAATGATTTATACTGTACAGAAATTACATGTGTTCATGCTAAAAATATTGCTTAACAATGAGATTACTTTTAGAACAATGAACAAATGTGAAATGTGAAAATTTGATCATTTTCCAACAATATACTTAATTTTAAGGTTGCATTGATGATAAAAGATGTACTGTTATGTTTTAAAATTATGCATGTATCTGGTATTTTAGTGATTTCATGACAGATTATTTCTCTGGGACGCAAAATATTCCATGGAATTCCACGGAATTACCCCTTTGCTATTTTTTCAAAACACAATGAACCCCAAGTTCATGCTTTTCAGCCTGAAAAAACAATGTAATGTTCCATAATGAGTGATCTTTTACTTATACTGTAAATAAAGATGAATTCACATTTAAAATGCAGTCCAGAGAAGTTGCAGTTAAAGTGTTTGCAAAAAATACACTCATGCAAATTCATCTCTTATCGCAGATCAGACAAGGCATATTAGGCAGACATGTTTAATTTAGCTTCAGGTTCACTTCTACTACTGTTTTATGCTATGCTTTGTTTATGGAGTCATACAGTGTCAGAAACCACTTACACAAGTTTATTCAGAATTACTTATATCATAGAACACCTCATTTTCATTGATTTTTGAGAAAGGGGTTTAACACAGCACATAATTACTGTTAACGTTTTACTCCACAGGCCATACTGTCTATATTTGGAAGCAAAGCTGCAAAAAGCTCAGTGTTTTTGTGATGTCACAAAAACAAAATAATTTACTTGCTGTTTATCCACCTATTGAGCCTACAGCAGTTCAGCACTTCACTTATGCCTACTGCGAAATAATTTTAGTGCACATTACAGGGCAGGCAATCAGAACAGGGCTCATGTACATATATCAGTCTTAAAGGCAAAGTAGCTAAAAATAGCCTGTTTAAAAGGCTGACAGAAGATTGCAAAATGGTCATGTAAGAATTAATTATGACTGTTAATATATAAAATAAAACATGGATATATAAAATAAAAGATGGTCTTTTAACATCCCAAGAAGTAGCAAATGTTTTATATTTTTTTAATTTTTCCATTATTTATTCTCTTCTGAAGAGCCTCGTAGCTCCAATGCAAAACTAAAGAAAAACTGAAGAAAAACACCAAACATGTCTCGGCTGATCAACTACGCTTGAGGTGAAGAAAAAATAGTTTAAATTAGTCTTTTGGATGAGCAATCTCTTGCAGAAGAGGTGTGAAGAAGGGTGTGAATCAACGCTGGAGGCTTCGGTGCTGGCGATGAGAGCTGTGTTCGCAGAAACAGAGACAGTCTGTTTGCCTTTCGTCCGCAGTGTGTGGCCACAGAGTGCTTTCAGGATGAACTCGAGGCTGTGGAAGAACAAAACCAGCTTATTCTGTGGTATAAAACAAGATTATTCAGTGTTTGATTCCGAAATGTTTACACCGGCCTCTTAGGTCAACAAATGGTAGGAGGCAAATATTCCACACTCTCATTGATGCAAAAACATCTTTTCCATCACATTTTGGATAAAAACACAAATTTAAAGGACTCTTATTATGGAAAACTTAACATTAGTTACCATAAGAACAAATGCAAATAAGTTCTGACTGTGATCTTGAGACAGACAAAGAATTGTATGAAGCAATTATTGTCCAAAACCTTTGCACAGTATTGTATTTTGAAGTAAAATCCCATATTGTTCATGAAATGAAACCCAAACAGCAAAACCAGCCCATTTTGAATGTACTGTTTTGTGATGTCTCAAAAGTCAACACATTTGCATATATAAACAGTTAAGCCTCATTCATTGGTGTTAAAATTATAAGAAGTGTTAGAAGCCAGTGACGATGTACTAAAGCATCAAACTGAAGGCCTAAACCATCAAACACTCAAAACTGCATTGTTAAGCGTTGTTAAGTGTTGTTTACTGTCAAATAGACTTTCAAGTGTGATGATTTAGGTGCCGTTTGTACAGTGCTCAGCAGATGGCAAGCTTCCAACTCTTCCACCAACATACATTCAGAATTGGTGGATTGTGTCCACCAAAAAATCCATCATGCAGTCAAGTGTGTTTGTGTTAGAAAACATAGGCACTTTACACACTGAGCCAATGCATCGGCCACAAATGCATTCTTTGTTTTTTACTGTTGTCCAGCTTTACAAAATGTTAGCAAAAATCCTACTCAACTTAATGACTAAAAATCCGAAAACTTTACTGATACCAGAGAAAATTGTGTATGTAATGACAGTAAAGACTCACAGGGAAACAGGGACAAGAGCAATATAAAATAAATTAAATATTTAAAAAATGATATGAAAATACACTAGGCTATAGACAAAAATGCTTGTTGTAATTACTATAGATAAGTAACACAGTTGAGTGAAAATCTACCAACACAGAGGGTAGTTTGGAGTAAGTTATTGCACACAGTAGAAATCAGTAGTAATATTAAGTAACAAAACGTAATACTGGCATTAGTAGTGATGTTTCACATGAAGACTATTGCATGTAAGATACTGGAGATAATGAAATGATTCTGCACCCATTTATTGCACATGGTAAGAAAGCTGCACATGAGATATTGCACGTAGTGAGAAACTGCAGCTTAGTTTTTGTCTATTTATGCAAAATTAGATTGTGTCAGGAATTTGATATTCAATTTATTTTGCAGGCATGTGAAGGATCACACTCTTAGGATAGATTGTTTGGTTTTTTTTTGTTTATACTCAAGATAACTTTATCATTTAGCCAAAATAATACCAGCTACAACAATGTAGTGTAGTTTCATAGAACATAATTTGCTAATTTAATCTTACATGGTGACTTGAAATGATCACAACAAGTTCACATGAAGTTGTTAAACCTTAAAGCCCATTTGACCTAATGTGAAGCTATTTTTGTAAAATTTGTACATTTAGTTTATGTACGTTTTGTAATTAAATTGCTTATTATATTAAAATATATTATACTGATACATCTATTAATGAAATGCATTTTCTATGTGTGTGAAATGGCACACTGTTAGGACAGATGAGGTACGATGTTTCTATTTTAGAAAATATTTGCATTATGCGTTAACATTATCATTGTTTCGATTTTCGATTTATGGTATTTAGCAGATGCTATTATCAAGAGTGATGTACAATAGTGCTTGAGTACACATGTGTTCTTCAACACAAAAAGCTAGAGTTGCATCAACATCCATTATTCAACCAAGCAACTGCCAGCTAAGTTACACACCTTGATTATGTTGAGCAGCTCTATATTGTCCAACTCAATTTCACTTTAGACTAAATTACAGTTTTTGCCTTTCAGCTCATTCAACCTCACAGTTGCTATGAAAGTGTGTTTGTGGGCGGGGCCGGGATGTACGAGTTAATGGTGTTGCCTTCTGTCGTAGTTAATACACCATGCTGCTGTACCACCAACTTCCACAGCCTGGTATATATAAATGCTGTTAATCCACATGTGATCACATGACCAGTGTGATGGAAAGTGAGTATTGATACAGGAGAAAAAGCGGCACCTACAAAAGAAGAGGCTAAGACTCCGTTCTTGATGCATGGGAAAGCCATTGGCATGCCATTGTGGGCGCCCTTCTGCTGAGCAAATAGTTCAAACTGCACTCCCTCCCTCTCCTATTCTTCCCCCGGCACATTGTTTGTGTCCTTGCATTTCATTCGGCCTGGGGAAGATTGGGCGCAGGGCTGGTGAGCAAACAGTCCACAGAAGAAGCCCCGCCGTCCTCCCCGTTCCCAAGAGAGCTAGCATTTGGAGCTGCGGCTCCAGGCTGTCAAAGGGACAGCAGAGTTTATGTCAGGATGCTGAATTAATTGCTTTAAGCTGAGAGGGCTGGCCACTTTAATCATGACCATTCAGCCGACTGGTTCCCTCAGATTAAAAGCCTATTCACCATCACCTTAAAGTGGAGTCCGATGCTTTATTAAATGCACGGAAAGAGAGAGCACATCGAAGCACCAATTTTAAGCAGAATTATCAGGAATTTCTGTCCATTTATATGGGGAATAAGCTGTGAAAGGTCTATTTCTGAGGAGCAATGACTGAGTAAATAACAAACATCAGTAATTTGAGGATTTCTAGTAAGTATGATGCATACACAGCTTATTGAATATGCCTTTCAGTATTAAAATGTTCTATGTATGATATAGATGTCATAAAAATGTCAAATATAGTCTTCTGCATCACAAATATATTACAAATGTCAAATATAGTCAATTGTACCAAACATGCATACAAAAATGTGAAAAATCGTATATTGCTTCACAAATATCTGACAAAAAAAAATCTGTCAAATATAGTCTATTACATGAACAAATATGGGTAAAATGTCCATTCATGGACTATAACTAAAAGACTATAGTGGACACTATTATCCAGCTTTAACATGCCATTTTTTCATCACCGATGAAACATGAATTTGCTATAAAGCAGGTTTTAACACACTGGGTGGTATGTATTTTACAAGGCCAGTATGTTAAACATCTCATTGATCACGAGCCCATTATAGGCAGACTGTTTGTTTTGGGGGTCTTGCTCCTACTGTGGGAAACAGATGGGACTAAGCAGAACTGGGACACGTTAGGGCCTTTAAAAAGACCCCACGTTTGCAGATAATCGGAAAGCAATGAACACCCAATAACTGGATGCTAACACTTTACTGAAGGGTAGCTTGACACTTACATATGCTTTCAATAACAACTGACATAAACCTACATAAAGATTTATAAAGGATTATTCCATTGAGTGTCAATTATCACAAAAATAATTTTCTTGTAATTTAACCTGTTATGAACTGACTAGTTGAAATAAGCATTCATAAGTGTGTAGATAGTTTTAGGTCAGTGATCATTAAAGGTTCTCGTGTAAACATTTTATGAATTTCATATCCTGTCATAATTTGTCACTACTAGTCAAGATTTTTGATCACTACAGGTTTTTACCACTTATCTAATAATTCCATAAACATTTTTATTATTGTTAAACTGGAAAGTTGTTGATTGAACAACTATAAATGAAAATGTATGAAATGAAGCCAGTTTCTTTTCTAAGATGAGAGAATCTGTAACAGTGCAGGTCTGACTCCTATTAACTGATTGTTGGTGATACAGAGTCAAATTCTAGACTGTCCTTTAACTTTAAATGCACTCGTTACTGTTTCAGCACTTAATAGCTCCTTAAATATCTAACACTGGTCTAGTTATCACCATTATAATTATAGTTATATTAGGGGGCTTTTTGTAGGTCAGTAGTGATGAATAATAAAAATATGACATTTTCTGGAAAAATAAATGGCCTAAAATGGTGAACATACTGTACATACATTTGCTAGTAAAGAATATGTAATAATATGAGTGTATTTTTAGTAAATATTAAATGAGTAACATGTAAATGCAGAAAATGTTAGTGCTTTGACTGGTAGTGTTTGTTCATTAATATAACAATGCATTATCGCAGGTGTTGCATAACCTGGTATGACATCAAACGTTACTATATCTGTTAAGACAAATATGAATCATAAAATTGCATTATTATTGATGGACAATCATTCATGGACATGATCCATGTTTATATGGTTATGTCAATGTTATGTAGCAGGAAAAGTGATACTGCTTCACTGTAAATGTTTGACTCTTATTGAACTGTATGTACATCTGCACAGTTTAGCAGTTCTTTACACTAACTACAAACATTAATTTTATGTCCTCTTTCTATAATTCCATTTACTGAATGTGTCTTTCAGGAACCAACAGTGGTTATTTTACAGTCAAGGTCTAAAGAACCTGTTTTGGTATTTGTAAGAGGAACCATTTATGGATAAACACAATGAAAAGTGGTTTTATAGTTATTTCATGGAATATTGGAGGCTTTGTATATATATATATATATATCCACTGCAAAAATAATATTTAAAATTTTTAATATTTTGCAGTGACTGTTTTTTCACATTAATATTACTAGCCATACTGAATAAAACTAAAATAAATACAAATCCCATTCTACAGTAAACAGTGATGTGTGTTATATCAGTGAGTTCTTGGTGAAGTTCAGTATTACTTTAGTTTCATCAGAAACCTTGTTTGACTCGATCAGTCCTTCGTTAAATTAAATCAGGAGCTGCTGATGGAGTTTCACCATCCAAACAACGGCTGGAGGAAC
>JBBPDC010000156.1:1702420-1713315 GCA_037974485.1 Hemigrammopetersius urotaenia | reverse complement strand
TTACACACACAACTAATCTGATACTGTTACACACACAACTAATCTGATACTGTTACACACACAACTAATCTGATACTATTACACACACAACTAATCTGATACTGTTACACACACAGTTAATCTGATACTGTTACACACACAGTTAATCTGATACTGTTACACAAACACAACTAATCTGATACATTTACTGCTTTACTGTTTGTTTGTATTTATTCTAATGTTAACTTTACTGGCAGAAAGACACATTATCACACGCCGAGAAATATGGATTGAAACTATTTGCACAGGGGCCTAAGACATTTATACAGTATTGTGCGTATGCATATACACACAACACACACACAATACACACACACGCACACACACACACACACACACACACACATACACACACACATATGAGGATGGTGCTACTGAAGACTCTTCTCTCACTCTTCACATGTAGGAGAGCTGAAGGGTCAACTTTAGTTCAGTTTTAGGGCCCCTCAACCTATTCATAAACACACACACACACACACACACACACACACACACACACACACACAAATACAAACAGTGGCGGCTGTTGACACAAACCTCGGTGTGAGACGGCTATGAAAGAGCCGGAATGTCGCACCACAGTGTCAGAAAGACAGTCCTCACATTTCCTCACCTCCAGCTCTCAGAGCTCAGACTGCACCCTCACCAGTAGAGAGATGAGTGACAGCTGTCCGTCACAGCTTATCAGAGACTGAACTACACCGTTTTAAACAGAATTTTGAATAATTAAGCAAAACTGAAGTGAATCAAATTAAATAGAGTGTGATATAACTACCCAAAATTGAAGTGAATTGAATTGAATTCTACTGAATTGAATTTAATAGAAATTAATAAAACTGAATTGAACTGAATTGAATTGAACCCTGGGTGTGAATTGGATTGGACACCAGATATGAACTGAATATAATTTAATTGAACTGATCACTGGATGTGAACTATATTGAACAGAATTGAATTATACACTGGTGTGACCTGAATTGAACAGAACTTAACTGAATTGCATTGAACACTGGATTCTGGGACTGACCTGGACTGAATTTAACTGAATACTAATGTGTTAAACTGAGCACTGGATTTTAATAGAGTCAAATGGAAATATATTTGTTAAAATTAAACTAAATTTAAGTGAACCAAACTGAATTCAACTACATTAAATGGGACTATTTGAACTGAACTGGAGTGAACTGAGCTGAATTTAGTGAGCTAAACCAAACAGACCTAAGCTTACAATTCAGTTTAATTTAATTTAAACAAATTGACGTTGAATTGAATTGATGATGGCTCGGCTCAGTTGAGGGACTTCAAACCAATCAACTTTAAGTTTAGTGTACATAAGTGACCTGAGAACTTCTATTCCACAAACTTCAATATCATGTGATTTTACCACTAAACATCCACTGAAATAAAGCAGGAATTACAGTTTTGCAGAGAAAATTTTAGTTCCAGTGTATTTTTCTTTCAGTTTGGAAAAAAATCAGATAAACGTATCGGGATGCATGCCCAATCAAAGAATTTTTTTTTTTTTTTTTTTTACTGAAAAACACACTAAACAATAAGCAGCAGAAAAAGAAGAGGACGCATAGAAAGAAGAACAAGAAAAGGAAAAAGAAGAAGATGAGACAGAGGAGGAAGAAGAAGAAGAAAAAAGATAAAGAAGATGAGGCAAAGAAGGAAGAAGAAGAAAGGGTATAACAACAAGAAAAAGAAAAGAAAGCAGCATCGGGAGAAGAAGAAGAAGAAGACGAAGAAGAAAAAGAAAAGAAAAAAGATCAAGAAAAAGAAGAAGAACGGGAGACAGAGGAGGAGGGAGAAGAAGAAAAAGACAGGTTTATTTAATCATATAATTTCTTTATTATATATATTTGTTCTTTTAATTATTATTATTTTTATTGTAATTATTATTATTAATATTGTTGTTGTTGTTGTTAATAGTACTGTTGTTTGTTAAGCAGTAAAAATATTGACTTTTTTAAAAAGTGTAATAAAAGGTGTATAATTAGTAATCAGTAATGCTTCTTAATTAATCATTATTCATAATAATTCATAATTATTAAAGTTTTATTAGCAAGGTAACATCTGAACTCTGGCCTCAAGTATTTTCTACCCAGAAGAGGCACTCAGGCAAGGGTGAGATGAGAAGAAATTAAATCATGAAAGAAAGATCATATAATAGAATGCAACTTCACTCTAGCCCATTTTGTTATATTTAATATAGAAATCTCACAGCACTGCATTATTGAAACATCAGTTATAACAAGAACAACAAGAACAACAACAACAACCACAACAACAACAACAATAATAATAATAATAATAATTATAATAATAATAATAATAATAGGTTAATGTAGTGTAATATAATCAAGTAAAAAGCCATAGAAGCAGGTTCATTATTGCTTTTGATATTATTTTGTTTGGACGTCCAGCCTGAATATTCAGCCCTCATTAAATCTGCAGCAATAAAATGAGTCAGAAAAAAACGCACACCTTTAAAAAGTCTTCAGTGCCAAATTTAATAACGACTCTACACGGCTACACTCATATTCACAATCAAAATGCCATAAATTACAGTATCAACAAAACATAAAGTGGAGGAGGAGTCTGTGTGTGAAGAGCACACGTGCCAGAGGAGGTTTATTTTTATGAAAATGTACATCAGGATGTTAAAGTCCAGCAGCGCCATGGAGCTACGAGGAGTTCATGATGGGCCTGGAATACACACCTTGGTAATAAGGAGCTTCTGAGAGGAGGTTGGGGGTCTCCAGACCACTTTTGGTCGTCATGGCACCCAGAGAAATGGAGGCAGAGAGCGGCGAGCCATATCCAGAGTGCTGGACTGCCTGCTCGTAGCTCTTCAGCTCCATTCTGTGATTCTGCTGCTCTGAAGACATGAGGTTGGTGATGGAGAAGGGGTGGTTGAAGGAGTAGTGGTGCTCTGGCTTCAATGCCGTGTCGTGGGAGTGGAGTGGGTGGTGGGACAAAGAGTGAGGATGAGGGTGGGGGTGAAGGTGAGGGTGAGGGTGTGGATGAGGGTGATGGAGCTGCTGAGGTTGAGGAACGTGGTGCTGGTGGTGATGAAGCTGGGCCAAAGGAACTGGTGACTCTGGTTGTTCTGGGCTCAAAGCTGGTCTGGCTTTGACTTCTGACCGTTTCTGCTCCTTGGTTGGTGTGCCAGGGGGAGGAGAACTTTTAGAACTCTGGCCTTCAGCCTCCTTCCCACTGGGCTCCTTCTCCAGGTCCTTCTCGCACTTGAAACGTTTCTGCCTCCTCAGGTAGCAGCCGTTCTCGAACATGTTCCCCGAGTCTGGATGGAGCGTCCAGAAGGAGCCCTTACCAGGCTTGTCTGGAGATCTGGGCACCTTGAGGAAGCAGTCATTGAAGGACAGCGAGTGACGGATGGAGTTCTGCCAGCGTTGCTGGTTCTGCCTGTAGAAAGGAAACAGGTCCATGATCCACTGATAGATCTCGCTGAGCGTCAGCATCTTGGAGGATGACTGCTGGATGGCCATGGTGATCAGTGAGATGTAGGAATACGGAGGCTTGGCATGAGTGTAGCTCCGCCGGTAGGTCTTGGGGTCCCTGGGCCTGCCGGACTGGCCATAAACTGGGCCGACCATGTTCATGCCGGAGTAAGAACCCAGGGAGTTCATGGGTGTTGGAGAACCTCCGTTCATCGGGCTCATGCTGGGGTTCAGGCTGTTTCCCATGGAGCCTGGAGATCCTCCAGCGTTCACATAGGACATGGAGTTCATGGAGCTGGCGGCACAGCTCAGGCCCTGCACGCCCATGTAGGAGCCCACTGAGGTCACTCCAAGCCCTCCGCTCATACCTCCAACAGTGGTGTAGCACTGTAAGAAGAAAGAAATGGTTCATTAGACTGTCAGAAAAATGATGGTGGCCTCCAGGAATCCCATATTTGAGGCCCTGAATGTCACATCATGTCATATTCTGAGGCTCTATAGAAAACCCCCTTTTAGACAAAACATTTCACAGTAAAGACATCTTAGTTCATATTAACAGATTAACAGTTATTTCCTGTTTAATTTTATAATGAAATCATGTATAAATGCAAAAGGTATTGTAAAAATAGTGCCTTGAATTGAAAAAAATGTGTGTATCCATACACACACACACACACACACACAACCACAAACACACACACACACATATATATATATATATATATATTCAGTCACACATTTATCTATATTTATCTATACATTTATCTACTGTTTTCAGCACATCCAATGTGTTAAATATCAGAACGTGTCTGAGTTTGATCAGGTATTAAAAGTAATCCATGAAAGTAACCCAGATTTTATGAAACAAAAAAATAAGATAGTGTTAATAAGCCTCACTTTGATTCAGTCACAGAGAGCTCCAGTTTGTAGATTGTATTTTAATGACAAAATCATTACTTAGTCCAGTTTCTCAGAAAAACGAAAGTTTTTTATTGTTTTACTGTGTGCGGTATAAGACATTAAAAGTATTAATAATCAGTTCCTAGATGAACACAGCAATTCATTTCTTCCCATTCTCAGATGAAATACGAAGCGGGGGGCTAGGTGTGCAGTGATGCCACACCGGAATGAGGCTTGAAATAAATAGTTTTTTAGAATAGAGTGCTAAACGAGAATTTGGTTTGTTTGCAGAGAAAAAAATCAGAAAAACAAAACGATCATAAATAATGTGCAAAAACGAGTAAACTGAATGAGCCCAAAAGGAGACCAGCTAAAAAGAGATACCTACACGAACACATCCATCTCTGCTGGAAGAAAACCTCCCGTCTTTTTCCATTTTCCGTTTTTATTGATTTAATTTGTTTTTGTTAAAATAAGAGAATATGCAAATATAACCAAAATTATTTTTAAGGAACTTGTATATTTATTTTTACAGATTTGCAACATTTTAAACACCAGCTGCCCTTGACATGGTGAACAGAATTTTTATAATAAACAAACGGGCAAAATTATTACAAACCTATTTTTACATTAGCTTTCATTATAATTTAAGATGTATTTGTTCTTTTATTTATTCTCATAATGAGCGAATGGGCGAATAGAAAATGGCCCACAATTACTCAGTTGCTTAAATTATATTTATATATACATTTTACTTCGTATTTTAAGATTTTAGTTTATTTCTTTTTTGCTTGTTTTTTTATTTACCCACACCGTGTAAACATCTATTCGCGACTGGGTGAATAGAAATGGTCCAAAATTACTTAGAATAAAATACATTTTTACATGAACTTCCATCATAAGTTAAGATTGTTTTCCACTTTCCTGTACGTTTTTGGATGACCGAGGTTTTGTTTTCCTGCAGCGCGAGATGTTCATCAACACAGAAGAACACAACGGTTGTCCTGATTTATAAACTTTTTCGTTTTTTATTTCATTGAATAATAATAGTTTTTTATTATTTAATTCGTTTGGGCTGCAGGTGGTGAGTTCTCGCGAACTCTCGTTTAATTTGTTGTTGTTTACTAAAATTGTTGTCTTTAAGTAATAAATAATATTTACATAATTTGATTGACAAATGCCATGTCTCCATAGAACGACGGATAAAGAAGCGGTTCTTTTAGTGCAAAACAGAAAATATTAACTATTAATAAAACATCAATAATATTAACCTATTTGAAAAAAATAAAATAATTGCTAACATTTTGTTTCTGATGGATATTGTCAGTGAAAATTCTGGTATAGGCGTAATTAAAGCGCGTGGTTTTTTGCAGGTTTTCTCTATATAAAATGCCTAAAGCCTGTATTCTGCTGGTCCTGAGGACCCTGCTCCTCTGGTACTGGTCCCAATAGCGGAGAGGTGCTGCCCAGTTTGCTCAGAGAGGGTCTGGAGGCGCCTCAAGTCAATATTTGATCGCAAAAGTTAATATTATCTCAAGGCCAATATTGAGCTACAGACAGGAGGGGTATGAATAAAAGTGCGCACCTCTGGCTCTGCGTAATAGGAGCTCCAGTCTGGGTGTCCGGTTTCGTGCCCTTCCATTTTCACCGCTCCTAGCATGGCTCACAAGCCCCCGCGCAACTCTGACGGACTGGAGACCCGCACGCTCTGAGGGACCCGCAGACTCAAGCTCTGATCTGCTCTGCAGCTCCCGAGGAAGATCAGACCGCCTGCTGACGAGGAGCAGGCTCAGTGACGTGGGCTAAGCTGCTGTGGGGTGATAACAGGGCTGTGGGATCACCAGTTCAGTCCTGGAGTCCACTGATCCATCTCCACACTTTCACTTTTTCCAAGCTCACACCTGAGCCAGGTGCTCAAGAAGAATAGATGTGCACTTCACAATATTTTTGTTCCAAACACACCTGAATCAGGTGCTGCTGTCGCGTTTCTAAGTCCCATCCTAAGGAAGCACTAAGCCAGTCCACGTTTTTGCTCTTCCCCAACTATGAACTCTCACCTGAGCCAGGTGTTCAATATGAAACTAGTTCCAGACACACCTGAATCAGGTGCTCGGCTGCTGTTGAAGTGTTTCTTATCCCAAAACCAATGAGCCAGTCCACATTTTTGCTCTTGCCAAACTTACACCTGAGCCAGATGTTCAAGTAGAAGTCTAAAGCTTTTCTCTATTCTGGTTCCAACCACACCTGAATCAGGTGTTCAATCAGAAGTCTACAGTTTTACTATGTTCTAGTTTGCAAAAATAACCGACTTACCTAGAGGAACTCATGGCAGATTTATTATTTTCTAGTTCCAAACTCACCTGAATTAGGTGCTAAACTGCTGTTGAAGTGTTTCTCAGTCCGATCCAGAGAAACCCCTGAGCCAGTCCAGCTCTTTTCTAGCTACAAACTCACACCTGAGCCAGGTGTTCCAGCAGAAGTCTACAGCTTTTCTCTTTTTTAATTCCAAACACACCTAAAGCAGGTGCCAAGCATGTGGAAGTGTGTCTTAATCTCAGTCTGTTCACGTTTTGCTCACACATAAGCGAGGTGTTCCAGCAGAAGTTTGCACCTTTACAGTGATTGAGTTCCAAATCGTCTGAATCAGGTCTCATCTGTTGCTGAAGTGTTTCTCAAACTGATCCTGAGGGATCCCTCAGACGGTTAATAATTCTGTTTTTTCCCAGCTTTGAACTCATACCTGTACCAGGTGTTCAAGAGGAACCAATGCTAGATTTACTGCGTTCTAGTTCCAAACACACCTGAATCACGTACTTAGCTACTACTGAAGTGTTTCTCAACCCGATCCTGAAGGACCTCCATGCCTGTCCATATTTTGCTCTTTTCCAGCTGCGAACTTACACCTGAGCCAGGTGTTCAAGCAGAAGTCTACAGCTTCACTGTATCAGGTACATGAAAATGTCCCAGTCCAGTCCAGGGGGGACCTCAAACCCACGTTCCAGTTTCAATATCTTTAAACACAAAAATGTGTTTGTTGATATGATTTTCCATCCAATACTGTGAGATTCCAAATCAGACCCACCATTTGGTCTTTACCAACTAATTTGGTCTTTACTAAAACCTGAATCAGATCAATCCACACTTACTTGGTGTTCAAGCTTCAAGCATGTGTCAAACATGCTCACATGGCTGAAGTGTTTTTGGAGTTGGAGCACATCATAAATATGGACTGGATCAGAATGTCAATTTTTTCCATTTTTTAAAAACTCAGACCTAAAAGGGACCCCTCAGATAATCCACATATTTAGTTCTAACTCTGCTCCCAGCAGCTCTTTACCAGCTCCTCTGTGTTCTTGATTGCTTGGTGGCTTAGTTGAGGTTGTTGCTGGCTGTATTGGGAAAACTGATTTTTGTGAACCTCCAACTGCATGGCAATCCCCTTGGACTCCACAAACCCAGATTTAGACTGATTAAACCACAAAGGGCAACTGAACAAAGTTGAAGAGTTGAGATTAAACACTTTTCTACACAGTTGTAGAACACCTTAACATTGCAGGGACTGTCTCTAAGCTTAATATGAAAAGTTTAAGCTCTAAAAAGATCTTTCACACTGCACCGGCCCCCTGCTAGTGAAGCCTTCAGTCAGAGAAACGTGTATTAGAGTTCCTCCTGACTGAGTGTGGTCTCATTACACATTTACATATGACTGTTTTAAGGCAATGAAAATGAGCCCTTTCTGAAAAATGCCACAGTGGTGATTCACTGCGTGGTTCTTAGTAGCTACACTACTATCCCGTTCAGTCTCATTCTTGTTATTGTCAAGTAAAACTTTTTTCAGAAAGCGACATGTTCAAAGGTCAATTGATCGTGTTTGGGAATTTGTTGAGTGTCGTTTTTATTTTCCAGAACAGTGGAGCACTGATGAACACCGAGTTCCAGAGGTTTCGAAACAGAGCAAAGGGTCGACTTAAAATCAAAATACACTCTTATCTCTCAGCAAAACAAAAACAACAGGGAAACTACGTCATTACTGGCGTTAATACTAGGTAGGAGGTGGGTCTGTGGTGACTGGGTTCTCTTTATTGGGCCATTCATAGAAATACTAACTCAACCGCGCACCTGTGATGACAGAAAGCAGCATCCCTTACCAGCCCAAATGAATATTTATCTCTTATAATACAGCACATCCATGGTAATCGCTTTCTAATGGAAGCCTCTCAAATCACACTTTATTTTCTGAAATATTAAGTAGGTCATTTATGCTGGTGGAGTGGTGTTCCTTTGGAGCATCAATTTGTCTAAGACATCAGAAAGCGAACAAGCAAATGACACTGTTTTTGCTAAATCCATTATAGGTAATTAAAATTTTTTTTATCTACATTTTTTACACTGATGACCATAATAGCTTATGCTGCATTACTACCGAGTTTTAAGCAAGTTCACTTATTTTAAAACACTTATTTTAAAAAATGTGTAGAAATGAATTTCTTTGTTCATTTCTAGTTGAAGGGAGTTTTTTCCAGTTCTCCAGTTCTTTCCAATATTCATAAGCAGACCAAAAAGACTAAATAAGAACATTTATTTCATTTACAAACACTGTAAATGAGCACAGTACAGATCTGTGGAGCAACAAAAGCCTGTTGCATTAAGGAAGCGTGCTGTCTGATATTGGGTTTATCAAATATGTTTCATCACCACAGATAGCTGCAGATAACTGATGGCTGATAAAATGAACCCGGGACACCAGGAAAAGTCTATTGAGCTGAAAAGATGGGGCTGTTTGGCTGTTAATGTATTCACTCTTTAAACACCAGTCCATCCTGTTAGACATATCCTCAGTCTCTCTGTCCTTCTTTTCTCTCTCTGATGTAGAAAGACTTTCTCTGTTGTTTGCTGGCAACAGCCTGTCAGGTGCCAGTAAACACCGCACAGTGGGTTTGGGGGGTTTGAGCCTTTATCCAGCACAGCTGTGGCAGTGGCTGCTGATCTCAGGTCTGTTCTGTTTACCTGAGGACGAACGTGCTAGACAGGACGAATGGGAAAATACACACGAGGAGCTGGAGACAGCAGGATCACCATGGAGTATTTAAAGGCTGGCTTTTGGGTGGATCTGATCATGTACAGCACTGTAGAGTGTAGCAACCATTTGGCATATTTGAACACACAAAATTCTTTAGCCCATTCATCAAGTAAAGCAGGGGGCTTCCATGAGGGAGCAGTGTGTAGAGATGGTAACTTGCACAAGGGTAGCACTAGCTGTCCTGGGATTAAAACCAACAACCTTCTGTTTGCAGGGGCAACACCTTAACCTCTAGGCCACAAAAGAATCAGAATCACATTTACAATCTGAAAACTTATTGATCCTGAAGGAAATTACTTACTTTACCACAGCACAGGCACAAAAAGAGCAATATAAAATATAATATAAAGCCAAAATTAAACACTCCAGAAAATACTGTAGTCAGAAAAATTATGTGTATATAAATACTATAGAGAAATTAATAAATTGCCGCTAAATTACTGTGGTTTTATCAGAAACCTGGTTTGACACGATCAGTCCTTCATTAAATTAAATCAGGTGCCGCTGATGGAGTTTCACCATCCAAACAACGAGGAACCGAGGAGGAACCTGGAACCAAACCGGTGTTCTCACCAGCTCACACACTCTCAGCTACTGTTACACACACAACTGATCTGATACTTTTTACGTCTTTCTCTGTATTTTTTACATCTTTGTTTGTATTTATTCTAATGTTAACAGAAAGACACTTTATGACACACTGAGAAAATGGCTTTAAACAAATTGCATAAGACTTTTGCACATAACAGCTCCCACTCATTGTCATGCTTTATGCTTTTTTTTTATTCTTTTACTTTTTGTTTAATTCCTTATCAGTATTGTAAGTTAATAAAGGGTTATCCTATCTTATCCTATCCTAGTTACAGAACTAAAGATTCTTGGTGTAAGGGAGAAAACACTGTATAAATGAGATTTGGGCCGCTTTACTGTCTGTTTTAGAAAGATCTGGAAGGTGTCTGATGTGTATTGCGGTGAACTGATCCCTATTCTCATGGACTTCTCAAGGCTTAAAGGGAGGCAGTGTGAGGTCCTGAGTCGAGTCCCTAAAGCCAGAGGATCATGTCCCCACTGTCCAGCCTGTGTTTGTTTATCCGAACACCCTCCTACAAGATCCTCATAAATCTGCCCTTTACAAGCTCTGACAGCGAACAGGGCCGCACTGAAAGGGGCCGCAGCCGGACTGCCCTTCAGATTAACACCCCATCAGCCTCCCGCAGGTCCAGAGAAACACACCAACACCGCCCCCCGCCGAGAAACACAAAGACCCTCTTACAGAGGAACAGCGGCCTGCGGAGGGGGGGTCAATACACTATCTTTTACTGCTTAAAACCCCGCCTCTTACACACACACACACACACACACACACACACACACACATACACACACACACACACACACACACACACACACACACA
>JBBPDC010000156.1:1656624-1669072 GCA_037974485.1 Hemigrammopetersius urotaenia | reverse complement strand
TAGAAACACAAACTCAGAACACAGTTTAGATCCTTATTTCCCCAAAACACCTCAATAAAATCACTGCTGAATCTTCTCTTGTGTTTTCTTGATGATCAGTAAAAGCTTAAAGCTCTCGAGTGTGGCCGAATAAAAGCGGCATAATTGTAAATGTGGATCATTATGTAACTAACAATTATTATAGAATATGAAGTGAAAGAGGAAGTGAACTTCTTCCTCTGAATTGAACCTATTCACCAAGTGAAGCAGCGGGCAGCCAGGAACACAGGGAGCAGTGTGTGGGGATGGTCCCTTGCTCAAGAGTACCTCAGTGATGCCACTACCAGTCCTGAGATTCAAACCCATGACCTTCTGATCCCAGCTGCCCAAATTTATAGCAGAACGGCAGTAATAAATGTAGCCGCTGCTGCGGCGAATGGAGTCTAATCACTGATAGCTTTTCAAACTGCTGCAGTGAAACAGAAAAACAGAGCGATCGGAAACAAAGACTTGAACGTGATTGGACGACCACTTCAGCTCCTCACAAATCACTCCAGTCCTCAGGAAAACACAGCAGGAAGGATGACAGGCCGGATCACCGCTCACCATTACACCACATTCAGACATCGGCAAGGAGGAGGTCCGCGAGGAAGATACAAGAAACACACACACACACACACACACACACAAACACATGTACACACACACACACACACACAACACATACACACACAGACTCGTCAGTGCGGTGTCGGGCGGCGTCGCTCCAAAAACATCAAAAATCATTTCAAGATTCATGAAATGAATCACATGGGTAAGACCTGGTATCAGGTTGGGTATCAATTAAAGTATTTTTTCCCATAATGCTACTTTGACTTTGCTACTGATTCCTGAACGAAACTTTTTTCAGAACGTTCCTTTGAAGTATAAACCGCGTGGGTATGACTGTAATGAGTGTGAGTTGCTGGAAGTGAGTGGCTGTATTTATTGACCACAGTGGAATGCAGACTATTCAGTTCAGAAAGCCCCAGCTTTAATAGAGCTGAACAGAAACCCGCCCGCACTTTCGGGAAGGAAACATTCCACTCATTTTCTTTTATTCAGTATATGTTACAAACAATGTTAAGCACCAAACTGAACTAACCAGGTATAAAATGATTCACAACACTGTAAATATTATTCAAAAGGTAAATGAACTACTTATTCTACAATGCATTGCAAATGGGGTCCCTTCATTTGATTGCATACATTCTCCCTATTTTTTTGTATGGTGTTTAGTTTGCCAACACCAAGACCAACACATGTCAGTGAACAAAAGTACTAAAAATAAATAATTATTTTCATTTTGCTATTATATATTAATGTGTACGTTTATCCCCCAAAAAAGTAAAATGTATGTATAAGTTTATTTTTATATAATCATTTCTTATCATTTCTTATTCAAAATGTCGATGAATCTGGTTTTATAGATGTGTGTATTAGGGCTGCACAATATATCACAAATTTACCGTCATCACGATATCAACATGCGCAATATACATATCACGAAAGACTGACTGAACTGCAAATAAATGGTGTTTTTCCAAAATCTTCACTCAGTGCCACAGAGTAGAGGGCAATAAAATCACTGGGCAGTTTTCTTTATCTTCTGCGCTGCTGTTATAGATTGTTCCTTTTGCTATTTTTTCTGGCTAAGAACTTACTATAATTTAAATGATGTTTACATTGCTTTAATTAAAAACAATGTTCAGTGGTTCAAATGTTTTAATGGGGGCATTAAATGCTCTATTCTTACATTAAATGTAAATTCTTTTAAAAAAAAAAGAACGTGTTGGAATGGAAATATTGCATTTCATTTTTTTCTGCATAGACTAGTCAGGGTCTGGAGTCTATGTTACCAGCAAATCCAAAGCAGAAAAACATTTACACTATAAAGGCTACTTATCGCATGTGATATCGCCATCACAACACACAACAACATTATAGGTTAGCATTAGCAGCAAGCAAAGACTCGTACACAAAAGAAAGGTTGAAATAACTCTCTCTACCCACATGTTTGGACAGGACACAGCTTACTAATACTAAATAAACTGAGATAACTGAGATAAATTGGGGGGGGGAGGGGAGTTTAAAACACAAAAATACGGGGACAGCAGCTTCTTCTTCTTCTTCTTTTTATGGCGGTTGACAACTTTTCAGTGTATTACTGCCACCGCTGGACTGGTGGCAGTAATACAGTACAGTTCTTAAAAAAATACACGTTAGACTGAGGGGTTACTGTATTTCTTATATTACCATGTAATGTACAATATTTGACATATATATGCTGTAACAGTTAAAAGTTTCAACACACATTAAGACTCTCTATATTGTATGCTAGTCCCTAGAATTTCTAAATTACTAGAAATACACTCAATATTCTTTACTAAGAAACACATTTACAGTAATTTCACCATCTGAGTTTCTTCATTAGCCAGAAAATTTCATATTTTTATTATTCATCACCTACAAAAAGCCCCCTAATATAACACACGTGTGTGTACTGTTATATTTTATTGGTTCGACCAGCAGGTTCGACCAGTTTAGTGATGGTCACACCTGCAGTAATGACTCCACACAGCTGAGGTTTTCTCTGCTGGTGTTTCTGCACATCATTATTTTTTATTTAATGGATGCACAGCAGGTGTAGGAGGAAATGTTACCCACTCTGTCGTTCCTCACAACGATCGAAAATGACAGCTTTGGCTTTCCAAATGGAGTTGGGCGCTTTGAAGGCGACTCCATTTAATAAATTACAATTACTGAAAAACACTTCAGCCGGGCCACCGGGTGCTTAATCGCTTAAAAGCCTGCGGGATCAAACTCAGCTTCTTGATGGGAATTGTATAATAGTGTTCTCTCGGCCGTAACTGGATAATCCCTGGTCCAGGAACGACCTCCACTATGATAACCTGTGCCTTATCTGCTGCAGCAATTCCAGGAAAGCTGCTCTCAGATCAGTAAGATAGGGCAAACAGCATAATCCCAGCAGGGCTGTCTGCATTTCCGGAGCATTCGACCACCGTTATTAAAAAAAAAAAAAAAGATCTCTTTCTAAAACCAGGTCTGTAGGCTACAGTCTCCAGGTCCTGGCCCGCTTAGATCCACCTTCTCACAGAAATGCTATTGGAGGAAGATCACTACACTATCTCTCACTACAGTCTTCTCTCTGTCTGATCAGAAATAAATCATCATATCTGGAGATGATTGAGTCTGACTTGTTTCTCCTAAACCCACATTTAGGAGACATAAAGAGCAAAAGAGAAAATCAACTTCTCCTGCTGTTCTCCTCGGTTCTCAGTTTCTCCTCTTTAACACATTATGGATCAAAACTGTCTGACTTTGGGAGTCGAGACTCAAATTTGATCACTGAAACAAATTTCAGACTCATTTATAAGAAACTGAGTTTTCTTCTGGATCTTCTGGTGGATCTGAAGATCTGATGGTCTGAGCTGAATGAAGATCAGAGCAGTGAGAGAAGAGAGATTTGATCTGAAGATCATAAACTGGGATCGGGCTGAGATTAGATAAGCTCTTTCTCAGGAGCTGAATTTAAGAAGTTAGAGAAAATGCTCAGAATATCATACCGATCTTAAACTGAGAAACCGACTGGATAGAAGCAGAGATTTTAATTTTCCTTTCTGCTGGGTAGACTCTCAGCATAGCAACTGATTTCTCATCAGTCGAGGGGTGTGCAGAATGAAAGTGCAGAGTGTGGGTGTAGACCTGCTAATTGCTATTGTTTGAGAGGTTTCCTCCCTAAATGGAACAAAACAAAGCAGCCGACCACTGAGGTCCTGCGTCATCTCGCGCTCCACGCCAGATCCATATTTGAATATTTGCCACCCGAAGCTTCCTGTAGTCAACAAAAATGTTCCAAACCAGAAATATTCTGACATACCTGCGTCACCAGATCCTCTGAATTACGCTCAATTAGCAGTTAAAACTCATTTTGATTATTTAGAAGTCAAATTACAAATGATGTTACCAAAGAAGTTCACAAGTCATTTTTACAGAGTCCAAGACAAGTCTCAAGTAGTTGAGCTACAATGTTTACAAACGGCGACTCTAAATGTGGGATTTTCGAGCTGTAAATATTTAGAAGATATGCTAATCGGCCACGGCCCGCGATTACAATTGGCTGTTACTTAGCAGGGGGCAGGGCTGCAGGCTGTGATATGCCCTCACCAACATGGAGGCTTTGCCTTAAATGATCTTAAATCTAAATGTTAAATATGAAAAATATATCTCGCACACTAAATGTGAAACTCCACAGTTAGATGGGGCTCGGTGAGCCCTTTTCAACAAACCCTCAAAAACCGTTATTAGCTGAAAACCGTTCACCTCGGAAAAAAGTAATGGGACACCGGAGTGAATGGTTTTCGGGTCGTTGGAAAGAGTGCGAGATATAAATAAATAATTCCATGAAATGAACATGGTTTACAAGTTATGACTCACGAGTCACAGCACCAGTCAAGTCTCGAGTCGTTGAGGGAAGTCTAAAGTCTTTGCTTGTGCGACTTAAGTGCAACTCGAATCCGAGTCTCAGACTCGGGTCCCCATCTCTGGATGTTACACACGCTAAAGGCAAGGTGATTAAGTATTCTGGGCATATTATATCAAAATATTATAGATATATAACCAAAACAGCCTGATCTCGAAACGCCTCATTCCTGATCTCAGTCTCACTGCTTGTTTAAAAAATGCTTTTCAACCGCAAGCCCTCATTCAATTGGGTTTTGTCTTTCTGATGTATCTGCTCTCTCTCCACTGCACTCTCACTTATGGGGCAGCTGGTGGTCTGGGGGTTAGGGAGTTACCACTGTCGTGGGTTCAAATCCCAGGACTGTTAGTGGCACCACTGAGGCACCCTTGAACAAGGTATCATCTATACACACTGCTCCCCAGGTGCTGTGTTCCTGGCTGCCCGCTGCTTAATTTGGTGAATGAGTTCAATGAGTTCGGTGGGTTCAATGGGTTAAATGGGTTAAATGGGTAAACTAGGTTAACTGAGTTAAATACAGAGAAAGAATTTCACTCTTTTCACACTGTGTTCCGTGGTGTGTTCACATATGACAAAATGGTCCCTTTACACTACTGTTTATGCACAGAGCAGCCATCTTGGATTTCAAGGTTGGGGTTGGTGAGGTTCTTCCAACTTTCCCAGTTAGAAATTTTACATCTGGGGCATTATAGATTAAACTTCCTACAAGGAACTTTGAACTTTCCAGCTCCTATGGAATGCACCATTAGTGCAGAGAATTCTTGTCTACTTAAGAACGTCGATCTGTTGAGGAAAACATTTGTAACGTATCAGTTTTGCAACTTTTTTGTTTCTTTTTTTCTCTCACTGCCCTGATCATTATTTGTCTAAAATCATCAGATCTTCAACCAGAATATCCAAAAGAGAACTTGGTTTCTTATAAATGAGTCTGAAATTTGTCTCAGTGATCAAATTCAAGTTTCAAAGAGAAGACAGTAGTGAGCAGTAGAATCTTCCACTAGAAACTAATATAGCAATTAGGTTAGCATTGCGCTAGCTGCGTGTTTAGACTGAAGAGTCTGGATTCAGGCACTGGATAGCACTGATATCTATAAACATACAGAATGAGAAAAACTAAGCCTTCAAGACTTCAGTCACAACATGTTTCAGATATTTGATGTGTTTTTTGACCATTTCCACAGAAATGGATTTAGGATTTAGCTTCCTTTATTATTTGGTTCTGGAGCTCTAAAACTAAACCCGGCCGCTCTGTGATCTCCCGGGAAACCCAGGACAGCTCTTCCTGAGCTTTGGCCTGAGTCGCCATGGCAGTGGTGGAGCATGCTAACAACATGACAGTCTATACACACACACACACACACACACACACACACACACACATGTATATACAGAGGTCCTGTATATACTGTTGGGCAGAAAACAGCCCTGTTTCTGGTCCTTGATAATGATCAACAAGCTGTTCGGCTCAGGTTTAAAAACGAAAGGGTCATTAAATCCATTAACAGCTGACTAAGACTCTACCGGTGGTCATAAGTGCGCTCAAAGCATTAAAACCGAGCTAATGGATAGAGGGCAGAGTGTGTGTGTGTGTCTGTGTGTGAGAGAGTGAGAGAGAGAGAGAGAGAGAGAGAGTGTGTGTGTGTGTGTGTGTGTGAGCTGTACAGACCACAGTGAATATGAATGTGCAGCCGATGTCTATGAGAAGACAGGATTAGATTTTTTGATTTCTGTTTCATAGGGTTGATAAAAAACAGAGGCTGGTGCACACTGTGAATAAACCGGGGGCGTTTACAGACAGATGCAACCGAGGCAGGCTTGGAGGGGCAGGGGGGTGCCAAAATGTTTTCTCTACCCCACCCTGTTCGACAAAACTCCCCCAGAGCGCCAGAATGGCCCTAAACCCACTGGGTCTATGAACACAAGTTAATATATACACAAGTTAATGTGTTTCAGATTATGTCAACCTGGGGGAATTTCTACTAAAAAAAAAGACTAAAACAAAAAATATTTTTGTAATATTGTGCAGTGCGTCCTGGAAGTACTGTTGGATTATGTTTTTGCTTCATCAGCTTCTCTTAAAAGAGACTAATTTAATCAATACATACGAATATTCAGGTCCCGCCACAGCTGTGCATCCAACAGTAACTGTGTTACAGTGCGTCTGCAGGGAGGATGCCGCACACTACAGCAACATCTTTGAAACACACACACACACACAGCCTCCAGCTGTGCTCAATCAGCCGGGAGTCAAGTGCACATATATCCAAGCGGCCTTATGAGGTTAAAGCAGCCTTATAAGGTGATGTTTACTGTTTTCTCCAGAGCAGACGCCACTCTAATCCTCACACCTTAAAACACTTAAAGGAAACCACATATGTAAACAAATATACATACAATGATTGAAAAAAGGTAATAAAAAAACATATGTGTCACAGGTTTGAAATTGCAAAATGATGAAAAGTAATATCCAGAATAAAGGTAGAATTCATTTTCTAATGACTAATATATTAAAAGTGGTGATCAAACAAAAATGATTGTAATAATGCACTTTGGCAAACACACGGTGCATAAAAAAAAAAGACCTGAACCATGATGCTACCACCACCATGTTTCACAGACAGGATGAGTTTCTGAAGATCAGGGTTCCAGCAGCACCTCCCAGGCCCAGACCAGTGACTGCTGGCCAGACTGAGGGACCAAATTGACAAATCTTTTCAAAAGTGGTGGGGATAAAATGGGCCACTATAAAAAGTGGAGGGTTTCACCAGCGTCCCCAGTGTAAATAACATCAATGCCCTCCAATCACTCTCTCAGATTATCAAATGGAGCGTGATTTACATACTCATTTACATGCACTCGCCCCATTTACATTTACATTTTACGGCATTTATCAGACACTTTTATCCAAAGCGACTTCCATTCCCTACCTACAGGGGACAGTCTCCCTGGAGCAACTTGGGTTTAAGGGTCTTGCTCAGGAACCCACGAACCCATGACCTCTTGGTCTAGAGGCAAGTATCCTACCCACTACACCGCAACCACCGCACCACAAAGACCTTTTCTGAAGACCTTTTCATTCTTTTCAGTTAAATAGTATGGATTTCTGAAATGGCATGTTCACAGTTTTTACTGATCATTTAAGCCCATTTCCATTGCGTGATACTACTGCAGAAAAACATCTTTTTTTTCCAAGATCTCAAGATTCTTTGTCACATGCACAGTTATACAAGCACAGCATGTAGTGAAAAGAGCCCCTGAGTTGACCTGTGCAATAAAGTTATCCAATAATTTAAATGAAATTAAAGAGAAATTTGGAAAGGCTAAAGCAAGGTACTAAAAATGAAGTGGAAAAAAATGTATTCCAAATAAAACAAACATTACAAATATCCAATATTTGTGTTGACTCTTGCCGTGTGTATTCCTGATGTGTTCTGTGTTTTGGATCAGAGTCCGTGTGTTTAGGGTGTAGTTGGTTTCCTGTTGTAAGGTGAGAGGAAGGCCGAGTTTTCAGGGCCGAACAGGAGCTGATCTCAAAGCAGCGGAAACGACGCCAGCCTCAGACCCCTGTGCCCCCTCCGCGGCTGGGGTGTGTGTGAGAAGAAAAAACAGGAAGCTGATCTGAGAGCAGAGACAGCTGGGTGTCTTTAACTCGCACTCCAACAGCCCCAACCCAGCCCAGCCCAGCCCAGCCCTCTCCTGCCGCACACCAGATAAGGCACAACACTCAGAGACAACAGCCTGACTGGCTACTGTACACGCACACACGCACACACGCACTCACACACACTCACAATACCATAACCATCAACCAACAAACAGCCCAACTGCGTAACTACAAACATGAAGATCCCCTGAAACAAACATATTTATCACAATAACAACAGCAACAGCAATATAAACACTACTGCTACAAATAAAATAATAATAACAATAACAGTAATAATGATAAAACTGCTACTACTATTATTTATAATAATACTAACACTACTGCCACTACTAAAATAATAATAATAATTCTAATAACAACAACACTACTACTATTATTTAAACTACTACTACTACTAATAATAATAATGATATACAAAGGGCAGTAAATATATATCACTGTTTCATGCACTTATTTCTCACTTCCCCTCTTTTCACTTAGAAGCTCAACAAAACATTTTATGAAAACCTTATTATATATGTAGGATAAAACCAAAGCAGCTGCATTTTCTTTACTATTTAAAAAAGCATCAGTTTTGGGGATTATGTTCTAAGAGCACCCATGTATATTGAAAAATATACGTTGTGGTGTTTTGGTTAAAAAAATGCCTAAAACTGCCTATTTTTATAGTGTAAACCCTAAATATGCCCCCAAATCTGCTCCCAGAACACTTTAATTTCAGGTAAATAAATAATCATAATCAGAAAACTTTATTGTTTAAAAAAACATTAGCAGTTAGCATTAGCAGCGCACAAAGACTCATACACAAAAGAATAACACAGCTCTCTGTGCTGATGCTCAGTTAAGTCAAGGACAAGACCTGCTGCTACAGTAACTCAACCAAAAATGTGACACAAAGATAAGCTGTCAGACAGAGACTGATAAGAACAAGAACATCACTACTTCTGATCTGCTGTCAGTCCAACCATCTCTAATTCAAAACACCTGCAAATGAGTGTCACAGAAACCAACACAGAAAAGTCTTCACTTTTTTAAGTATCCTGGACATTTAACTTATTTATTTATTGTCCATTTATTCTCTGGACACAGAAGGGGCGTGTTGGTGTTTATCCCAGCGTTTATAAGGCAAGACATCGAGAAACAACCTGGTTGCCGGTCCCTCACAGGGCAAACACACACACACACACATATATATATATATAAATTGTCCAGGCGAGAGAAACTGAGCACTGAATAAAACAAACCGCAACTGCATCAGAGGAGCAGCAGCTTGGACGTATCTCAGATGGTGAACTATTAGCCCATGGTGTGAGATTTTATCAGACACTGCACAGCTTCTGGGGGCACAATGTTAGTTCCTGCTCTCGGCTTTCTTTTAAGATAATATTGTTTCATGAGAAAAAAAAGTGCAACAATGCAACCTTTATCGCGAGAGCAGGACAAATGAACTCGCCTCTCTCCGGCTGCTGCACAAATAAATACAAAGAAAGTCCAGTCATAAGCCAGCGAGACACTCAGCAGCGCCTTAAATGTCAAGCAGGGCTGTTCTGGGTAACAGCTTCTTTCCATTACTCTCCAATTAACCTGTGCGACGATGGCATTCAGGGCACCCAACACAGTGGAAAAAGAAAACCAGTGCGTAGGACTGTGGGACTGAGGGCCTGCAGGAGTCAGCAGCACATCTATTATATGTCTCCGTTTCAGACAGGTAATTGACGTCATCAATAGTGTCAATTAGGGCTGGATCTGATCAGATATTCACTTGGTTTTCAGGGATGTTTGGTCGACAGTTCTACTGACCAGCCATGAGACCACTGTGCTGGCATAGTGAAGGTGGGCATGTTTCCTCAAAGAAATGCTGTAATTGGCTTTTATGCAGTTTCATATGGTGCAATAGTGTCACTCTGGAAGGTTCACATCCTGTTCACACCACACTGTCTGCACTGTTTCACTGCTGTTCTGTCAATTTCTGTTCTGTATCTGTAATTTACATTTTGCTGAAGGCTCCTAACTGGCTCCTGTGCAATATGTAAATAAAAATGTGTCATGGTCATTTTGGTCACGCATAAACACAACACAGCGTCAAAAAGTGAGGCAGTGTGTGGGGGAGTAGTGTGTGGGGGAGGTGTCTTGCTCAAGGGTACCTCAGTGATGCCATTAGGAGTCCTGGGATTTGAATCCACGTTCCTCTAATAGCAGGGGTAACTCCCTAACCACTAGGCCACCAGCTGTGCCAGTATTACATTTGTAGTGAAACACATGCCATTCCCACAGTACTGTTATATTGCTGTGTTACCTATGTAAAGTAAAGTGGCCCCTTACAGTCGTGTGAACACACCACAGCACAGTGTTAAATTCTTTCTCTGCATTTAACCCATTCACGAGGGGCGCCGGGTAGCAGTGTGTGGGGACGGTACCTTACTCAAGGAAACCTCAGTGATGACACTAGCTGTGCTGGGATTCAAACCCACAACCTTCTGGTTGCAGGGGCAACGCCCTAACCACTAGGCCACTAGCTGCCCTCATTTCTGTCGCAACTTGCATGTTCTCTGTGGTCTGAGGAGAAACATCTTCTGTTGACAATAAAATAACCTTGAATCTGTGTAGAACCGAAACGTCCGAACGATACTGAACAAAATTGTCCCTAGGAATAATTTTACATGAAAAAAAGAAAAACTGTTTAGGGATCAATCTGGCTATTAAAATAAACTTGTTTTGTCAGCCTAATCTCCACTTCCACACTGGCTCTATAAAGGCACATATCCTGTGGTATTTCAGTGGGACTTTGTTTATAGCAACATATAGATGAAGTAATGTACTGTAAGACATTTTGGACAATGCCATGCTTCTAAGAACCTTTTCTATTCCAGCATGACCGCGTTCTAGTGCACAAAGCGAGCTCCATAAATGCTGGAGGAGTTCAGTGTGGAAGGACTTGACTGGCCACACAGAGCCCTGACCTCAACCCCATCCCAGGGGGTCTCACACACACACACACACACAGACAAACACACACACACAGACAAACACACACACACACACTGTACAAAAGCCTGTATTATATATACATACAAATGCTATTTTCTTTCAGTAAAATGAGAATGACACCACTACTTGTAACTAGGCGGTTTGTTCAGTGACTATAGCCTGGGTGTCCTTGTTTACAGACACACTATAATTGGTCTAAATTTGTCCTTTTTATGATCCATGTAGAGTCACAGACGTGCTGACCACACCCACCATGCACACAGAAAAGCGTACCGAGACGCAGCCTCTCATAATAACAATAACACACCGCCACTGCTCCCTCCCCAGCATCGCCGGATCACTCGGCTGACTTTCTGTTTACTCAGGCACCTCTCTTCATATTTTCCAGGATAAACATCCTCGACCTTGGGATTTTCCCCTGGAAGTGTCATTTATTGGATGTTCGTGTTGTCATTAACTAAAGTTAACATTAACTGGAGGAGGTGCAACAGTCGATAGGGGTCAAATCAACCGAACCGGAACATGAACGGTCAGAAATAAATCAGCTACTGAATGAAACATCAACTCAACCCATTCTTCTGTGAGGACGGAGAAACATCCCTGCCCAAGCGAAGGAATCAAAACAAGCCCCAGAGCTTCAACTGTGCGACCCCCCAGCCTGTAAACATCCTCGGCCTGAAACCGAGCCAAGCGTGTTTACTTAATTAATTCATGCTAAACGATTTCCTTCAAAACAATGAATCAGAACAGCTGGTGTGTGAACACTTACAGGGAGTTTCCCACTGTACTTTACACACAGAGCACCGATTCCACTCCAGCGGCACTCTCTTGTCTACAGGTGGAGTCAATGAGACTACATTCAGTGTGGAGTCAGTGTTTACTAGGGCGGCACTGACTGCTTTGGAAAATGTTTTACCAATAAATAAAACTCTTTCCTGGATCTTAATGTTCTTTAAGTAACTACAATGAGATATTTTGCATGTTATTATGTCATATATCCATTCAGAGTACAGCCATATAATACCCATCAGGCTTTTTCTGGTTATTGCTATTGTTTTATACACTATTGAACACAATTGATTCAACTGCTTGGAGGAAATGTAAAAATAATACATTTAAATACTTTATTCTACCTTGGAAATGTTAAACTACTCTCTTACATTATTTTACACCCACAACAATTAGAACTGTGTTTGTGTGTGTGTGTGTGTGTGTGTGTGACTCTGTTTCATCCATCTGAAACTGAATCAGGAGTGAAGCTGCTGGAATAC
>JBBPDC010000156.1:1591978-1607269 GCA_037974485.1 Hemigrammopetersius urotaenia | reverse complement strand
AGCAGAAGTGCTCACTATCACACATTTAGACTGATTTGTGAACAATGTTTGAGAGAAATGGTAATATTGTGTATCTTAAAAAGATATAATTATAACAACACTACAAAAAAGCCAAATTGTGAGACACAAAGAAAGAACAAGATGCCATTTTCATAAGTAATAGTTTGTGTCTACCAGCCGTCTCTCACATTTCTTCTCTCCTTCTTGCTTCACAGCAAACTCTGGATCTCTCCAGGGTCCTCAGACTCCACAGTCAACAGGCAGCAGCTCCATGACAGAAATGCCAGGAGACCTGAAGCCCCCAACTCCAGCAACCACTCCCCACAGCCAGATGACACCTCAGCAGAGTGGCAGGTAGGTAAAGTCTTTTACATCCTGACAATAATCCGATCTTCTCAGTGAATGAACCTGAAAATACATCCAGTCTTTATTTCCACAGTTCTGTATGTTTTTACTGGATTTATTGCTGTCACTAGAGGTCAGAGATGAGCTATGGAATAAACCAAAGAAGAACCAACAGGCCGAAAATGCTAATAGAGCATAAAGAGTATAGAGTATAAAGTAATAAATTTGATTCAGATACTTCCCTGGACTGCATTGAATTAAAGGTTCCCTATTAAAGGCTATGGCTTCAATATAAACATTATTTTGGTACAGCTCTGTCTAAGAAGTTTAGGCTTTTTCAAGTCTTTAAAATCATTTTTGTGGGTTAAAAAAGCTCCTGTCCTACAGTATCATCTCCAGTGACCATCCCTCAGCTTCAGTCCTCAATCAGTACCACTTGTCCTGCTGGGAATTTAGTCAAATAATTGCACGGCTGCAACATTTCTCTTCACAGGAGGATCTTGATTATGACCAGTTAGTTAGAGAGAATTCAGGCTGGTGTGAAGTGGACACTAATCTTATATTTGTTACAATTTGTATATGATTTGCAATGGATAGTGGTCACTACTGCTAAGTTTCAAAAGGTTGTATTAGTCCAATTTATTTATTAATGTATTTACACTATTGAGTGAGACTCAAAAGACACATAAACATGAAGATGTGCTCACGTTTGGTAAGACACTACTTCCAGTGCAAGTCTTGTACAGGCAGTCATGGTTTAAAATTCTTTCCTAAATGTTTCTGTCTAATCTGGAAACACCTACATGTTTGCTGCCTCTCGTCTGTAGAAGCAGTGGTGTCAGTGTGCAAGATCCCTTCTCTGAGAGCTGCGATCCAGCTTTTCAAAAGAGGGGCAGCATCCCAGCTGGAGTGATGTACCAGCAGGCTGGAGGTGCTGGAGATCCCAGTGTTCGAATGCAGTATGATGCTAACAAGGAGCCCTTTGGAGGTCCAAGGAAAAGTGAGTCAACGTTTATTCCTGTTTAGTTACTCACAGGTATTAACCACATTGTGTAAGCGTCCTGGCTCAAAGAGCTGCGTTTTTGACTCAAGTTATTTATTGGACAGTGCTGCCCCCTAGTGTCTGTAATGTAATCTCATGGTTCTGCAAATTAACGTAAAGTGGCCCCTTATACTCACACGCAAACGCACACAGTGCATTTCTCTGCATTTATCCCATTTACCAAGTGAAGCAGTGGGCTGTCACCAGCGAGGGGCGCCCCGAGAGCATTGTGTGGGTACCTCATAACCTGATTGTTGTGGGATTCTAACCCACAACCTTGCAGGGGAAATTCTCTAAGCACTAGGCCACCAGCTGCCCCAGTAGTGATATTATCAGGTTTTGTTTTTCTAAACGTCTGTGTGTTTGTAGATGGAAATGAGTCCTACATGCCAGGACAAATGCCCAGCAGTGGAATGCAGGACATGTACTCGCGAGGTCCCCCCGGAGGCCAGGGCATGGGCCCACGTCCTCAGTACCCTTACAGCCCTGGTTTCGAGAGAAGGTTGGCAACATTTCACAACACGCTACTGTATGACTGACATATTAAATGAAGATAGCGTTTACTTAATTTCTCTTTTGCCACATATCCTCTTTAGACCTGATCATGCCATCGGGCCAGATGGTGGAATGGCACCACCTGGGAATCAGACCAACATGATGCCTTCCAACAGCGATCCAAGCATGTACTCAGGCGGCAGATACCCTTCACATCAGAGGTAACGGTTCTGTAGGCGTGTGGACAGGTGTGGCTTTAACGTACATTTCTGAACCTACAGTAATTTGTGTTCCTCTTTAGGCATGGTCATGACGGTTATAGCCAGCAGTATCCGCAAGGCATGGCGTACAGTGGACATGGAATGTATCCACAGGCACAGGTCAGTGTGGAGATACAGCATTCGTAGTTGAACAAATGCACTTTACTACGATGGTGGGTAGTTTATGTCCAGAAGTAGAATTGCACCAACTGCCTGGATTCCTGGTCTAAGCAAAATACAGAAACCAGAATACAGAGGATTTGTATTCACTGGACTCAAATTACCATGTATCCTGCTCTACAGTATCAGTGGCATTACTTTATAAACCAGTGAATGATCTTAGCAAAAAATGAAGGTTTTTTACTTTATTACTTTTGTTTACTTTTGTGTAAAGCTGTGGTCACACCGAATGCAACTAAAATTAAAAAATCCAATACGCTTAAATGGTGACATTTGCAGGAATAACGAAAAAGCTGTTTAATTCTGGTACAGGATACCTAATGATTATGTGCATTTCAGAAGAACAAAGTCTTTGTTCTGAAAACACCTATATGAAGGAGGTCCTATTCAGTCAACAGAGTCCAGCTTGTCACTCACAGGTTAACTAAGTAGTTGAGCTAGTGTTAGCCATTCTCTAAAAGATATGTTCCTTCTAAAACCACATCAGGACTGTCCATATTTTTCTTCGTCCCTGATGAAGAAAAGGCAACCGTCCAGTGTGACCATGGCCTAAAGTCAAGAAATAGTATTATGAAGCAACTAATTAATTGCTCTGTGGCTTCTTAGGGCTACAAGAGACCCGGGGAAGGGATGTATGTCCCTCCAGCAAAACGGCATGAGAGTGAGGGCTATGGCATGCAGTATGGGAACCAGCAACCAGACATGTACAGCCAATACGGCAGTGGATATGCTGATCGGAGACCCATGCAGGGACAGTTTCCATACCAGTATAATCGTGAGCGCATGCAGCAAGGAGGACAAGGCCCTCCCCAGCATGGTATGATGAGTGGGGGGCCATCCTCCACTGCCAGCGGAGGGCCTCAAGGTAACATGTGGCACCCGAGGACGGATATGGGCTACCCATATCCCGGCAGACAGGGCCACGGGTCCCCATACCCCTCCATGAGCCGAGCAGATGATCCCGAGGGCAGGGCAAATCAGGACAGTCAGTGGCCAAGTCACCCTGGTCAGCGCCAGTCACCTTACCTTCCCCAGTCCTCCTCCAGCTCTGTGCCCTCCATCACAAACCGCCAGCCTCCGGCTTCGTACCAGTCGCCTCCGGCCATGCCCAACCATATCGCCCGTGCTCCTAGTCCAGCACCCTTCCCCAGACCCATGGGCGGTTCCATGTCCCCCAGTAAAGCCCATTTGATGCCCTCTATGAAGATGGCCAAACCAGGCTCTCACAGTGGTAATGTCCCTGACCAAGGCCTTCCACCTATCCACCGAGAGATCAGCTTCCCCCTGGGTTCTGTCGAGGCTACACAACCTCAGCTGAAACCTCGCCGAAGATTAACCTCTAAAGACATTGGTAAGAGTCTCACAATCTTGAATGAGTTCAGTGTTTATCGCTGAGCAACAACCGAAGCAATAGATTTTGGAAATAACACTTGCTCGTTTTCCTTCCACATTCGAGGTCCTCTCCAGTTCTTCACTCACTTTTGTTTATAGTGGTTAGAATTATCCAACAATGCACTGAAAGTGTTAGCGATACTTTACCTTTTGGGTTTGGTCATTTTGTTAATGAATTTGCCAGACTAACATGTCTAGCAACAACAACGCTGGAGGAACTAGGATAGAAGTCTCCTCTGTGAAACTAGTACTAGTATAAGCCAGAAACTTCTTGAAACCTCATTCACTAAATTATAGATTTGGGTGAAGTTAGTTTCTTCAGAACTGTTGTTCTCTCATAGGCACACCAGAGGCTTGGCGTGTGATGATGTCCATGAAGTCTGGTTTGATAGCAGAGAGCACTTGGGCCTTGGACACCATTAACATCCTTCTGTATGACGACAGCACAGTGTCTTCCTTTACCCTGTCCCAGGTACCTTTTTAAAGGAGCACAATTTGGAGCGTTTGAGTAATAGCATGGTTGCTCCAATACTGACTGGCTTCTGAGACCCTAATAAGAATCTGCAATTTTGTTCTTTGTTTATGTAGTTGCCAGGTTTCTTGGAACTTCTTGTAGAGTATTTCAGACGATGCTTGATTGAGATCTTCGGGATCCTAGAGGAGTACGAAGTGGGTACAGAGGGGCAGAAAACACTTCTTGGTCCACTTCTAGAGCCAGCAAACAAAGACGACTCTGAGCACCAGGAGCTGGCAACCCTTTCAGAGCCTGAATGGCCGGACAAGAAGCAAGAGTGCATATCCAGCAACACATCTGGAGTTTATCTGTTAGAGAAAAAGCCAGCAGAGGTGACTTGTCAAGAAGAGAAAGACAGGACAGCAATTAAAGAGGAGTGTCCTCCCTCAGAACCCAGACCCAAGCAAACCAGCAAGTACGACAGACTGCCAGTAAAGGTGGAGGAAAGGGAGGCAATCGATGACCTGGTAGAAGACCACTCAGAGCTGCTGGGCTTGGTTAGAGAGTTTACCAGCGGCTTGCTTCATTGGAAGGCTGGTGGTGGAGATTCTACTGCCCACATCCAGACCCACTTTGAGAGGAAATGTCAGAAGACTGGTGCAATAAACTCACCTGCCAAGGAGTCTGAGGGGGAAAGTAGGAAAGAACTGGATATTGAGGACCCTAATAAGAAAGAGGAGGAAATTCAAGAGAGAGAAAACCAAGATGCCACAGACAAGAGTTTGAAAGGCTCTACGGAAGATGTTTTGTGTTCCCGTCCCGAACCAGAGAGCAAGGACCAAGCCTTCTTTTCGCGCAGCCAGGAGAACCACAGTATCCCATTGCTTGAAGACGAGCCCCGTTGCTGGGATGAGGCACCTCTTTCCACAGCGGAGGATTGGCAGGACGAACTGGCCAAGCGTTGCAAATGCGTCTCCAACATAGTCCGTAACCTCTCCTTTGTCCCTGGCAACGATGCAGACATGGCCAGGCACCCAGGTCTGGTGCTTATCCTGGGCAAGCTTGTGTTGTTGCACCATGAGCACCCAAAGAGGAAAAAGATGTCACATACCTACCAGCGCGAAAAGGAACGAAGTTTGGCCTGCAGCAAGGACGAGTGGTGGTGGGACTGTCTTGGTGCCTTGCACGAAAACACCTTGGTCACCTTGGCTAACATTTCAGGGCAGCTAGATCTGTCGATCTATCCCGAAAGCATCTGTTTGCCAATCCTAGACGGACTCCTGCACTGGATGGTGTGTCCATCCGCCGAGGCCCAGGATCCTTTTTGCACAGCAGGTGGTTTCTCCTCTCTGACGCCGCAGAGGCTGGTGCTGGAATGCTTGTGTAAACTGAGTATCCAGGACTGCAACGTGGACCTGCTGTTGGCCACGCCACCGTTCAGCCGGCAAGAGCGCCTCTACGCAGCGCTAGTGCGTCATGTTGGCGAGCGCAAGAGTCAGGTGTGCCGCGAAATGGCCGTGGCCGTGCTCTCCAATCTGGCGAGGGGTGACCCCACCACGGCCCGAGTCATTGCCCTTCAGAAGGGCAGCATTGGGACGCTGATAGGCTTTTTAGAGGACTGTATTGCCATGGCACAGTTTCAGCAGAGCCCTCACAGTCTCTTACACGCGGGACACCCGACGCACCCGGAGCCGCCGAGCGTCAACATGATGTGCCGGGCTGCTAAAGCCTTGCTGGCAATTGCTCAGGTGGAAGAGAACCGGTCCGAGTTCGTACTGTACGAGAGTCGGCTGCTGGACATCACGCTGTCGTCTGTGCTGAACTCTAGCGTAGTGGCCATCATGTGCGAGGTACTGTTTAAACTCAGACACTCGTGACACAAAAAAAAGCAGCCAGAAGTGCCATCAGCGACACAGTCAAGCCACACAGATCCAGAACACAGAATTGTCGGTGTTATATTTTTATTTAATTAAAAAAAAAAACACAGAAAAATGTTTTTACAAACAAATGAATATATAGAGAATATATATAGCTCCTTTACCCCATTTTTTTGGTTTTTTGCTATTTTCATTTTGGATTTTTAAATGATTTTAATACAGATATTTAATACCTCCGTTTTTTTTTCTATTCATTTTAATGTTTTGTCCCCTCCCTCCAATTAATTTTTTTTTTAACCAAAGTTAACACGGAATAGATACTTCAGAGGTTTGTGGGTTTTTTTGTTTGTTTTTTTTTTTTGTTTGCTTTCTTTTGTTGTTTGTCACTTTTTTGTTTTGGGGGGTTTGTTTATTCGGGGATACGGATTATTTAAATAAATTGTGAGATGTGTTGTAGATAGAATTTCTTCTGCAATGTGTTAAGATAAAGATAAAAGAAAACAAAACTCTGATTTAACTCGAGATATACATGTATCCAGCTCTAAAAAAAAAACTTTGTGCAATATGGTTTAACTTGGTTTTTGGGAGGGGAGCTTACCAAATGTGA
This sequence comes from Hemigrammopetersius urotaenia, assembly GCA_037974485.1. Classification (NCBI taxonomy): domain Eukaryota; kingdom Metazoa; phylum Chordata; class Actinopteri; order Characiformes; family Alestidae; genus Hemigrammopetersius; species Hemigrammopetersius urotaenia. Next base: position 1,600,617 of record JBBPDC010000156.1, on the reverse strand, counting down.
ATGCCTCTTTAACACGGGCAATATTCAAATCCGACAACCAGTATTGCACTGCGGAACCACACCAGTATCTGAGGGTGAAGTGAGAGCTGGTTTTAAACTGACTTGCTTCCACAGGTATAACCGTTAGATCACAGATCGACTCTTTTAAGTTGAATTTTAAAGTGCTTTGTTTACCACTCCATTTGACTCATGGGCCGATTTGTATATATGAGCTGTACAGTAAACAGGCCCTTTTCTCTTAGTTTTTTTTTTTCTCAGAGAGACGTGGTATTAAACAGAGTGATGGTAATTAATAACGGCAGTTTAGAAATAAACCATGTTCTGCTGAGAGTAACGTGAACGCGTGTAAAGTGCTTTTCACATGGCAAGCGACAAACAAACGTCCCCCATTCATTTCCAAGCAAGGCATTGAGGAGCAACTCGATCGCGGGGGCTGTTAAGGCCACAGTCTGCGACCTGGTCTGATTTGCACCACATGCGCGTAGCAGACTTTACATTACAAAAAGTCAAAAATGCATTTTATCCCAGTTGTTGACCATTCAAATGGTTAATCTTTGGAACCCACTGACGGAAGATCGGTTTAATTTTCACATTTGTCACATACAGATAACAGTGGAACATCAAAACCAGTAATGAAACAATGAAAACACAATCCTAACAAAATAAAAGTAGTAAAATAGTCAAAAATAAATAGTAAAATAATAAGGTGCATACAAGACAACAAGCCAGTTTTTAACATCAGCACTCATTTACAAAATGTTGGGAAATTATTCAATATTTTATAAAAAGAAATGTGCTAATTAATCACGTTAAGTCAATAATGAATTCATGACTTCATATCTTTAAAGTACTGCTGTATGAACAAAACTGCAATAACATTTGGTTTAAACACTTTAAACTAATAAGGAGCTTTTAACAGCAGTGTTCCCTTTAACACAGTCACACAGTTACAGTTCAAATATTTCTGTAAATCTCAACTTAAACATTAATGTAATCAAATCTAATACTAAACCAAAGCTCCTCACCACTGCAGGGCGTTCAGCTTTTATCTAGTTTATTATAGAAAAACAAGTTCAGAGTCCAGAGCCCCGATCAGAACATTATAACAGGCTCCTTCAGACCAACAGCAGGTTCACATTTATAAACCTGTTCTCTTTATTCTGAACAGGTTCACACACACACACACACACACACACACAGACACAGACTCTCACACAGACACAGACTCTCTCTCACACACACACACACAGACACAGTCACACACACACACTCTCACACATACACAGTCTCACACACACACACAGACTCACACACACAGGCTCTCACACAGACACAGACTCACTTACAAACACACATACACAGAGACAGACACACAGTCACACATAGATACACACACACACAGTCTGACAGACACACTCATACATACTGACACAGACACACTCTCACACAGACACACACATTTCAGAGACATCAGGCAAGAGCATCTGCAACAGAGAAATGTTCACACTTACAAGCACTTGCTTACGTTTTAAAAATGCACCTCAGCACAATCCCACTCGTGGACAGAATTTGTGATTCAGGTCCAGAGAGGTGCAGGTTTTTGGGAGACAGGAGGCTGGAATTAAACCCAGGGAGGATTTCCACTGGACCTGAATCACCAGCTTTTGGACAGAACCTGTGACTCCAGTGTTGCTACTCCAGTTTAAAATGGGGCCCTAAACCCTGTAGTGCTCCTCAAAGTCCACTGTCTGGTGGCGTCAACAGCATGCAGAACTGAAGGCCCAGAGACCTGGAGGAGTTTGGTTTAAACAGGCAGTTGGGATTTTCTCGTACAGCATGCGGGTTCTGGATATGTCACATTCAGGGTGTATACAGTAACCCCCCAGTTTTACGCGGATGAGGAGTCACGGATTCAGTCACACGCAGAATTATTTTTTTTTGAGAACCGAACTCGGCAACTGCAAATATCCTCGGCCTTTTTTGCTTTTTTTCTGGATGTTTTCATACAAGGGGACTCAAGGCAGGCTGTAGCCGACCTGGAAGCACTGTTTTTGAATTCCACACCAGGGTTGAGCCCCCCGTGCGTCAAGCGCGATTTCTCCGTGGTGCAAGCACTCAGACACTTTAAACTCCACAGTTCAGTAGATCTCCAGGAGACCTTTCCAACGAGCCCTCATTTTTATTTTTAGCCAGAGTAGATAAGGGGTTATACCCCAAAAACCGTTCACCTCGCTGCAGTGCCCCAATACTTTCGTCCTGCAGCATTCTGAGTTGTCCTCTCGGCGAGGAATTTAAATTAAAAGAGGCGAATACGGGTTTAACCTTTACATTTTCTTTAAGGGTAATGCATTAAACTGAGTTTAAAATGAAATTAAAGTGTTCTGGGAGCAGATTTGGGGGCATATTTAGGGTTTACACTATAAAAATAGGCATTTTTAGGCATTTTTTTAAACCAAAACACAACATGGTTTTTCACTATACGCAGGTGTCCTTGGAACGTAACCCCAAAAAAGCAGGGGATTACTGTATTTGGTCGGTTTGCTGCTCAGTGTAGTGCATTTACTCACGCCTGAACATGTTCACACCTGAAATGACTGGCCTGAATGCTTGTATAAACAAAACTGAACCAGTCCTAGTTACTGGATATGGAACGTGTTTAACTTTTAAGTTACACTGAATGATTTGAACGTCGCTGCTGTGTTACTGTTCAGCGTCACTGTTCAATAAATCCAACCACATGAAGGAAGCAGGAGAGCACGGTTATGAAAATGCATTTTTCATTCAAAATAAACTGCCTCATTATTCAAACGTGGTGGGAAATCTTTCAGCTGCTGTGGGTTAAAATTAGAACTAAAACTAGAGCTAACAGTTATCAGTTATCGTCCTTTTCTTCGTAATTCATTTTCGGCTCAATGGACGAGTAGTGGGAGCAGCTGGTGGCTAGGGAGCTGCCCTTGCAATCAGAAGGTTGTGGGTTCGAATCCAAGGGCGTCTAGTGGCACCACTGAGGTTCCCTTGAGGAAGGGACCGTCCCCACACACTGCTCCCCGTGCGCCCCCTGTTGGTAGCAGCCCCTGCTTCACTTGGTGATCGGGTTAAATGGGTAAAAGGCAGAGAAAGAATTTCACACTGTTTACACTGTGTGCTGTGGTGTTTATGCTTGACTGCAAGGGGCCACTTTACTTTATTTTACTTTACCCGCTTGCCCAGGTGACAGAAATGAACAGAAAAATTTTTATTTTACTGACATTTTGTGTGGTTCCCCCTACTAATCTAACTGCCGAAGCACCGAAGGTTGCTGGGATAAGTGAGATGTAACTATAGCAACAGCCAGTTTTTCAGCTTAAACTTGTAACTTGTACCAGGGCGTCACTAGAGATTCGTGAATAGGAGCCTTAACACTTTTATTTCAGGGTTTTCTGTCCAATGAGAAAAAAAAAGTAGCCCTAAAATTGTCTTCGTTTAGATTCAGAGCGACAGGCCTCATGAGCTCTCTGACATCACAGTGTTACATATCAGTAGCCAAACCAGCAATAATCTTTTTGTCACCTTCTGCATTTCATTACACTGTTGAACTGTTTTCATTAAGCTGTACAGTCGACCCCCGAAAGTTTGTGATTTTTATAGTGTAAACACTAAATATGCCCCCAAATATGCTCCCAAAACACTTTAATTTCATTTAAAACTCCTTATGTAAATGTAAAGGTAAACCCGTATCTGTACTGTACAGTTTACACTGAACTGCTGTCTCCTAGCGATGTTACCCCTGTATAGACTGGACTGGAATTCATGCAGCACCTTTTCTTTGGTATAAGCAGCTAAATATAGTAATAAATCATAAAAGTAATAAAAATACAGACTTTAAGAAGAACTAAACGAAAAACACAAGAAACACTCGAGACACTCCACGGGGAAAATTCTGGACTGCATCTGCCAATCAGCAGCAAGGAGAAATTTATAGCATTCTCGGAATGGCTACTTTCAAACCTCCCGCCTCTGAGCACAGCGATGTTTCACCGTCCCAAGACGCCTTTTTGTTTATCTCCACAGAACCAAACATTTATAGTTATTTTTTATATGGAAAAGTGGCTGAATTTCCAGTTTTATGTAACAAAATTATTCAATTATATGTTTCTTAAAATTTAGCACTAAAATGCATTTTTAAAAAAATTTAGTTTTAGAAAAAAAATCCGAGTGAGGCCATGAACTCTGAAGCGCGACTTCAGCTCTACTTTCCCCAAACAAAGTGGTAATATTCCGTAATAGTAATTAAGAATGTATTTTGAACATTTCCATGATTGGTTGATATGATTTTCTACTTGTTTTTAGTGCAAGCAGTATTGCAGCGGTTTAACCTGAATCTGAATCTCAAATCACTCCTCATTTATTGCAATTAGTTGGTCCTAAAATAACTATTTCAATTCACAAATCATGCATTGCATGTTGTGTAGAGGGCTGATGATTTCTGTTCCTGGAGATCCACCAGCTTGGCTCTGATCTTCTGAGACCCTGGAGGTGTGTTAGATTAAAGCTGGAGGATCTCCAGGACTGCGATTAGGCTGCCTGAAAGTCATTACTTTACTCATATCAGGAATAAAACTGCAGTAATATTTAAAAATATGAAGTGATAAAGCAAATTAGACCACAGTTGGTCTGATGACCACAATATAGGAGCACTGGAAATCAACATCTTAGATGATAAACATCTACGTTTTCTGTGACTTATAAAGTGCTTTCAGAAAGAAACATCATATTTGAGACCCTAAACTGATCCTATGGTTCGGTGCAATGGCTTAGATGTCTTAAAACAGGTGTATGCATGTGTGGTGCAAATCAATGGGCCTGGATTCTTTCTATTAAGCCAAGCTGGTCCTCAGCGGATGGGGTGAAAGGGGGTAAACAGCTACAGAATCAAACATTAAACCTGTTTATAATCATCAGTATCTTTTTGTTCTACAGGAGGTTTGTTCAGTTGGACACCAGAGTTCTGAACTGTTTTGAGTCTTGAATGTACAAAAGGAGATTCTTGGGGGAGTTGTGTTCAAAAATATGTGTTGAAAGTGTTGAAATAGTTTATTTTGTCGCTTTCCGTGTGAAAAGCTCTCAATAGGTTCCTGTGTGAACTGTATACACACACACACTTTCTGTACAACAGAGATGGGAGCAACTCCCTCGAATGGCCTCAGATGTGTGGCATAAAAAACAAGAAGAAATAGACAGAAAAGAACAATAATTCAGGCAAAGTTGGTGTAACTGTAATCCAGCAAAATGCGGAAACTGAAGTTCTCCCAGTGTGACTTCAGAAAACAATTCCAATGACGGTGTAAAACTCTGTGAACCTTTTTCATGCCATATGATTTGATTACCATTGTTTATTAGTATAAAGTCTTTATACATGTTCCACGTTTCAAAAGTAAATGTACATGAAATCTGGTCGAGCACTGTGGGGCTGTTTCTGAGTGTTTTGTTTTTTGATCTGATCCTCCAGTTCCATCTGAGCTTCCATGCCATCCTGATGCCAGATTCAGAGTTTCCTAAAGGGGCATTTAAAGTCAGCACTAGGACATTAGCAACTTTTCTTCAGATCGACTTCTCATCAGTAAAATCAAAGTCGAGTCAAAGAGTCGTTTGATGACGTCACCAAACACCTGCAGTGGAGGAACTCAGGCGTCCCAACACTGAGCAACTTTTAATAAAGTTCTCTGTAACATTAACAGTCAACATGAGACAGTCTAAAATCGATACAGGCCATTGGTCCGCAATTGGTTATTTAATATCATCTAATGTGGCCAAGTGGGCCTTGGTGGCATGCTGTGATAGACAGGTGGGCCTTAAGCTTGAAAAGGTTGAGAATCATTGAGCTAGCGGAGCCGTTTCAGATGCAAAGCGCCGGTACTGTTACTGTACTTTAACACCGACTTGCAGGTTCTGCAGGCCTTTAATATATAAACGGATAGAACTAAAGCAAGCACTCCAGACAAAAGAGTATCCATTTGTTTATATTCAGTATTATTATTATATGCACTGTATTATTAGGGTAAAAAAGAGGTGAGACATTCAGAAGCTCAGAACCTTTGTGATGTTCCTCAAATGGTTTCTGATTAGTGTTTGGATCATTCTGCCGAAGGAGGAACTACCATCAGGAGCAGCGTCTCCACGAAGGTCTGCAGTGTTTAGGTGTTACAGGAACGTCCACATGAATGCAGGACCCAGTGTTCTCCAGCAGAACATCACCCAGAGCATCACGCTCTCCTCACCTTCACATAGAGCATCCTGGTCCATCTCTTCTTCAGGTAAGTTACACACACACAGTTGTCCACACGATTCATCAGACTAGGCCACCTTCTTCCATCACTGCATGGTCCAGTTCTGATGTCTCCATTGTAGAAGCCGTTGGTGGTGGACAGGTGTCAGAATGGGTTCTCTGATCGGTCTGAAGCTACACAGAACCATACACACTAGGGGGCGCTGCACTGTGTTCTGAAACCTTTGTATCAGTCAATAGAGCTCCATAAAAAATGAGAGCACTGCAGTTTATATTTAAATCAGCATCTCTCTGAGTGTGAACCCATTCCAGTCCAGTGTCTGTTAAATTCTTACACAAACATGTCATTCTGCTTTATGAGGGACTGATTAGTGATCAGCTGAAATTTAATGACGAAAAGGATAAAAACACTGCTGTTATCGACTCTCTCCTCTCACACTGAGACCAGATGGTTGATGAAACACTACTAGAAGCTCCTCAAAGCTCATTTTTCCCATTTTGTTTAAGAGAGAACAAGAGATTAGTTTTCTTTGAATTATTCCGGTTCTGTAAACGCTGCATCATTTCTCTTATTCTGATGTTTTGTCATTTCCTTTAAAATGAGGCTTTAAAGAAGAATGTTTTTATTTGGAAATGAGGAGAAATATTGTCAGCAGTTGTTATAGAGTAAGGCAAAGCTGCTCAGTTCAATACTTGCAGCTAGAAAAGATAAAACCTGAGAAATATTTTCGCAGTGGACATTTTTTTCCCCCAAGAGCTGTATTTATATTCATGGATGGGTTACAAGAATGGGTGATACAGCAAAAATAATACAATATTTAATCACATTCTCACCAGAAAGGATAAACAATCACAGTACATACTGTGTTTACTGTGAGAAATATTAGTACTTGATTAGTCTCAATATATGGTTTGTATTCTTTTTTCTTAGGTTCTGTACAAAAATACATATATACAGTAACCCCCTGCTTTTTGCAGGGGTTACATTCCATGTTGTGTTTTGGTACAACAGAAATGCCTAAAAATGCCTATTTTTATAGTGTAAACCCTAAATATGTCCCCAAATCTGCTCCCAGAACACTTAAGTCATTTTAAACTCAGTTTAATGCTTTATACCGAACCGATAAACCGAACTGTGGAGTTTGAAGTGTCTGAGTGCTCGGTGGCTCAACCCTGGTGTGGAAATTGAAAAAAGTGCCCTGAGGCCCCTTGTGTGAAAACATCCAGAAAAAAATATATTTATTGCCACAAAAAAGCAAAAAAGGGAGAGGATATTTGCAGTTTCTGCTTTATTGTGGGGATTTCCGCGTAAAACGATGCAAAAATATTAAATATATATAAAGACAATCTCACTCTCAAGGTTTAATAGAGACAAAACTCAACAGAAAAACAAAAGTGCCACACAAAAAATGCCTTTTTTAAATCAAGAATGAACAGGAATATTTGGTAAAAAATAAATTACAATGATAGGCACGGCTGCAGGCATAATAATATGCATAATAGGCACCGCAGCAATTTAAAGTTACTGTACTCTGGCTGTTCTTTACAGGCCTCCATAATTAGTAGCTTTTTGTGTTCTGTGCAGACGTTCTAGACATCCTGAACAAACCCACCAGACATTCGTTCACTCTCCAGGTGATTCTAGTTATAACACTCTTAGAACACAGTCTGTACAGTCTTTACCAGCTCTCTAGACCACAGACTCTTCAGTAAAGTTTCAGTGATTTTCGGCCTGGAGCTCGGGTCGCTTCCACAATCATTTAGACTTAATTATCGAGTCCCAATCGAAAGGCGTCGCGTTTGTTTGAGCCCCTTCGCTTTTTGGGATGGCGGGAAAAATGGACTGCATTTTCTGCCGAAATTCCACCAACTGCAAAACAGACAAGAAACATTCAGAACAGAGGAGCAAAGGAGAGGAACAGTGATGCATTTATATTTTCACTACTGACCTCAGTTTATTCTTGATTACTTCAGATAAGAGCAATACTTTACTTTTATCCTGTCCGTTCTAAGTGGTACAGAATTCTATGGCTTTAGGGTATAATTTAGAAGTAATAAGTCATTTGGAATGATAACCTTTTCTGAACAACTCGATGAGTATATATTTCTCCTGATTTCCAAATTTATAAAACCTGAGAACCTGAACATTTCTGCAGTGGTCTGTTTTTTCCAGAGCTAGCTATCCACAAACAGTACACACACGTGTGTGTGTGTGTGTGTGTGTGTGTGTGTGTGTGTGTGTGTGTGTGTGTGTGTGTATATATACACTCAACAAAAATATAAACGCAACACCTTTGTTTCTGCTCAGATTTTTCATGAGATGGACTTAAAGATCTAAAATTCATTCCAGATACACAATATTACCATTTCTCTC
>JBBPDC010000156.1:1562120-1578197 GCA_037974485.1 Hemigrammopetersius urotaenia | reverse complement strand
AGGTTCAGGGACTGGACTGGAAATGAGAGGCTCTGAAGTCCTTCAGGAAGCCTGGAGAACTGTTCCTCAAGAACACACTAACGTACAAGAAAGTCTTTTGCACAAGATACTTTCTCGCTCTCTCATTCACATACATATATATTTACATGTACCCTGTCTCATATGTTGTTTCATTGAAGCATTCATCTGAAGATGAGGGTTTAAAGACAAAGAATTTGCTGTGTTTACAAAGGATTATTGCAGTCAGTTGGTGTCTGTGCTGTTGCTGTTCTCCCTTTTCAGGAGAGAATGGTTTCGCTTACATGTGCAGCATCACTGAGGGCTTTCACCTCCGTTAACAATACGAAATAGCTGCTGACTACATAGGGGCTTAGGAGTAAAAACCATGCTTTTATTATTAGGCAAATTATGCTTGTTGGTGGTGTTGGAGAACATATCTTGGGTCAAAAGATATTTTTATCCATACAGAGTTTACCAAGCATTTACAGTTGTATGGTTATCAGAATCAGAAAACTTGATTGGTCCTGGAGGAAATTGCATAAGTTACGACCGCACAGAGACAAGAACAATATAGTCTAAATAAAACCAATAAAAAGTCTTTACGGGAAAATGCTTTAATTGAAATACTTTGTACTGTATACACACATACGGTTTATAAGATAGATAAGTAATCTTCAGTGATGACATCAATACAGATTAGGAGTTATTGCTGTAATAGAGATCAGCAATAAGTAGTGATGGTAGGACTGTTGCACATAGTGTTAATCTTTGTTTCCATTATTGTCTCAAGACTGTTTAACATGGTCTTGAGCAGAACTGTTGCGTTAATGAGGATTTTTCCAGTGGAGATATTTACTTATGCAGGCTCTGTTTAATGTAGAACAGTCTTTAAAAGCTGATCCCATATGAAAAGACCACGCAGACGTCGTGCACTGTTTGGTAGGCAGACTCAGGAATAGAACATCCTTATTAATCTACAGTTTAAAGGAAGTGTGTAAACCTTTTTCAGGTCATAACATCTACTCGAACATCCTGGGGTTCCTGGGCGGCGTGTCGTGGGCCATGCTGGTGGCTCGCACCTGCCAGCTTTATCCCAACGCTGTGGCCTCGACCCTCGTGCACAAATTCTTCCTGGTTTTCTCCAAGTGGTGAGTTTCTCTCAGACATTGCTGTTTTCTTACATTTTTATTTTGTTCTCAGTGGGTAGTTGGAATTGGAGTCTGATTTGTGGGTGCCTTCTTTTGCATCATGCAGCAAAGTAGCCACTAATGACTATGATCTAATCTATCGATTGTCTTACCGTTCAATCAAGTAATTGTATGTATTTTTAAAGCTCTCCCTGCTATTGCAGATTTAATAACACAAATAGACAACAGTGTGTTTTGGGGCAGCTGCTGGCCTAGTGATAGGGAGTTGCCCCTGCAGTCAGAAGATTGTAGGTTCAAATCCCAAATGCTAGTGACATCACTGAGCAAGGAACCGTCCCCACACACTGCTCCCTGATCGCCCCTCATTGGTGGCAGCCCCCTGTTTCACTTGGTGAATCTGTTAAATACAGAGAATTTCACAGTGTGCTGTGATGTGGTGTGTTCACGTGTGACTTTATTTTCCGTGTTTTAGGGAGTGGCCAAATCCAGTTCTTTTGAAGCAGCCGGAGGACTGCAACCTCAACCTGCCTGTCTGGGACCCAAGGGTACGGCATTCTAAACCCTTCTGATCTCACACAAGCCTTCACCTGACAGAGCAATACAACGTTTTTTCTGGTTTTTTTTATCCGTACTGTTTTTTTTATCTGTCTCCTCCACTTTGTAACCGTGATGTATAATAGAATGCCATGTTGGGTTTCTGGGGGTGTAAAAGTGGTTAGGGAGTTGTCCTTGTGTTCAAAAGGTTGTTGGTTCGAATCCCAGGCCTGCTAGTGGTACCCCTGAGTGGTACTCCTGAGCAGTTCCCCACACTGCTCCCTGGACGCCAGGTTAAATGCAGAGAAAAATTTTTGCTCTGTTCACACTGTGTGCCGTGGTGTTTTCAAACTATTACGGGCTGCTTTACTTTTCTGAAGTTTGATTACTTGGGTTTTCTATGGAAACTAATAGCCTGATGTTTCTCCCAAGGAAATTTTTACAAACCATCAATTGGATTGCATGTTTAAATCATCCTATATTGTTCTCCAGTCTCTCATAGACTTAAGTTGTTTCTGATATCAATACACTAATATCAATACAGTGTTTGTATTATCAATAGCAGCAAGTGTGTAGTCTGTATATTGTCTGCACATTTGTTATTCATAACTGTGTATCATACAGTGTCAGAAATCCCACACACAGCTCTATTAGAGATGACTGAGGCACTTTTTGATGACTGAGTACAAAAACGTCACGACATTTGACAGATTACGTGTTTTATAAGGAGGGTTGTATTGTGTAAGTAGTTGTAAATTAAACATTTGTCTTTTTATTGTTACAGGTGACCCCTAGTGACCGATACCACCTCATGCCTATCATTACACCAGCCTATCCCCAGCAGAACTCCACATACAATGTGTCTGTGTCCACCCGGAACGTCATGGTTGAAGAGTTCAAACAGGGTCAGTCACAAAACAAAGACAGGTGGAGGGGAGGTGGTTCCACAATGCATTTGTGTTCTGTGCACTTTTGTTCTATGCAAGAAAGCGTTGTAAAGTTCATTTGTTTTAGGCCTGAGCTCGTTAACACATTAATTGACTTAAAACAATTATTTTATTGAGCGTTGATGCGGCAAAATAAGTCCTTTTATTGGGAAGTTTATTGCTTTTTGTGCTCGTGTTTGCGTGCAGCGCGTTATTATATGGACAAAAGTAATGGGACCCCTGACCATTACACCAACAGGGACTTTAATTACACTGTATTCAGATACAGAGAGACTCATTTGGAGTTGGAGTTTTATATTTGATTTGATTACATTAATGTTTAAGTTGATATTCACAGAAATAGTTGAACTGTGATTTAAAAAAAGCTCCTAATAGTTTGAAGTGTCTAAACCAAATGTAATTGCACTTTTGTTCATATAGCAGTACTTTAAAGATAAGTGTGCTGTATGCCATCTTTGATTTTTATCAATTTTGTGTATAACAATGAGAGTAATCACGAATAATTGCAGAAAGCCATGTGATTAATCGCGATTACAATTTATCGATAAATTATTGATGCCCAGCATGACTTTATTTGCCAAAAATCTCTGTTAATGCTAGTAATAGTTGATTGATAGTTACTTAAACAAGGAGAAGCACAGACAGAAGCAGCCGACTCCCATTTAAGATCAGTTTTGTAGTGCTTCATACCTTTTTTGCTTCTTTTTCCCCAGGTCTAGCCATCACGAATGAAATATTGCAGAACAAAGCAGATTGGTCCAAACTATTTGAAGCTCCAAACTTCTTTCAAAAATACAAGTATGTATTGAGCTGCTTATCCTGTTGGACACACATGGTGAGATTCAACTATTTCAATAAAGATTTATTTTCCAAAATTGCACGCACACACACATCTGCGTAAACATATGCGTCGTTTGGTGCATACTGATAATATGGGAAAAATATGTAGCGTAATTATGAATTTAACGCTAATGTTTTTGAAACGCCCTCGGCACCAAAGAAGCACTTGCTTGTGGATCTAAATGTCATAACCCTGCTTGAGCTTTATTATTAATTGTAGACTTTGCCTACAATGTACCAAACTGTTTGTCTTTCCTAAAGGTAGGTATTTATAAATCAGAACATTTGATATTCACTGGTTTTCTTTGTGCCTTATAATTGTATGCAATTCCAAAATAAAATGTTTTAGTTCACAATTTGTACAACGTATTTCTTGTTAGTCTGTGTTTTTATAGTGTTTTTTTCTCCTTATTTTTTATTTTAATCCATAAACATTAAGTGTGCATGTTTCTCATCTCATGACTGAATTGAACACCTTTAAGAACATCAGGCTGGTTTTAAAAGTCCTTCAGTTTCAACGGACCACAGAAATTAGAAAACTCTTTAAAAAAGAAAGATGAAGGTCATTAGTTCTCCTTGTGCATCATGTTTGTCCCTTTTTTGTGTATAACATCATGTGAACTGAAGAACCAGCATGTAATAGAATGCAAAAGGTCCACCATATTAAATCACTCTTTAAAGGCTTTGGTTTCTGAACAGGGATTAAGTCTAGTCCAGGACTACGTCGGATAATTGAATGGTCTAGGCTTAATCCCAGTCTGGGAAACCCATTGAACGTGTTTACTAATGGAAGTGAGCTGTGGAACATGCTTGTCCTTTTTTTATTAGATCATGCAGGTTAGGAATACTGTAGTTTTATACTAATCGTGAGTTACATTTTTATTTTAACTTCAGATAATGAACATTTTTTGGAAAGGTCGACTACATAAACCTTCATTCATTAAGACGTGGGTTTACTTTGGCCCCACGGAAACGACCAAATTGACCACAGCCTTGCACATAAGGTTTATTTGTTCCTGTGTGAAAGAAAAGTTTTTCATTGATAAACCTTCATTAGTCGCAAAAGTGGGAAATTTGTTCCGAGGTGGTCGCTGGTCATCGGAACGCAGCCTAACTGCCTTTACGGTTAATGTTAGTGTCTCCTTTGGGTGCAAAGACGATGGTTTTCTTTTTTTTTTTTTTTTTTTTTTTTTTTTAACGATACTCATGGATGGTTTATTTATTTATTTATTTATTTATTTATTTTCATGTTACTCTAACTTTTAAAATAAATTCTTATGTGAAATTGTGTACTGTTATTTTTTTCGACTACAAGAACGATCCCCTCTGGCCTCATGATGAGGACTGTAAGTTCTTCTAAATTCAACAGTTCCATCTGTGCATATGTGTGTAATTACATTTAATATGATTCATATCTAAATGTTGAGTGACAGTAGCGGTACATGTCTGCAGCTATTTTAATGCGGCTAATACAGTACATTTTAAAAAATGTATTTAATTATTTAGAACTACTCAATTAATGTAAATGCCTTTGAGGGGGTTTGTTTTCCTCAGTTTAGTCTTAAGGGTTTTTTTTTTGTTTATTTTTGTAGTCGAGTATTTATGCTGCATCGGTGATTGCTGAGAGTTTGGAGGGACCCCAGTGTGTGGTTGGGTGTAGGTCTGGGGGGGCCCTGGGGCCCGTGGCCTTCCCGGAGTTTAGTTAAACGGCTTCTATTTAAAGGATGTAATGGCATTGTTCTGTCTTTTATGTTCCAAGGCATTATATTGTGTTGCTAGCAAGTGCGTCCACTGAGAAGCAGCACCTCGAGTGGTGAGTACAGCCGCCTGCTCCGAGTCACATGATGAGCCGTTGTGTTGTTTTTGCTGAGCCTGTGCAGTGACTTCTTGTTTGTTTGTTGAAAGCCCTTTGCTCGTGACTGTTGTGGAAACTTCAGGAAGCCTCTCGTCTAATGCAGCGTGTCTCCAACAGGGTCGGTCTGGTAGAATCCAAGATCAGGATCCTGGTGGGGAACCTGGAGAAGAACGAGTTCATCACTCTCGCCCATGTGAATCCACAGTCGTTCCCAGGACCCAAAGAAGGCAATGACAAGTGAGTGGGAAGGACCAGATATTCCTAGAGGGCCCATTGCACACATTCGCCATGTAAAAAGAACAAAAAAAGTGCGTGTGTGTGTGTGTATATACACGACTCGTCAAAAGTTTTAGAACACTCCAGTGTTTCAATCTTTTTTAAAATTGAAATTCAAATATTTCCAGTCCAGTGAAGATCATGAAATGGTAGAAAGGACAGAGCTGAACTGCGAGAGGTTTAAGAATTGTGAGGTTACCCAGAAATGGCAAATAATTCTGGAGCTCCAATCAGTTCCTCTGGTTTGGGCCGAGTTAGTCGGGTTCGTCCTACAGCAAGATAGTGTCCCAAAACATAAGTCCAAGCTCTGTCAGAACTACCTTGGAGAACATGGAGTGGCTGGAAGTCTCCAGACTTATACCCCATCAAGCTGCTTTAGGATGAACTGGACAGAAGAGTGAAAAAGAGCCACACACACACTGATATGCATACTTATGGGAACTTCTGCAGCAGAGCTGGAAAGAACTTTCTGTAGAATGAACAGTGAGACATCGCCTCAATTTCAATAAAGAAAAATTTGGGTGTTCTAAAACTATTGACCGGTTGTGTGTGTGTGTTTTTTGAGAACCAAGCTCATAGTTTTATGCAGAAATGGCCAAAATAACACAGAAACTGCAAATGTCCTGCATTCTTTTGCTTTTTTGTAGCAATAATTATATTTTTTCTGGATGTTTTCACACAAGGGTGCTCAGGGCAGGCTGTAGCCGGCCTTGAAGCAGATTTGGGGGGCATATTTTTACCAAAACACTGTTTTTACTGTGTGTGTGTGTATATGTATATGTATATGTATATGTATATATATATATATATATGTATATATATATATATATATATGTATATATACACACACACACACACACACACACACGTTTGTATGTAATGTATGTGTACATAAACAGTTTCCATAATTAGACTGAAGTGTGAAAGTTGTTTAAATGCTGCATTCAGCTCTTTTGTTGTTGCCCCTTTATCTAACCATGATCCCTCTTGTTCCTGTTCTCACCTTTTGGTGTGAACAGGGAGGAGTTCAGCACCATGTGGGTTATTGGCATTGAATTCAAGAAAATGGAAGGTTCTGAGCATCTCAACGTGGACCTGACCTTTGACATCCAGTCCTTCACTGACACAGGTAGGATATGTCCTCTTTTCTGAAGAGCTCACCAAGAACAGTGTCGATGTGATGGCCTGTGCTTTCAGAACATAGTGTTTTTGTCTTTATACACTCCAGTGCTAGAGCTCCACAGTTTAGTTTTCCAGTACAGGAGGTTAAAGCCATGGGAACATACTCAACTGTTCTGGCCCCCCGTTACTTATTTAACAGATTTTTAACACTTAAAACTCCCCTCTGGTTCTCCCACTGTCCTGAAACTTAAGTCACTTTGGATTAAAGTGTCTGCCAAATGAATGTACTGTAATGTAATATCCATGTAGTCCTAATATGTGTGTGTTGTTCTGATCCTGGGCTCAGTTTGAGTAAATTGTATTAAAGATGAAAACGACAGGAATGTATTGAACTGTTTTTGGTTTTTTTTTTTTTTTGTTTGTGTCTTGTGGAGATAGTCCCAGTAGTCAACAAAGCTTTGAGTTTTATTCTCGGGTTCAGATCAGCCTACATGAGTAAATTAAATAAGTTAGTAATTAAATAAATGAGTAATTAATGTTTTGAGTGCAGTGTACCGTCAGGCCATCAGCAGCAAGATGTTCGAACCTGACATGAAAATAACGGCGATGCATGTGAAGAGGAAACAGCTTCACCAACTCCTGCCAGACCTGGTCATCCTGAAGAGGAGGAAGGCAAGCAGCCACCTGCACCTGATCCTATTAGACACAGACATACATTAACCCTCAGAACAGAGTGTATCAGTAAACTCTGATTTCTGTAAATATAACAATATGCACAATATATCTTTCACAGAATATAATTCTAATTCTAGTCTATTGTCGTTTCCTGTCTCTCTCCATTTGCACGGTCTTAGGTGTGATCTGGTATTGCATTTCCCTGTACGTTGTACTTGTATAAGTGACAAAGGATCTTGAGTCTTGTGGTGTAAGGGGTTAACTGTCGATCTCCTGTCCTGCAGCATTCGACTGAAGGCCTGCGTGTGATGAATGAAGGCAGCATGGATCTTTCGCTGGACAGTGACAACAGCATGTCCATGCCCTCCCCCACCGGCGCCTCTTCTTCCTCTGCTGCTGTCAAAAGTGGTCTCTCTTCCAGCCCCCATGGGTAAGTCCACCACACCGCAGCTCTTCTTCCTTTAGACGACCAAACACAGACATTTAGTACAGCGGCCCCCAATCGTTTTTGAATTTCGGACCAGTTTAATAACCAACAATATTGTCACGGGCCGGTACAGATACAACTGAAAACCGCGGATCTTTGAAAAGTCGCGGATCTTGGAATTTTAAAAGGGGTGGCATTAAATTAATTATAGGGTGAAATAAGCTAACTAGGAACAGATATCGTTACTTTATTTGTCTCTTTTTATTTGTTTTTTTTTAAAAAATTTTTTTACCTGCGCACATCACTGGGCAGTGTTTACCCCATAGGCCTGCATGCATGTCATGGAAGAGAAGAAATAGTGTGTATGTCTGTAGCGGGAGACCAGGGCTGCATCTGAAATCGCATACTTCCCTACTATATAGTATGCGAGGCGAGTAGTGTGTCCGAATTCATAGTATTCGATAAACAGTAGGCGAGAAGTACCCGGATGACCTACTGCTTCCAGCCAAATTCTGTAGTAGGCATTCGATGGGCACTGCGCTGTCCCATAAGGCAGCGGGAGAGGCGGCGTCATATTCGAAAAATGACGGAAAACAGAGACGCGGCTCTTTTCAAGTGTAAGTACCTTAAGGAAGACGTTAAATTACACGTTCATTGTGGTTAAATTACACTTGCACTTGAGAAAATGCCGTCTGTAAAGGTAAAAGATAACGCGCTGTTGTGATGACACGTGACATCAACACAGCGGATGTAGTGCGTCCGAATTCCCTTCATACTGCCCTCATTCATACTATATAGAACGTCCTGTTTTAACGGTAGAGCAGTACGTTCTAATTCAAATGTAGTACCTACTTAAGTAGTATGCGATTTCGGATGCAGCCAAGATTCCCCTAAAGCTGCGAGTGTAGAATGGGTAAACGGGTAAATGCAACTTCAGTGAGAGATTGGTTGGAGGATGAAAAGTACTGTGGCTGGTTAAAAAAAAAACATTTTATATTCGAGCTGTTGCTCCAGTAAATACAGTTTGTTCTTTGTTAAAATCAACTAAATTCTAGGCTACTGTTTTTTTGCTGCCGTGTTAGTCTTAAGACCTTTTCAACGCCTTGAAGAATAAAAATTAAGTAATTGAATTTGCATATCAAAAATGTGCAGATACCCTGAAAAACAGGGTATTTTTTTTTCTTTTTTTGCGTTTGTTTTTTACTCAATTTTGCTGCCACGTGACGGAGGCAGGGGCTTTTTCCCCAAAATAACATTTCGACTAAAATATTTCTGTCTTTCTATGCGGCCAAATGACTCATGGACCGATACCGTATTAATAATTATAACAGACAATTTCTATATTAATTACTAACAATTTCCCTTGATGTTTATTTTATTTACTCTTAATGATTTGTAGATTCTCAATCTCATCTTCACACCTTGCGTTCACCTGAATATCTGTCGTAATTTGGTCTGTTTAGTGTTTTGTCTTTTTCTGGTTCCATGCCAGGACTATTTGTAAAGCTCAAGTTTAGGAAAGGTGCTATAGAAATGAAATAAAATTATCATCTTTATTATTAAATTCCACGTCATCTGAAGCTTAACCCTAACTTCTAACCCTGGTCCCAGTCTTCAAAATTGACTAATTTAGTTGAACATTTTCAAATTTACATCCTCAAAACATTAATTTTCCTTCTTGTCGCTCTCTGCTGTACATGCAGGTCCACAGGGACCATCAACACCTCAGATTCCCAAGGTAAAGCGGACCCTTCGGGAGGTGCGGCTCCTGTTGGAGGTACGGCTTGTCTGTGTTTACTTATGTGTCTCCTGTTATTTCATAGACCCTCTCATCACAGAGCTCCTCCGTAATGTGTGTGCTTTTCTGTTGCAGCTCAGGGGACCGCGGCACATCTTGTAGAGCTCAAGCCCCCCAGCAGCAGAAACACTACCAGCAGCCCCCCTCTCCAGGGGAAGAGACCAGGCTCACCCCTCCAAGGGAAGGAAAAGAAACTCAAAGTAGAAGAGGTAAACCAAAACGTTCTTGCACATCAGGACCTTAGTACAGTGCCTGACTTCTTTCATTTTAGTGCTTTTCTCTAATGTGAAATGAAACATTAAGACAAAAGATAAGTTGAGAAAACCCTTTATTAGTCCCACTGGTGAACTTTTTTTTTTGAGAACCGAACTCATAGTTTTAAGCGTAAATCCCCACAAAAACGCGGAAACTGCAAATGTCCTCCACTTTTTTTTTTGCTTTTGTGGCAATAAATATATTTTTTTCTGGATGTTTTCACACAAGGGGACTCGGGGCAGGCTGTATCCGACCTGGAAGCAAATTTTTCGATTTCCACAGGGTTGAACTCCACAGTTCGGTAGATCTCCAAGAGACCTTTCCAACAAGCCCTCATTTGTATTGTCCGAGTAGATCAGGGGTTATTCCCTGAAAACCGTTCACCTTGCCGTGGCGTCCCAATACTTTTGTCCAAAGGTTTACCGTTACATTTTCTTTAAGGGTAATGCATTAAAGTGAGTTTTAAATGAAATTAAAGTGTTCTGAGAGCAGATTTGGGTCGCAGATTTAGTGTTTACACAAAAAAGGCTTTTTTTGTTTTTTTAAAACAAAACGCAACACGTTTTTCACCATACTTTTGCTGTGGTCTTGAATTCATTATCCGTATATACTCTGTACATGCATATAGATACACACATTTTTTGCACTGTGTAATTTCTTTATATTGTATATATTTTCATTCTATTGGTTATAAACATATACCATTTTCTCTTTTGACCACAGAATATTAATTCACTTGCATTGTATTAAGTGTGGTATAAATGATTGAATGATTGCTCTATAGGAGTCTACCTCAGAAGTGAAGGCCGCCGTGCCGAGTGAGGGACCGGCTGCTGTGGAGTTGGAGGTAAATATTTTTGTTTATGTTTTCTGCTGTTTGTTCCACTTGGAGGCTCACATCAGTGTTTAAATAATTATCTTTGTTCCATTCAGGCTTCTGTAGAGGGAGAGGAGAAGATGGAGGCGGAGATGCCAGTGAGTGCAGAAGTATTTAAACTTTAAATATGTGAAGATTTATAATCCCTGGGTCAAAGCACTGATGTACTTTTCTCTGTATTTTTTTTTTCCTCTGTTCAGGAGGACTTGGGCACGGAGGAGAAATCTCCAGCTCAGGTAGGACAGAACTAAACCTGAACCTCACGGGAACTCGTGCTCCACTATTCAGTATTTTAAGTTTCTAATATTAGACTTAGTTGTTTTAGTTGTAGTTTTAATTCAGTCATAGAAACGTTGCTATATCATTTTACATTCATCATGTTGTCATTGCACAAACACCAAGTCACTTTTTATAATCACTTGCATTAATAATCTGTTATTGCTTTATTTCTGTTATAGTTACTTGTTAGTTTTTTGTAATAGTTTACTTATATTTTGTTTTATTAATATCATTTTTGTTTTTCTGTCTTATCTTTGTTGCAATGAGCATATAAAGTTATTTCTTATTTCATCTTAAATAAATGCAATTTAAGGTTTTTTCTTATTAGAGTATTAAGCTTTTTGTTGAATTACAGAAGTAAAAAATAGTTGAACTTTTGACGCATTATGCCGACTCTTATCAGTCTCTTACTAATAACTACTATCAGAATCAGAAATATTTATTGAACTCATTGGAAACTGCTTTTGTCTTACAGAGACACAGACTATAACAATATATTCAGTTAAAACTAGTCAAATTTTGGAACATTTTTTTATTTATTGCACACAACATATAAAACATGGAGATACACTAAGTCAATAGTTATCAACCTTTTTAACATTAAGGCCCACCTGTCTGTCACAGCATGTTGCCAAGGTCCACAAGGTCATCAGTAGTCCAGTGGTTGAGGAACCCGGCCTTTTTAGTCACACCCGCCCCGGTTCACCGTACACTCTGTTCCATAAATTTTTACGACTGTACACCTCCATATAAGACAAACTGTCCTGTATGCTGTCATGCATACGTCTACTGATACAGTGTATCACATTCTCAGACTCCACCATAATCTGCATCATTAGGTGGGGACTAAGTCTTTTATAGATGAAGGGAGGAAAAAATGTACCAAATAAAATATATATATATATATTAAAATAAAAAAGTGGTGTTTAGAGCTCAGTTCTTGGGGGGGGGGGTTCCCCGACGCCTCAAAATTCTTAAAGGATCTTTAACTGGCATTTACGGCATTTATAAGCGACTTTATCCAAAGCGACTTCCATTCCTTACCTTTCCAGTCTCCCTGGAGCAACTTGGGGTTAAGAGTCTTGCTCAGTGACCCAGTGGTGGTGCTGAAGTTTTGATTCGAACCCATGACCTCTTGGTCCAGACCCACTAGGCCACCAACATCCCTTGTATGTACAGGGTTGGAACGACAATAGACTTTTAAAAAGAAAACAAACACACACTAGTGCGACACAATTACAAACATGATTGTAACAAGATAACACTGATACTGCTGTGTGTAAGGTTTAGTGCTGTGCCGGATGATCAGTGGTTTATGAAAGTGATTTAGTGTTTGTGCATTAAGAAATAAAAGTAAATGCAATGAAATGGCGGCAGATAACGAGTACAATTCAGAACAGAATGACCGGCTTAAAAGATCGCCTACAGAACGGTGAGTTATAGAGTCTTGAGGAAAGAATTTTCAGTTGCGTTCAGTCCTAACAGATTTGCAGTTATTTTACATAATTGAGGTCAGTAGTAGATCAGTAACTGTGAAGTACTGATATAACGCTGTGTAACTTCTGTAGTTCTGAGCGTGAGGAACTGATACAGTCCTAATCTGATGAAGCAGATCATTTCTGCCGTGTTTTACAGAAGGTGCCCAGCGCGGATCTCTCCGACGTCCCTCTCCTGCCGGCCAACCCTATCCCCGTGGTGAAAAACTCCATAAAGCTGAGACTCAGCAGGTAGTCGCTCAGGTCGTCTACCTCTCTTCCAGTGGCCGGATGAAAGACCCCGACTTCCTCAGACTCCGGCCCGAACTCCAGAGGGGCAGCGCTCGGCTCTGTCCACCAGAGGGCAGCGCCGCTCTTCCGTCAGAAACTCCCTGGACGGCTGTGACTCGCAGTCTCTCCCCTCCAAGGACGAAAAAACAATGATGCATAAATATGATGTCATGCCCTCACGACCTCATTGTCCCGACTGAATGTGTTTGTGTGAGCACGTGCACATAAAGCCTGTATCTTCCCATAGTCGCCGTCTGTCTTCAGATATGCAGAGGATGTCTCCTTTCAATCAAGTGTTGCTTTTTTGTGATTCTGTAATAATGTGGCATTTTTTTTTTTGACCTGTGGTTGGTCAACGGGACGTCCGTCCACTGTAGGTGGACTTTGTTTTTGTTGTTACTTTTTTGGACATCAGGATTAAAAAGGTGCTCAGCTGGCCACGCTGCATCAGGTTAGTCAGGACTAATGAAAGTAGTGTTTCACATACACAACTGATGATGAGACTGAAGCTCACGTGAGTGAACGCTGCTCAGCGATGACCACTGTTTGACCAAATTAGTCTCAGATCTGAGGTTCCGCCAGTCTGAACAGTCGCTCTGCTGCGTTGCCTTGAAAGCATCAAGTGGTCTCGGTAAAAACTCGAGGTGGAACAGGTAGTGTTTCCCCCGTTGCTCTTGTTGTTTTTTTTTGTTTTTTTTGGTCCTTGCTGGCGTTGTCTTGTTTTACCTTGTATAAAATCCGCCATCGTGAAAATAGAAAGATATTCGCTTTGAATCTTTCCATTGTCAGTTTTTTTTTTACTAACATGAAATCAGTGATGCTTATTTAAATAGGTTTTGATCTAGCGTTATTAGTACATAAGGCAGAGCATATGCTGTCATGAGCTCCTGGATGTGATGAGACAAATTAAAGCGGTGGGGTGGGGGAACTGGAAATGAGTGCTAGGACGCAGGAGAACGATTGAGTTGATTCTTGAAACCTATTTGGGCTTTTCTTACTCAACATTTTTCTGATTCGTTAAGAGGTTTGTTCTTGATTTTGTGTGTAAATCACAACAGTAACGCACCAGGAATCTTGTTCTTCTGCTCCACTTCACCTCTGCGGTGAAACCTGTCTTTAGTTTGGCTATTGGGTTTACTTTGGCTTCTTTGTAAAGATGAGCTGTTGTACTTTTTTTCACAAATAAAGGTCTACGAAGTTGCAAAGGCGCGTCTGTGGTGGATCAGTTGTGCTCTGGCAGAGATGTCGGCGGCGGGACTTCATCGCTCTGGCGGATGTGTGATTCGAAATCTCTCTCCAGCTGTTTTCTCGACACAGTCGCTCCTTTTCCCGAGTCCCCAGGCTCCTCGCTTCCAGAGCTGCGATCACAGGATCTACACGTTATGTTCCCGAGAAGTTGCCGGTCGTTCTTTCTATAAGACCAACTTTCCCATCAAATACGTTAATTTCATGTTGGAGAAATAACCCTAAACTAACCGTCCACCAACTCTGCACCCTAATAACCTGTTCCAATTTATTCAGTTCAATTTGTTACATGCTACTAAAACCAACTCTCTAAAAATTTTAGTATAAGACAACTCTTATTAAAGGTTATACATTATTGATAATTAGGTTAGATAGTTTATAAATCATTAATAAACAACTATAAACAAGTTATAGTAGTCATACATTGATGCAGGCTCAGTATTTGGAAGATCTCAGATCTTGCTGGTTGTTCATCTTGTCTCAGGTCTTTATTAACACGATACTACCATTAAAACACCAGATCTTCCAAATTGTGATCTTGCATCAATGTATAAATGTTATAACTGTATATATGTTACATGTATATATGTTTAACTGCTTATTAATTGTTTATAAACAACCTGGTTATAAATCACTTATAAAGCCTTTGTAAGGGTAGTCTTATTGTAAAGTACCAAAATAGGTTTGTGGTTTAACCATTTATTATCCAGTCAAAATTCCAAGTTGTTCTGTAGGTATTAAACAAAGTTACAATTTGGTTCTAGTCTTTTTGCATTTGATTACATTTGATTTTCATACTTCTGTTCATTTAAATGTCGTCTTTTTTTTTTATTATTTTCTTGAAAATAAGTGTATAGCGAGGTCCGCGCCTTGTCCCAGAGTGCCCTAATCTGGTCAAGAGGCCTGAAGTCTTCACCTTAACCCATTCTATTCCTCAAATAAGTGCTTTTATAATTTGAGGCCTGTGGTTGTGGCTTGCTGGAAATGTTTGTACTCCGTTTCAGTGCCACTATCACGCCGATCTTCGCTCTGTTTTCCACACCAGATGTGGATTTCATGCTACACTTACTGCTCCGGGCTGATGTTACAAGCACTATCGGTTCGTGTACAGTATTATAACACGACCTTCCACCCTTCCGGCTCCGGGCCGAAATGAAATCCGGCTCTGTTTACGCCACACCTCTGAGTGTGAAAATTTGTCCATAGAGCCGCATAATCTAATTGGACAAGGAAGCTGCAGTTGTTTGTCTGAAAAGGCACGATGATTTCCCATCTGCAGTCTTCGTGAGGGATTTCTTCGAGAGCCTCTCATAAGAGATTGTATTCCGTTGCCAAGGAACGTCTTTTGTCGGCCTCTACTCGTCTCATTAAAAATGTTTCTCTTACTCACGTCTTGCTTAGTGTTTGTATTTGCCAGTGAAAAAAAGAGTGTTTTTTCCCAGCTATTCTTAAAAAATAAGGTTTCCTGAAAGGGTTCTTATGCAATGAATGACTGTTTTGGTTCCATAAAAACTTCTTAAAGGGCCTAGTTTTTTAAGCGAGCCTGCTCTTGATGTAAATGTTCTTGGAAGAGTGCTTAAGTTCATATATTATGACTTTAAAATATATATATTTTTTGCACATTCAAACATCTTAACAAACATGCTTTATTATTAGAGAACTAAAGTGGTTTTATTATTTGGTATTGACCCTCAACAAAGCCTTTGCAGCAACTTTTTCCCCCCTCAATAATAAAAGTAAGCATAAGAATAGGGCTTGAAATCTGTCAGAGCTGAAGGATGTCCATCACTTTTTGAACATTAGAAATTATAATTTGAATGTGCTTTTTGGCGAAAATTGAGTTTTTTAATACATAAAATTAATTATATTTTGCTCTAAAGCTCCTACTTAGTGCAGACATGTTGTATGCAGACTCTTATCTGTGTCACTCAGCATTCAGCACCACCAGTACAGGTTCTGGTCATATAATTAGAATATCTTCAAAAAGTTGATTTATTTCACTAATTCCATTCAAGAAGTGAAACTTGTATAAT
>JBBPDC010000156.1:1509762-1532506 GCA_037974485.1 Hemigrammopetersius urotaenia | reverse complement strand
TCTCTCTCTCTCTCTCTCTCTCTCTCTCTCTCACACACACACACTCACACCCACCCCCACACACACCCACCCACACACACACACACACACACACACACACACACACTCACATGTGTTCATCCTTATCTACTTGCTTTTCTCATGTTCTAACAATTTTACACTGTCGGCGGTGCGGTGAGCATTCACTTTCTCTCAAAATTCACATGAAGAACAGACAAACAGATCCTTCCTGGCTCCTTGCAAGTCAGTTTATTGCAATCAGGGAAACATAGAAGCTTAAAATGTAACAGTAAAATAGTAATCAATCTGTGCTTTTACACTTAGATGCGTTTATTCAAGGTTTTTACATAATAACTTTAGCTTTATCTCGTTTTTTTTAAAAAAAAGTAGGCGTGTAAAGATAAATTTTTAAAACACTCTGGTTATTTCTCTATTATTATTATTATTATTATTATTATTATTAATATTATTATTATTGTCATTATTAAGTCCCATTGAGATGCCGGGGGAGGGGGGGGGGGTCTGTCATGTGTGTTTTCAGACTTTTGTTAGGTCACTTGCTTGTCTTTCCCAGGCCTGTATTTCTGACAGCATTCTGGAAATGCATGGGATTAAGTGGAGGCACGTTTAGAAATAAAAATAGCTATAAAGAAGAAGACATGAAGGTTAACCCCTCTGCAGATACGAGCTCTGCAGTCGTGCAGGCGGGGGGTGGTGGTTTTGGGCCGAGTCCTGTTCCAAACTTGGGCCAGAAGGAGGGAATAATGGCGCGGGCTACTTCTCCCCAATTATTCCTGTCTGAGCAGCTCGGCGAGCGACTGCCTTATTTAACATCAAAACGAGAGCGTGATGGCTGGTGTTCGCGCTGCCTCCAGCGGAGTACTCTTTCTTTCCTATCATTTGATCTCATATTGTAATCCCAGGTGCTTTGAATAATTTATGGAATATGGCGTCTCGTTAAACAGTAATTTATATGTGTCTCTGAGAATTGATTCCATAGCAACACACATCTAAATAATGAGAGGCACTATAATGCGTGTGATGGAATTTTAATAATAATAGTAGCAATAATAATAATAATAATAATGATAATGTGACTTCATTATTTTATAATTGTTATTGTGGTTCTGACTGAGTTAGAATCGCCGAGCTGGAACTAATGAGCTAAATTTCGAGACTAAACTTAGTCCCAGTACTAACAGAACCAGATGTTTCAAAACTTTCAAGGCGGTTTTATGGTTTGAAGACAGTCAGGTCAATATTGACTGAGAAGTAAACGAGCAGACAGGACTCGATTTTCTGACGTTTGTATGTTTGTTGAAGCTTCTTTGCTGTTAAACTGATTCAAAAATATGTTTATGATTTTATTTGTCGTATGAATTGAATAGGGTAAAGTAATTAAAAAAAAAAATAAAAACAATTCTAGGCGAGTTTGTATACATGCGTGTGTGTCTGCGCAAGAATGTTTGTGTATGCGTTTGTCTATTTGTGTGTGTATCTGTGTGTGTGTACGTATTTGTTTGTGTGTATGTCTGTGTGTATATTTGAGTGTGTGTAAATTTGTGTGTGTGTATTTGTGTGTGTGTTTGTATTTGTGAGTGTGTGTGTATGCATATTTGTGTGTGTGTGTGTGTGTGTGTGCGTGTGTGTGTGTAAAATGCTGTAATAAAGTAATAAAGGCCTGATCTGTTCATGTTCAGTCTCAGAACTGATCTGTGTGTTCTTGTCGGGTCGAGGCGGTGTCTGGTTCTCACAGGAAGATGGCCGGTATCAAAACCACCAACAGAGGAAATCTCCCTCTCAGCAGGACTCCTCACTCTCTTTCTCTCTCTCTCTGTCTCTCTCTCTCTCCCTCGCTCTCTGTCGCTCTGTCTCTCTCACTCTGTCTCTCTCTGTCTCTCTCTCGCTCTCTCTGTCTCTGTCTCTCTGTATCTCTTTCTCTCTCTCTCTCTCTCTCGCTCTCTCTGTCTCTGTCTCTCTCTCTGTCTCTCTGTCTCTCTCTCTTTCTTCCTCTCTCACTCTCTGTCACTGTCTCTCTCCCTCTGTCTCTCTGTCTCTCTCTCTTTCTCCCTCTCTCACTCTCTGTCACTGTCTCCCTGTCTCTCTCTCTCTGTCACTGTCTCTCTCTGTCTCTCTCTCGCTCTCTCTGTCTCTGTCTCTCTCTCCGTGTCTCTCTGTCTCTCTCTCTCAGTCTCTCTCTCTCTGTCTGTCTCTCTCTCTTTCTCTCTCTCTTTCTCTCTCTCTCTCTCTCTGTCTGTCTCTCGTTCTCTCTCTCTCTGTCTCTCTCTCTCTATCTGTCTGAAAAAAGGAAAGCTGTTGATGACTTTTCACAGCCCCTAAAGAACAGTTTGCCTCATTGGCGACATGCTCAGGATTTACACATCACATGTGCTTTGACTTGTTTTCTTGCTGTTTGCTGTGACGGCGCCTCCTAATAAACAGTGAGCAGCTCCAGTGCAGAAAACACTGTTTGGAAATGTTTCTGTTTCTGTGTGTGACTTCAGCCTGGTGGGAAAGGACAAGTCAGGGAGGAACAGAATGAGGGAGAGAGAGGGAGAGAGAAAGAGAGAGAGAGAGAGAAAGAGAGAGAGAGAGATGGTATGGTATACAGACATGCATGTTCAGATTTCTCAGATTTCTCAGAGCAGCACCTCTTTTTTTTTTATAAAATCGTTCTGCCAATCGTCCGAAAATCAGTCCAAAACCCAAATCATAAAATACAGATTAGCATTTTGATACGGGCTGCTCTTGCACATCATTTTGCTTCAAAGAAGGGAAAGATAAATGATGATGCCATTAAAAGTGAACTAATTAAGGAATGCTTCTTTTAAAAACTCATTAACGGCAGTCTCATTTACATAATGATGCATATTAATTAAGTTTTAATGAATCCGAGCTTCAATCAAGTCACTTTTTTGGCTGTGAAACAATTTTGACGAATGGAAAAAAAGAAGAAGAAAAAAATAGAAGGCAGCCCACAATGCTTTCAAATTTATTTTTCATATCTAATAAGAGGACTTGAACGACAACAAAAAAAACAGATTAAAAAAAAATTTGTGACATTCACATCTTGTTTGTTGTCAGTTTGAATACATGTGATTTATTTGAGCTGAAAAATATCCGCTGCCACGTCCAGACTGATTAAGGGACAGGCATACAGTGACGTGAATGTGCCTGATTGTCCATGCATGTGAAAAAAAGGAAGTTTGTGTGCATTTGTAATAATTAACACTAATTCTGAAAGATAGAAAATCAGTTTCTGAGTGGACATCGCAATGAATTGAATGGATTTTATATCAGTGAGAGCTGATTTGTGCTTTTTTTGTCCCCCGAACAGCCAGAATGTGATTTATATTCACATTTTTTTAAGTGGTTAAGAGCAGAAATTTCTATCATAAAATTGTGTTGATTACCGTCTTGGTAATCTTGGCTCTTGGATCCGTTTCTGTTTTCACTTTTCACTTATTTCTGTCTTCTGGATTTGATGCGGTAGAACTCTGTAGTCCAGATTTGTCCTGAGATAAATTTGTAAATTCTGTACCTCAAAAAATAACAAATGTATTGATTAGCGTCAGAAAAAGCAGATCTGTTTGAAATCGATTTCCCTCTGTCTTCCACCTTCATTATTTTCTGAATGTCTTGGGTAGAAATTTCATGTTTAAATTATTCTGTGGAAATAAAAGGCACTTTTGATACAAACCAATCAATCAAAAATGTAGGATCAAATATCCTGCATCTTAAGATCTACTTTCTGAGTATCATGTTTCTCATGTATGTAACTATAAAAGTTAGTAGTGCTGGTTATTAGAATAAAAACGTGTATCTTTTGGTACCACCCTTATATCAATCACCTGCCCATCTTTAATAGATCTATTTTTGGATGTTCGGACTGAAAGTCGTAGCTTATAAAAGTAAAAAATTTCTCCTGTGAAAATTAGTAATGGGGTGATTAGCATTAAATATGTATCTTTTGGCACAAGCTGTAGATCGCATAGCCTCTAACAGTCTGAGTGTTTCTGAGGAGAAATTTGTACCACAGATCAGAGGCTTTAGTGAAACATTCCAGGGTTATAATTTGTCAACGGGGGTGGGATGGTGTTGGGAGGGTCTTGTTTCAATTCGTCAACCAGGCTGGGGTGGTTGGTTAATGATGAGGCTTTAGTTACTATTTGTCAAGTTCGGTGGGGGGTTGGTTTAAGACAAGGTCATAGTATTAACCTGTCAACTGGGGTAGGCTGTATTACTGTCAACGCTTTTGGTTTATTACCTTATAGTTTCAGCTTGTCAACAGTGTTGGAGAGGGTGGGGTTATGGTAAGGCTGTAGTTACTATTTGTCAATGTGGGTGAGGTGTTGGTTGAAGACAAGGTCATAGTATCAAATTGACGACGGGGAAGGCTGTTGGATTTTACCACGTTATAGTTTCAAATTGTCGACGGGGTGGGGTATTGGTTTATAATGAGACTGTAGTTACTATTTGTCAACGTGTGTGAGGTGCTGGTTGAAGACAAGGTCATAGTATCAAACTGTCAATCGGGGGTAGGCTGTTGGTTTATTACTAACATAGTTTCAGTTTGTCAACAGGGGTGGTGTGTTGGTTTTTGATGAGGTTATAGTTTCAGTTTGTGGACAGGGGTGGGTGAGTGGGGGGTTGGTTTAAGACAAGGTTATAATATCAAACTGACAACGAGGGTGGGCAATTAGTTTATTACCGCCTTATAGTTTCAGTTTGTCAGTGGTAGGGTGGGTGGTTTAAGATAATGTTATAGTATCAAATTGATGACAGGGGAAGGCTGTTGGTTTAAGATAAGGTTATAGTATAAATTGTTGTTGGTTTATTTTCACCTTATGGTTTCAATTTGTCGATGGGCGTGATGAGGCTGTATTTACCTCGGCTGTGTGTCACCATAAGCTTGAACTGACAGATGACTGACTAGATCTGGTGCCATTGGCTAGTGTTGATTATTATTGTCGAAACCCTGGGCCTGCTGACGCCGCCACAGATGTAGAAGCAAAGGAGAACATTTTACCATAAAAACTAGGGCCATTCCACCGAATGGGTGCCATTTGCTTGTTGTAACTCTTCCAAAATAAACTTCATTTTTTATCTTTTTTCAGCTTTGAATCTAATAGCACATATATTTAACTATTCAAAACAAGTATTGGCCAATCTCACCTTTATTTTTTAAAAGAAAAATAATCAAGTAACAGGAATGAACACTCGGTTCCCTCCACTTTTTGCGTTGTCTGCGCTTTTCTCTCTCACTTAGATTATTGATAAGCACAAACAACAGTCAGGACCTGTCCCCCCACCCTAAGGTGAAGAGAGGCTACCCTCTTGTCCACTGGAGTAAACCCCAATATACAGGCACCAAGCTGGGGGCAATAAGTATGTCCACACCTGCTTGACGCCTCTCACCATGGGCAACTGGTGGTGGAAGAGAGTCCAACCCCTCTCGAGGAGTCTGGTTCCAGAGCCCAGACCATGCGCACCAGCTCAAGCTCCTTCCTCACCAGAGAGATGACACTCCACGTCCCTAGAGCTAGCTTCTGCAGCCGAGGATCGGTTGAGGATCCTTGGCCCCTCCTACAGGCGGTGAGCGCATCTCTTCGGGCCCCATGGGTATAGGCCCGGCCACCAGGTGCTTGCCATTAAAAGTTGAATAGTATTACACTGACTAATATTCACACTAATAAATCAATAAACCAAGGGACTCTATTCACTCCTGTTACTGGCACTCAGTCCTGTTACTCTTTATATGAAAGTAACAGGACTGAGATTTTAGAATAGAATTGGCAAAAACATGAAATATAGCTACACGATGGCTATGCTAATAGCACAAGAACACTGAGCACATTCTAGTGATCTACTAAAATGTTGTATTTTAAAAATAAACAGATAATATCCAAGAATTAATTTAGGTAACAGGACAGAACATTGAGATTGACCTCCCCAGTCATAGTTAAAATTTTATCAAATATAGAGGGAAAAAAAAGGAGGGAACTAACTTTTGGTCTACCCATGGCCTTCAGAAGATCCAACTGATGCAGCTTCCTGTTGAACATGTGACCTGTGGAATGTTCCTGATTCTTCAGATGGGGTAATGTGTTCGGGTAACAGGACAAAGCATAGATGGGATTTGGAGTCACACAACAATCCAAAAAAAATTAAATCTCTGAAGGATTTTAATAATTATATTTCAAGGTAAAGTGTATAGTTAGAGAGCAGGGAATGCTATTTTTTTAGCGTTCTAGGTAGTTTTTATTAATGTCATTAATTATATATCTTAAATTTGCAATTAGGTCAATGTACAAGACACTATGCTTAATGATAAAATGTATTTTACAGTTATTTTTTGTGCACGTTTTTACATGCAATTTCCTGGGGACGGAAATGGCACCCATTCGGTGGAATGGCCCACTAGTAGCCATTAGCCTCCTGAAAAGACAGCTTTTGGTGCAGCCTTTAGTCCCCACGCCTAATTCTCTGAACGTTCTGAGTGTATATTTATACCACATAGAAAGTTGTACCAATAAAAATTAGCATCTGTGGTGATTAGCGTCTGAAGGCATGCATCCTTGGGCACGGCCCCTCCCCCGCCGCATCGTAATGCGTCCTCCCCGAATGTCGTGCGTCTCCGTTCCGCTCGGGCGCTTTATCTCATTGCCTGGTTTTCCTGCGGGGAGGCTGCGGCCGCTCAGGTTCGCTCGGGTTGGAGGTCAGCGAGAAGCGTGTAAATGAAATGAGGAAGCAGATGCTTGTTAATTAGGAGAAATGTGAGTGACAAGATTTGATGAGCGCGCGAACACTCGTCCCTTGCCACACAGCAGCTGTTGTCGCCCGCCCGCCACCCGCCCGCCTTGCTGCGGGCTTTCTTTCTTTCTTTCTCCTCGAATCCCCGCAGGGTCGCTGTGTGCCCTGCCCAGCCTGCATGCAAATAGCATCAAACACACACACACACACACACACACACACACACACACACACACACACACCCTTCTCTCACCTTCACACCACACACACACTCAATGCGAGGAAGTGTCTGTGTGTGTCTTTTAACACTTTTACAGTGTGTGTTTTTTTTTTTTTTACACTGTGTTTGTGTTTGTGTCGAGCTGATGGTCTGGCATTTTTGTCACACACACACACACACACACACACACACACACACACACACACACACACACAAACACACATTATTATTACTGTATTTGTGAGAACTTGTGTGGCACTGTATCTCAGTTAAACTACACTAATACCAAACTTGACCTTGACTTTTAACCTTATTGCAACCTTTATTAAACTCAATCCTTTACTTTTTTTTCTAAATAAACTTGGTGAATTTGGTGAAAACAGCTCGTTGTGAGGACGAGCAAAATGTCCCAGCGGCTCGCACTGTTTTTCAGTATTCCTGTCATTATGAGGACATTAGGTGATAAATACATGCATACACACGCATGTACACATTATACGCATGTGTATGCATATATCCGGTGTCCTTGTGTGCCAGAAAGGCGCCTATAAATAAAATGTAATATTACTATTACTATTATTATTATTATTATTAGTAGTAGTAGTAGTGGTAGTAGTCTAAAACACACACACACGCGCACACACACACACACACACACACACACACACACACATACACACACACACACACACACACACACTGTAGTTTCAGTAGGGTCACACATAGCATACCCACATTTATATGGGTGAAATATGTCCAGGCTTTTGTTACCCGACCGGTGCACCGTGAACAACTATAGATCCGATCATTAGTGGATTCCAGTCCCTCTATAGGTTACTTGGAGAGTCCAGCAGAATTGTCCATAGAAACAGCTGCGGTTATTGGCACTGGGACGACTTCACGGCCCATTACTTACTGGCCCTGCATCTCTCTTGATGTTTATGTGGCAGTAAGGATGATTACTAGGGAAGTACATTATTTTACCTTAGAAATGATCAAATGTGGTAATCAGCTTAAGAAAATGTATCTTTTGGCTCAACTGTAACCTCTTATTTGTGTTGTAAAGTTTCAATTTTTGTTTTTTGGTTAGAAATGTGTAGAAGTAAAAATGTTAAAAATGTTGGCATTAAAAACCACACATTTGGCCCAACTTCGCTATTCCATTGTGCATCTTAAAGTCTGTGTCCTTGTTGTAATGAGTAGAAACCTTTACAACAGAAGTAAAAATGTGCGCCTTAAAAATACACAAATGCTGATTAGCATCAAAACACACACTTTTTTGTGTGTGTCGACTCTCACGTCTCTTCACTAGCGTCCACCTCTCCTCCTGAATGATCTGAGTAGAAGTTTTCTCTGTGTATCAGAGGTCTGGACCTGCCAGTGGCTCCCGGGCCATTTAAGGAGCCTGAGGATGCAAATGCGATTTTAAAAAAATAGGCCCCCTCGCCATTTTCCACGTTCAGTTCTGCAAGAACGGAAACTTTCTTAAAGGGGAAAAAATAATCAAATGGAGGAAGTAAGCATCACAGGTAGAGCCATATCTGGGGGCTCGATCGTACAGATGCTCGCCTCCTTTGAAGCATTTAAATAGGGCAGGCGTATTTCAGGCCTGCGTCCCTCCCCCTCCCCCACCACACACACACCTGGGACTTAAGGTGTTTCAACAATAGTGTTAGGGAGAGAGAGAGAGGGAGAGAGAACAAGAAGCACTTTTTTCGTTTTCTGCTCAAATCCCACCAGAGCACACCAAAGGTATCAAAACAAAGCAAGTGAGAGAGAAATAAACCCAAACGCTTGCCTGATGAATAATTTGAATGAAGAAATGAAGCAGTGTGAAGTGCGGGAGCGAGCCGCGAGCAGGAGGATCAGACTGGATACAATTAGGTCAGCATACAGAACGCAATGAGCTTATCTTCAACTGTATAGGAGATCCTGCTACACACACACACACACATATATATACACACACATACACATATATTCTGAAATTCTGAACCAGCATCACAGAGGTCCATAAGTCTATGGAGTCATTATTTTGTAGTAAAGGTGACTAAAATAAATAAACATATATAACATGCAAACTTTGCATAAAAACACTTTTATTACTGCAATATGATGGTGAGGTTTTATTCTTACCCAGTTGAAACTATGCATACATATGCATACACATGCATTCCTTACTTCTGTATGTATATATGTGTATATATGGGTAGAAATTATAATCTGTGTATTGGAGGTCTGGACCTGCTGGAAACCATTTAAAGAGTCTGAAGCCGTTTTTTAAACTGGAAATGGGCCACAGTGCCTCAATACCCAAGAATGCAAATGCAACCATGAAAAAGTCCCCTTATATTAAACACTACCTCATTAGGACTGTTTCTATTGGTTCGTTCATCACGACCACATTTCTCCACAGTGTCAGGTCAAACAATGAATAAAAAAAGCCTTCCAGTCTTTATGTAGATATATATTTTAGTGATATACTGCATATGTATACATACAGACACACACACACACACACACACACACACACACACACACACACACACACACACACACACACACATACATACTTTATGCCGTCAAATGACGTTTTGTTGGTTTGTGCACATAATAGAAATCCTATACTGAGAGCTCAGAAAAAAATCTGTCATCTTTCTGTACATTTTAGCCCACAGTCGCTATTTATTCTTCCCGTCTGGTCAGAAATGTATGGGGGGGGTGGGGGGTTCTTTGAAGCCCCTCAGATGTGGAGATGTGGTCACACGCGATAGAGTCTTCATCTCTGTCTCCCTCAGAGAGCCGAGCGGGGAAAAGTTGGAGAGGAAGAAAAAACTTTCCCCAAATTGTCAGTTCGCTGACAAAAAAGCGAAAGTGAAAAAGTCAACAAAGAAGCCCCCCCACACCCCCACCAGTACGAGACCCCCAAAACAGGAAGTAGAGCCTCGTCTAGAGATTGCAGTGGCACATCTCCAGGTGACAAATATGTCAGCGTCTAAAACCCCATGGCACAATTATGCCACCATGGCTCTGAGAGCAAGCGATAGAGGACGGGAGAGAGAGAGGGAGGGAGAGAGAGAGAGAGAGAGAGAGAGAGAGAGAAAGAGAGAGAGAGAAAGAGAAGGAGAGGTGCTGCTTTGGTGTGAGAAAGTCATCACAGCCCATGGCTTATGCTGAGAGACAGCCCAGGGGATGCAGTTTGCTCTTATAACAAAGCGTTTCCTCCGTTCTGAATACGTTGAGAACGTTCCAGCTAAATCTGCTGGGTGTGCTGATCCCTCTGCGGCTGCAACTTCCTCAGGGACCTAATAAAAAGACATTCATTACTGGAGACATGAGCAATGTTTGCAGATATAATGGCTTTATGCAGTTTTTCCACGCACACACACACACACAAAAACATTGCACGACAAAAAAAGTTGAATTTATCATTGGTGTCATAAGAAAACACTGCAGGCCTGAAACAGAAACTGACACCGTAACTTATTTGTTTGTCTAACTTTTTTAATTTTCAAAATCGTAGGTTCATTCGCTGAGTAATGTTTACACAATGAACATAACGATGCATGCTGCATGAATAATGTATCATGAGATGTTGAAAAGAAAAATCAATATGATACATTTTGATTTTCAAAATTGTTGGTCCATTCGCCCGTGGAATGTTTATACAACTAACATGATGGACAATGTAAAGCTGCACAAATAATGAACAAAGAGATTCTGAAAAGAAAAATCAATGTGATACATATGTTGGTGTAAAATTTTTTTTGCGGTCTAAATTGTTGCGGTCTAAATCTAGGAAATGTTTATACAATGAATATAAATGTCAATGTAAAGCTGAGATGATGAGATTTTGAAAACAAAAAAATCTATGATATCTAATGTATCTTGTTTCTCTGATACAGCAATGAGATCAGACAGAAATAGTCTTTTCCTCAGATGGTCCTCCTGAACTGAAGACCCCTACGTTCAGTCTAGATCAGGGGTCGCAACCTTTAACACTCAAAGAGCCATTTGGACCCGCTTTCCACAAAAGAGAAAACACTGGGAGCTGCAAATCCTTTTTGACATCTAAAATGAAGATTACACTGCATAAATTGTTTTTTTACTTTTATGCTGTGTATAAAAACTAGGCTAGTGTGTTGCTTGTGAAATTTAATCTATTCAAAGAAAACACATTGTGTTTTAATGCTACAAGATCACAGTAATCTTCAAATTTCAGACTACAATTAAAAATAAAATACACTGAACACCTAGAATGGCTGACTGCGTCAATTGACGTAATTTCATCAGAATCCGAATCAGAGTTGCGTATACTGGCCTATTGGAGAAGCAGCAGCTCTATAAGAGACATATGGGTGTGGTGTAGGAACATGGACACATGACTCTTTACATGTAGTTGTTTTAAACTGTTGTGCTTGAGAGATGCCATCGATCGGAATCAAATTGCTTGTATGTGTTGCTCACATACTCAGCCAGTAAACGTGATTCTGATTCTGATCGAACGACGGGCTGTACCCTTGCTTGGCTGGCTCCAACGTGGATGTGTGCTGGTGGCTGCAGGACTAAACACCCAAACAAACTGCAGTAGCGTCGCATCAGGAAGCGTCTTGTGCGAAACTGGGCACTGCATTAATAGATGCACGCAGCCGTTATAGGTATAGCCAGTTAGCTGCCGTTCTATAGTTAAATTATTATTTATTTTCCAAAGCCACAGGGAGCCACAACATAAGGATTGCCGCCCTTGTTATAGATCTTCATAACGTCATGCATGAGCTTCAGGTTTGAAGAGATTATGACACTCCAGTTTACCTGCATTTGAATTATCTCATCATAAACTCATTTAGAAGTGTGAACCCTCTCAGGTGGTGCCGTGAGGAAGTGCTCTCTTTTTATCGGGGACCACAGCGTCTCCTCTCTGTCTCAGACTGTTTCTCCTACAGACGTGTAGAAGAACCTCACCTGAGTCTCCTGGCCCATCGAGGAGCAGCGTTAGACCAGTAAAATCCTGAACTGTAAAACAGCTGAGAGCAACTGTGTAGAATTTCAACTCAGTTGAGTCCTCCTCCAGACGAGACCATCATCTGCTCCTCTGTCCATCAACTTTCACATTTTATGCAAGTAACTCAGGTCACATTGAACTATTTTTATGGCTGTCAGATCATTCATAAACAAACGGGTAGACTAATTCTGAAGTTATATCACATGTATTTATTCAATTACTTGCACAACTATCATAAACACATATTTCTAGTGTATCATTGCTGTTGGATCCAGACCTCCTTGTTTTAAAAAGTATAGGATAAAATATACTTAACTTTTAGTGTAAGTTAATGTAAAGAGATTTTAATCTGAACCATCTTTTCTATTGGCCGATTTACCATTTACATCAAATTATGTAAAAAAAGCCAAAAATATGTAGATTAAAACAAAACAAATAAAAATGCTTGCATTTCTATATATCTTTCCACATGTACAATATTTATACTGTCTATAATCATTATACATAGAACATAGACAAACATTAATATATACAGAAATCATTATTAATTGTATACAGACGTTATACGTTATATATATATTGTATACAGACGTTATATATATAAAATCTATAATGTATCTATCTATCTATCTATCTATATGGTGCTTTCAAATCAATAAGTAAATCAATAAAAAGTAAATCAATAAAAGCTAAGAGAAAGTAACTTTTTCAGACACTGACTTGTGTAGATAATACAATAGTTATAGGGTACATTAGAATACGCCACCACTGGTTGGTTTTCAGTGCACCAGTCCTCTGTATTGTGATTACCATTAAGAG
This sequence comes from Hemigrammopetersius urotaenia, assembly GCA_037974485.1. Lineage (NCBI taxonomy): Eukaryota > Metazoa > Chordata > Actinopteri > Characiformes > Alestidae > Hemigrammopetersius > Hemigrammopetersius urotaenia. Next base: position 1,519,712 of record JBBPDC010000156.1, on the reverse strand, counting down.
GGAGCGCTGGGAACCCAGTGCTGCATAGGAGCGAGAGCTGGTGGGGGAAGAAAAGAAAACGGGGCTGCGTTCAGCTGCAACTAGGTCAAACTGGCAAAGGAACAAAACATAACAGACCAAGAGTTTGTAGAAATCATTACAGGAAAACAAACTTGTCACTCACTTGACACTCTGTTTTGCTTCCAAAGCAGAGAATAATAAAAAAAAGCAAGAATCTCCATTGCAAATAAGCACCATAGTTGTGAAGTTGCCTGTTTGAAATGCACATCAAATCAGCAGAAAAAGCCACCACGTACCTTGTCAGTGACATCTGGGGACATATGAAGTAGCGAGCCTTTGTTTCCAGCTTGGGGTGGGGAGAAATTCTGGAGACACACATTCATAAAATATACATATGACTTTTATCTTCTAAAAGATCACACATAAAATGGATGTATTGCTAGAAGGACGGGGAGAAGGTTACTTGGAAACATTTTGCAGAAGAATCTCTGCTAAAAAGATGTCCGGAAAACTGTCGGCAGAGTAAAAATTCACCTTTTTCACAGATCTGCACTGTTCACACCTGTCTATTATCGGCCTGAGCCTGAAGTGTTTGGCGATTCTGTCATCGCAGGAGTATTCTTTCGGGCTCTTTGTGCAGGAAAACATTCTGATTTCACACCGTAATTCTCACTGAATCAAATGAAGCCTTATGAAATTAGAGCATCTCATGCTGACATGGCAAAAGTAAAGGTATTTCCTTCAGACTAAATCCATAATTATTTACATATATGCTGTTTGATACGTGTATGTTTTGCAACTGTTTCGGCCTCAAATTGGACCAGTTCAGACCAGATGTTGTGTACAAAACTGGCGCATTAGGTGAGAAACGCAATGCATATTCTGCTCAATTTAGAGTGTGTGACGTTCCGGGTCGGCGAACATTAGAGGGCGCAATTTTCTTTTAAATGTGGGACTCTTAATTTGAAATTGTGTCTGTGTTCACGGTGTCTAGTTTCATATATTTATGTGCTAAGTGATTGTATGTTGTGATTGGTTCATGTCTTAGTCATTTGCGTATTTCGTTTACCTTGTGTCGTACCCTTGTGTTCACCACCATTCATGTTTAGTTTGAACTTTAAACTTTAGTTTAGTTCATGTGTATTAGATCAGTTTTTAGGTTCATGGTTTGCTTTGTGTTTTTGACCCTCGTGCCTTCTTTGTGTTCTTTAATAAAGTGAAATAAGGAATGTGAATCTGCGCCTACGCCTCCTTCAGCATTGCTACCGTGACAGAGTGTTTACTATTGGAATAACACTGTTTAAACTCTTGAGATGTATGCATGTGAGAAAACACAACGCGAAATATGCCACAGACAATATGTGTCTCTCTTCTCATTTCACAAGTTATGTTTTCTCCTTTAGAAAAGAAAGAATATTCATTATCACGACTATCTCTTCATCACTGAATTTTCATTTTACTACTACTACTGCTACTACTACTACGACTGCCATTACTACTGCAACTACGATCACTGCTACTACTACCAGTACTACTGCAACTACAACTATTACTACAACCAGTGCTACTACTACTACTTCTACTTCTATTACTATCACTGCTACTACCACTACTACTATTACTATTACTACAACTGCAACCACTACAATCACTGCTACTACTACTACTACTACTACTACTACTACTACTACTACAACTAGTGCTACTACTACTACTACTACTTCTACTTCTATTACTATCACTGCTACTACCACTACTACTATTATTATTACTGCAACCACTACAATCACTGCTACTACTACTACTACAACTAGTGCTACTACTACTACTTCTACTTCTATTACTATCACTGCTACTACCACTACTACTGTTACTATTACTGCAACCACTACAATCACTGCTACTACTACTACTAGTACTAGTGCTACTACTACTACTTCTACTTCTATTACTATCACTGCTACTACCACTACTACTATTACTATTACAACTACTGCAACCACTACTATCACTGCTACTACAACTATTATTACTGCAACTACTACTACTACTACTACTACTACTATTACTACCAATACTTTCTGCAACTACTATCACTGCTACTACTACTACTACTACTGCTACTACTACCACTGTTAATACTGTATATATACACTATATACTCATTTTGTGCAGACATATCACTATATTTAGTTCATATATAGTTCACAAATACATTTATGTAAATATTTTACAGCACGTGTCCATATTCTATATCTCTATATTGTATAGTGCATATTTTATACTGCACTATTAGTATAGTATTTTATTTTTATTTTATTCTATTCTATTCTATTGTTATCTTAATTTTGGCTGCTCCTAACTTTGTTCTGTCCATTTTCTGCCGTGACCAATTACATTTCCCTAATAAAGGTTTATCTTTTATATAAATATATATATGTGTGATTTTAGTAAACCAAACTCAGATGAAATGCAATGACAGACGTTAAGAAACTACTATAAATATCATGCAGCAGTTCTGATTGCTGTTTATGTTTTTGTGAGATACCAACATACTAACGAGATTATAATGCAATTGCTAATGTCTGGCTTCAAGCCTTTCAAAACTGCAAACATGAACTTCTCTTTGTTGAAAGCGCTGGTTGAAAGCTCTGTTAAATGTTTTTTTTCTTTGTATAAGACATGCTGTGAGGTTTTTCTGTTGCACTCATCTACGTCTCTGAATAAGTGTCATCCCTGAACTGTGATGAAGAGCCGATATGCCACAGAAGTTACAGTTACAGTTCTAAAATCACTGTGTGTTTTGACATAAATGAGGAAAATTTGACTTTCATAAAGCACACTTATGGTGAATTTCCTCTGTTACTCAAAAACTTCTGCATAATTAAATAACTCAGATGTGAGCAAAGTTATTCAGAGGGGCTTGATGTAAAATGCTCTATTAAAGAGGAAGAGAGTCGGAATTGTTCACAGCACTGGCGCATGGAACCAGACGTCTGAAGTGTTTAATGTATCTAAAAAAAACACCCACAAGTTATTTTATGAAACTGTATTAAATGCATAATACGATACGCTGGTTTACAACAGTTTTCACAAGATTTTGGCCTGAAACATATTTTACATTTAAATGTATTTATAAATCCATTCCTGGTGGAGGGGTACATGGAGGACGTTGTAAGGCAAAATAGTCCCCAAGCAAAACATTTTTTTCTCAGATTTAGCACCATTTACTATCCTCAACATCACACACACTAATGTGTAGCTTCACTGGTGGGTTTTACAGAGTAAATAAAAAGGCTGTTTGTGTACACATTGTGACTCCTGGTTCCATTCACCTCCGTTGTGAAGATGTCTGATGCAATATGTTCTTGTCAATAACCCATTTCACATTAAAGCACTCTGAATGATGTTAAATCCCAATGACTTCTACAGAAACGATAGAAAAATGGGCAGATTTCCCCTCTGCTGAAGTTCCCGAAGAACTTCATTAGGAGCTATTTCTGGAGGTAGATTCTGTAGGCACTTCTTGTGTGTGGGTGCAGTACAGCTTTGAACCTGAACCCTCGCCGCATGCATGAAGAGAGAAAAAGCAGCTAGAGGAAGCAAAAGTGCGTCTTGGGTGTGATTGGCGTGAAGGGGAAAGTGACTGAGCACCTCAACCAAGGTCACGTCCAAGGAGAGCACAGCCAATTACTATGCAGATCAGAGCAGGATGTAGTTTAGGGGGATTGCTCCGATGCAATCACATTAGCTGGCCAGAGAGGAAACGGCTGTCTGACCTCAATCACTGGAGGCTGGAGAAGGGAGAGGGGAGGAGAGGGGAGGATGGAGGAGGGCGAGGGACGTTATGTTTTCTCTCCCGCGAACCACTTTTCTCTCATCTCACTGTGCACGTGATTAACAAACCAAACAATACACTGAGGCCTGTATGCAAAGTCATGGAGAGGGAGGACGGCGTACACGGACACGATTCACCCTGCCGACGTTTGGCACGAAAAAAACGTATCGCTAAGGCCAGAATACTTAGAACGAGTCACGCACTAGCCATTCACTCTTGTATGAAATGTCCATTCAGATTCATCACGTGTCAAATGCTTAGCCTGAGGCCAGTATAGTTCCATACTCAGAAGGTTATGGTAGAGTAAAGTAAAGTGGCCAGTTCTAGAACACGCCACAGCACAGAGAGTGAAATTCGCCCTCTGCGTTTAACCCATTTAACTCGTTTAACCCATTTAACTAATTTAACCCATTTAATTCATTCACCAAGAGAAGCGGTGGGCAGCCAGGAAGACAGCACCAGGAGAGCAGTGTGTGGGAGTGGTTCCTTATTTAAAAGGTACATATAAACCTCAGTGGTGCCACTCGTAGTCCTGGGATTTTAACTCATGACTGTCTGAATGGCTTTTACCTTCACCGTCCCAAGACCTGAATGTTAATGAAACTCTGTGATAAGATCTTTAACATGCTGTGTGTGCAAAACAGCCTAAAACCAAAATACTGTGATCTTGCAGTGGAGGGTAATCATTCTATTAATTATGATTTTGACATTTTGTGCAACTTCATTGTGTTAAACCGGGCAAAATCAACAACCCAGTCCAGCACCACACCAGCAGTGGTGGTACTACACTGAAAAGTTGTCAACCGCCATAAAAAGATGAAGAAGGAGCTTCTGCAGCATGTAGCAGCTTTACATTTTCTTTATGGGCAATGCATTAAAATCAGTTTAAAATGAAATTAAGCAGATTTAGGGGCATATTTAGGGTTTGCACTATAAACATAGGCATTTTTAAGCATTTTTTTTTTACCAAAACACAACAACGTGTTTTTTCACTATATGCAGGTACTCTTGGAATGTAACCCCCGTGGGAAGCAGGGATTACTGTATTTATGAATAATAAAATTATCATCTCTATATCATTCCTGTATGTATATCTATACCACCGTCTTCACGATTTGGCTCAACCCTTTTCCACTCATCACTGTTTCAGCACCGTGTCTTCACTTCTATTGGAGGTCTCTGTGTTGAGTCTCTCAGTATTTGTATTAAATTGCCCAGTTTTTCGCCCAGTTGGTGACATAATGGTCACCTGCCACTGCAAACCGGCAACTCTCATGAAAATGAACGGCCGCTGTTCACTCTGATAGAAAATGATAGATAGATAGATTAATGCACTAATAAGGAGCATTTTAAAAGCAGTGTTCCCTTTAACACAGTCACACAGTCACAGCTCAAATATTTATGTCAGCCTCAACTTAAACATTAATGTAATCAAATCAAATATGAAACCAAAGCTATTCACCACTGCTGGGCGTTCAGGTTATATCTAATTTATTATTGTCACAGTCGCACCGCCCACTCCCCGTCAGCCTTGCTCTCTTTCCCCGGAGTATTAGCTTTTCCTATGTCTGTCCTTCCCTTCCTCCCTTGTTCCCTATAAAGTCTCCCAGCACCGTTTGTACCACTCCCGTCTTGATTTGTGCCGCACCTATTTCCCCTCATGATTTTCCGCACCTGTCCCTCATTTCCCCGCACTACAAATACCCAGTCCGGCCCTGGATCTCTAAGCTGGTATTTCGTTCCTTTCAATGCACCTGTGTGTATTCCTGTGTTTCATGTGCAATAATCTGTATGTTGTTGTTTGCTATTTTTCTGTGTTTGCAGACTCGCGCTGGTTCCCCCTGAACTTCCCAAGCTCGCCCTGAAGTGGCTGTGGTTTTTGGTTCTCCCTGTTTTCTCCTGTTCCGTGGATACGGCCTTTTGTTTTCCTTTTTGACCAGCACGAGTCCTGCTGTTTCTCTGTTCCTCAGTTTAGTGTGCATTTTCTGTTGCTTCCCTGTTTATTTATTATTAAAACTGATTGTGTTCCCTCTCAGTTCGGCGTCCTCCCCTTCCCTTCACACACACCGGTGTGACAGAATACCAGCTTCTACACTTCCCATGGACGCCGCACAGATACCCCTGCCTGAAGACCAGGCGTCCCCAGTCCGCCCTGCGCCGCAGGTGCCCCCTTTCCAGTTAGAGCTACAGGAGCACCGCCAGCAGCTCGTGAACCTCACGCAAGCGGTGCAAGCACTTCAGGGAAGACTCTGCGAACTGGAGGCTCCTCCTGCACAAGCACCTGCCCTTCCCCAGGTGGCACGTCCTTCCAGCCTATCCCACTACTCGTCTCGACCAGAGAGGTATGCAGGGGATCCGAGCGGGTGCCGAAACTTCCTCCTGGCATGCGATCTTTACCTGGCAGAAAACCCAGGTCTGACTGAAACCAAAAAATCTCAGCGGTGATCCAGCGGCTGACGGGGCGGGCTCAGGATTGGGCTGCTGCTGTCTGGAGAGGAGGCGGCATCCATACCACCAACTTTGCCGCCTTCGTCCACCAGTTCCGTCCGCCCCTGTCGACCACCCGGGACAGGGGCGGAAAAGCGGGCAGAGACTGTTGCAGATTCGTCAAGGCTCGGGCTCTGTTTGTGATTACCTGCTGCCGCCTCTGCTCCTGGTGAGCCCGCTCCCGAGCCCATGCAACTGGGGGCGTCTCGGCGAGACCAGCGTCGCCAGCGACAAGAGGCAGGGGTATGTCTGGACATTGGAGGCTGCAGTGTCCCCGCCATCCTCTGTCTCCCCCCCCCCGACTCAGGTGGTAGAATTCAGTAGCGTTAACCAGTTTGTTATCCCTGTTACATTGTCTGTGTCTAATTCTGTTTTTTCTGTCTGTGCTCTTCTAGATTCAGGGTCGGCTGGGAACTTAATCTCACAGTCCCTAGTCACCGCTTTGTGTATTCCCGTCCGCCCGCTAACCAAGCCTGTCACGGTCCATGCCCTTGATGGTCATTCCATAAGCCGTGCCCCCCTGAGTTCCATCACGCTCCCCGTCACTCTCACGATCCAGACCACACACACCGAGTCCCTCTCCCTATATGTTTTTCCCCGATCCAACCACCAAATTATTTTAGGTGTTCCCTGGTTCCGTTCACACAAGCCCCACATTGATTGGTTAACCCACACTATACTCTCCTGGTCCCCTTCTTGTACACGGTCATGCTCTGTCCCGTCACTCCCCGTTCACTCCACCACCATAGAAAGTCCTAAGTCACAAGACCCCACTGACATCCCCCTGGAATATTCTGACATGCACGCCGTTTTTTCCGTGGCAAGGGCAACCCGTCTCCCTCCGCACCGTCCTTGGGACTGCGCGATCGAGCTTATTGCTGGAAAAAAACCCCTTGGTCGTGTATTTACCCATTGTCCGAGCCAGAGACTCGGGCAATGGAGAAATACGTGGCCGAGATGTTAGAACAGGGGTTCATCCGCCGATCATGCTCTCCTGCCTCCGCCAGTTTCTTTTTCAAAGTGAAGAAGGATGGGGGTCTCCGGCCGTGTATTGATTATCGCGGGCTCAATGACGTTACTGTGATGTACACGTACCCTCTGCCTCTGATCCCGGTGACAATCGAGCGGCTCCAGGGGGTCCGCTATCTTTATGAAATTGGACCTCCGGAGTGCATACAACCTTGTGCGAATACGGGCGGGTGATGAATGGAAAACAGCATTTAGCACAACTACTGAGCATTACGAATATTTGGTTATGCCGTACAGGTTGGCCCAGGCTCCCTCAGTGTTCCAGGGGTTCGTAAATATTGTCCTCATGGACATGCGCAGTCAATGTCCTGATTTACTCACGCACATACAAGGACCATATTGGTCATGTTCGCAAGGTTCTCACCCACCTGTTGGAACACGGGTTGTATGTCAAGGCCAAGAAATGTGAATTCCATAAACCGGAGGTCACTTTTCTTGGTCACCGCATCAGCTGGGAGGGGATTGCGATGGAGAGGGTTAAGGTGACAGCCGTGTCTGAGTGGCCAGAGCCCGCGACGGTCAAGGACGTGAAACGGTTCCTGGGGTTCGCCAACTATTACTGTAGGATCATTAAGAACTACAGCACAGTGGCTGCCCCGATAACATCCCTCCTCTGAGGCAAACCCAAAACCGTTACTTTCGCTCCGGCAGCCCGAGCCGCGTTTGTGAGGCTAAAAAACGCCTTTACCTCCGCCCCATATTGTGCATGCCAGATCCAGAGCGGCAGTATACGGTGGAGGTCGATGCCTCGGAGGTAGGAATAGGGGCAGTTCTGTCGCAGTACCATGGTTTCCCCAGGAAATTACACCCCTGTTCTTTCTTCTCTAGGAAGCTGACGGAGGCAGAAAGGAACTACGACGTCGGCAACCGTGAACTGCTTGCTGTGAAGGCAGCATTGGAGGAGTGGTGCCACCTCTTAGAGGGATCTCAACAGCCTTTTGTGGTCCTCACGGACCACCGCAACATGGAGCACATCCGATGCGCTAAGAGGTTAAACCCCAGGCAGGCACAGTGGGCCCTCTTTTTCACCAGGTTTAATTTTCAGCTTTCGTACCGCCCAGGAAAACAGAACGGAAAGGCAGACGCGCTGTCGCGTCTATTCGGAACCGAGACTGAGGCTGGGGAGCCTGAACCCATTCTTCCCTCGCGTGTTTTCGCAGCGCCCCTTCAGTGGAACCTGGACGGTGAGATTGCGGCGGCACTCGAGGGAGTGGCAGTTCCTTCTGAGTGCCCTGCAGACCGGTCCTATGTCCCAGAGGCACTGCATGCACGCGTGATGGAGTGGGCTCACATTACCCCTGCAACCGGTCACCCGGGCGTTCCGAAAACGCTGGAGGTGGTAGCACGGAAGTACTGGTGGCCGTCCATTTCCAGGGACGTGCGCCAGACAGTACTTTCGTGCTCGATCTGTGCCATTACTAAGAGCCCCCGTGCCTTGCCAGTCGGTAAATTAAAGCCCCTCGCAGTGCCGGACAGACCGTGGTCTCACCTAGCGGTGGACTTCGTCACGGACCTGCTGGCATCGAAAGGGTACACGACAGTATTGGTCGTGGTGGACCGATTCTCAAAGGGCTGTCGATTTTTTCCCCTTTAGTTCTCTCCCCTCTGCTCGGCAGAGCTGGGTTCTGGAGCGCGACATCCCCCCCCCGCGTTCCTCGGGGCCGTCCGTCCTGCCTGCCATCGCTCCCGCGGCCCACCAGGGGGCGATGTGTTCCTGCCAATCCCCAGCAGCGGATTGGGCCTAGAACGGGTGGTACTGTCACAGTCGCACTGCCCACTGCCCGTCAGCCTCGCTCTCTTTCCCTGGAGTATTAGCTTTTCCTATGTCTGTCCTCCCCTTCCTCCCTTGTTCCCTTGTCTCCCAGCACCGTTTGTACCACTCCCGTCTTGATTTGCACCGCACCTGTTTCCCCTCATGATTTTCCGCACCTGTCCCACATTTCCCCGCACTACAAATACCCAGTCCGGCCCTGGATCTCTAAGCTGGTATTTCGTTCCTTTCAATGCCCCTGTGTGTGTTCCTGTGTTTCATGCGCAATAATCTGTATGTTCTTGTTTGCTGTTTTTCTGTGTTTGCAGACTCGCGCTGGTTCCCCCTGAACTCCCCAAGCTTGCCCTGAAGTGGCTGTGGTTTTTGGTTCTCCCTGTTTTCTCCTGCTCCGTGGATACGGCCTCGTTTCTGTTTTCCTTTTTGACCAGCGCGAGTCCTGCTGTTTCTCTGTTCCTCAGTTTAGTGTGCATTTTCATTTATTATTAAAACTGGTTGTGTTCCCTCTCAGTTCGGTGTCCTCCCCTTCCCTTCACACACACCGGCGTGACAGCACCTGTCTAATACTCAGTTTCAGTACTAGGCCAGTACCTGCATAAAAACTTGATCTGATATTAAAAAAAACCCCAAAAATGATTAAATATAAACGTATTCTGTTCAACAAGTCATACGACAGTACAGCTTTTAGTGCACAATGATGAAAAATAACGATGGTCATGTGTGTCACGGCTGGAGGGGCTAGCCCTCAGCTGTGAGCTACCTCGGGGCACGACCCAATACTCAGACCAGGGATTCATGCTGACTAAACTTTATTTACAACGAGAAGAA
>JBBPDC010000156.1:1488421-1502500 GCA_037974485.1 Hemigrammopetersius urotaenia | reverse complement strand
CTAAGGTATAGGCTTGTATTCAATAATAAATGGTAAAAACTGCTTCTTGTAATGTCTGTATGTATGTGCGATTAAATCTGATTAATTAGATTAATTAATCGCCACACCATGTAATTAATTAGATCAAAAATTTTAATCGCTTGACAGCACTAAAAATAATATAAAGCTTTGTTTGGTTAAAAAGTGCTTGATGTTTTATGAGCTGGTGAGGAGAACACAGGTTCGGTTCCAGATTTCTCCTCTGTTCCTCCAGCTGTCGTTCCATCAGCAGCTCCTAATGGAGGTTTTTGTTATGCACTAAACAAAATTTTCTCAGGTGTCTTAAACTGTCTATGGTTTTTCCATTAAATATAAAATCTGGAGTGAAATGATGACAGATCTGGGTTGGGTGGAGTCTCTGAGAATAATTATGTAGTAAAAATGTAATTATATGATGACACATGAATACGGTAGCACAACAAAATAAACATTTTTTGCTCATTTACTGCAGGTGAGGCCACGACTACTGAATATTTTTTAGCTTTTTTTCTGAAAGTCCACACATTCATAGTGGTGGGTTTAATCTGTCCAAAAACGAACTCTACTCACTGTGACTGTGCCTTTCACAGCCTTTCAGATAAGACTGTAATAATATTCTTAATTTATAGAGCACCTTTCATAGATAAGTGGTGCAAAATGCAGCTCAAATTAATTTATGACATTCTGTCTTTCTTTTTTTTATATTTCTAAAAGTACATTTGCTATTGTTTAAGCAAGATGTTCTGGCATTTGATGATGTGTTTTCCTCCTGGTGTTTTGTTTTTTTTGTACCTTTGCCACTTTGCTCCCTGTCCTTCAGGATGATTTAAGATAAGATAAGATAAACCTTTATTAGTCTCACAGTTGTTACAGCAGAAAGTGAACAGGACAAAGGTAAGAGCAGAAAAAAAATTGCTCAAAAAAATCTGCTCCCAGAACACATTAATTTCATTTTAAACTTTAATGTACTACCCTTAAAGAAAATGATACAAAAGTATTGGGTCACCGCGACGAAGTGAGCAGTTTTCGAGGACTAACCCCTGATCTACTCAGGCTAAAAATACAAATGAGGGCCCGTTGGAAAGGTCTCCTGGAGATCTACCAAACTTTGGAGTTTAAAGTGTCTGAGTGCTTGCACCGAGGAGAAATTGGCACTTTTAAACAAAACTCCCCAAAACCCTGAACGAACCAAAATCTAAAATCTGTTAACTTAAACCACTGGCTGGTTTTGTCCACCTGCCCGACTGGTGTACACTTGTCAAACTAAAAGTCCCATGTACAAAACAACGGCGGCCGCTGACCCAGGACGTCACAGCCATACGCAAAATTTAATTATTAAGTACAATTTGGTTTGCAAACACTTGGAGCTTTTTAACAGCAGTGTTCCCTTTGACACCCTTTCAACATTGACACCCTTTCAACCCTCCTTAAATCTCCTTCTCCCTCCTTCTATCTCTAGCTCTCTCACCAGGACACTTCGCCAACAGAAGATTGACTTCTTGGATGAGAAGACTGACAGTATTAGAGTATCTTTACCTCCAACCATCAAGCTGCTGTTTATAACCAATTCAAATAGTTTCTTTCTCAAAACAGGCTTCAGGACCCTCACCAGGCCAGGTTCAAGGCAGCACACTCTACTGAAACTGCACTACTACTGTCTCCAAAGAACTTCAGCCAACCTGTCTTCTGCTCTGATTCTTCTTGACCTTTCTGCAGCCTCTAACACAACCATCAGATCCTCTTCGCCACTCTCTCTCGGGCACAGTCTGGCAATGGTTTGCATACTACCTTGATGACTGGAGGTACCAGGTAGCATGGCAAGGTTCCCAGTCACCAGCACAGATTATCCACTGGTGTTCTACAGGCCTTGGTCCTAGGACCACTTCTCTTTTCTCTATATACTGGTTCTCTTGGGGATGTAATAGCCTCACATGGTTTTTCCTACCACTTTTATGCTGATGACACTCAACTTATTCTCAACCCGCATCTCAGACTGTCTGGCCAACTCTTGGATGATGGCCCACAACCTCAAACTGAATCCCAGCAAGACTGAGCTTCTTTTCATCAAAGGGAGTCCTTCACCAAGCCACGACCTCATTGTTTCTGTTGGGAACTCTGTTATCCTGCCCTCAAAGAAGGTAAGAATTATTGGTGTTATACTTGATGAAGATCTGTCTTTCTCGTCACAGGTTGACCAGAAAATGCAGATACCTTCTCTACAACATCAGAAGAACCCATCCATTTCTCACCACGGAGGCTACAGTTACTTGTCCAGTCCCTGGTACTCTCTAAACTGCAACTCTCTACTGGCTGGACTTCCACTGAAGATAACAAAACCACTTCCGCTGATTCAGAATGCAGCTGCGAGGTTACCTTCACTGGCTAGCTAACATGCCAATGCATGCTATCTAATAAAATGTATCCACTTGTACTTACAAAACCATGAGGACTGGACAGTCCAGAGTAATGAATACAAAGTAATGAATACAGAATTGCGACCTGCTTTAGTTGTTGGGTGACAACGACTGTTTTTCAAGGGTTAACGACTGTGCACAAATGTAAATGGGGAATTGTGAATTCTGAGCATCTGTGTGCAATATTAAGTGTGCCCCTCTTCGTTGCTTGGTGTGCTGGTCCAGTGCCGCTCTCTGGACTGAATGGATGGAGTCTTTGGAGTGTGTGAGAGTGTGAGTGCAGCGCAGCGTGCACAAGAGCACTCATAAGCAGAATAATTGATGAAACACCCCTGCAGTATTGTTTATGGATGTATGGGAAGATAATGCACTGATTAATAATACATGTGATTTAATTTCTGCCCCCACTGAAAGGCAGACATAGCAATAGAGAAATAATTAAGAATCCATTACTGGGAAATGATACACCCTCAAGTTTGTTACCGCTGACAACAGGCTGAACTGCAGCGCTGCCAAATGGAAGAATCCCTCACGTCAAACACACTGACCCACTCATTATTGAAGCCTTTTTTCCTGATTTTATATTTAAAAACAAAAAACACTCCTCCACACCAACAGTGTTTTGGAAAACCTCTCGATCCACACAAGCGAGGATTTTAAGACATAAGGGCTGGTCAGTCATGAAACTTGGTGATGAACATCCTGACAATATGAGTGTGTGCAAAACATGGACAAACAGTGGGTGCAAGAAAACAACAAATGTTTTTTAAAAAGGTCATGTGGACTCATGTGGACTGGTATTATAATGATAAAGAGAAAGGAACCCAAAAATGGTCCAAACTACTGATAAACACTTTTATAACTTCACACCCGTTATATAGAATCTTCTCTCTTCTACTGTATCAAAGCTTCTGCTCTGGTTCTGCAAGACTGTGTAACAGTTTCAGGCCATTAGAGTTCTGAACACACATAAAGGTCTAGACCCTGATAACCAAGTAGCATTCCAGAGTACTGCCTCACTTTATACTTTATACACTTCTCATCTTACACTCTGAACCTTCAAGAGCACCTGAACTTTACCTTCTGTTTACTGTTTACTGTTTACTGTTTACTGCCACTACAGACACACTCACGTCCTATTATCAGAGTTATTTTCACCAAGTCCAAGTCAAGTCTCAAGTCTTTGTGCTTGAATCCAAGTCAAGTCTCAAGTCTATGAGTGGCAATGTTTATAAATGGTGACTCTAAATGTTTTTTAGCTGTAAATGTTTAGAAGATATGCTTATTGGCCACGCCCCGCAATTACAATTGGCTGTTACTTAGCAGGGGGCAGGACTGTGAGCTGTGATACGCCCTCACCAACATGGAGGATTTGCCTTAAATAGTCTTAAATCTAAATGTGAAACTCCACAGTTAGATAGGAATCAGTGACCCCTTTCCAACGACCCCTCAAAAACTGTTATTAGCTGAAAACCGTTCACTTGAGACAAAAGTAATGGGACACCGGGCAAGGTGAACGGTTTCGGGGTGTTGGAAAGAGTGCAAGATATAAATAAATAATTCCATGAAATGAACATGGTTTACGAGTTATGACTCACGAGTCAGAGCACCTGAGTCCGAGTCAAGTCTCGAGTCACTGAGGGTAAGTCTAAAGTCAAGACAAGTTTTTGTTTGTGTGACTGAAGTGCGACTCGAGTCTGAGTCTCAGACTCAAGTTCCCATCTTTGCCTGTTATTAGATTTGATATGCTTATAATTTACACTCTCTCATAGGGTTGTAATGGTACACAGGTGTCACGGTTCGGTACATACCTCGGTTTTGGGGTCACGGTTCGGTACGGTTCACGATACAGCAAAGTTAAGCAACAAAAAGGTCTAAAGAATGAGGCTTGGTTTGTTTTTGTTTGTTTTAAATTAACAGCAGTGGATTAACCATTGTGTAAGGCAGCAGAAGTGTTACGCCAGTAGGTGGCACTGTTGCACCACACTATGACCCAGGATTATGATTTACTTGCGTTTTTTGGTCCCTCTGTGATTCCGTATTACTTCAATCACGTCTTCTCTGTCGTACTGTGTATTCTCCGAAAGACATCATGTACAGAACCGTGACCCATGTACCGTGGTGGTTTGGTAAGAATACATGTACCGTTACAGCCCTACTCTCTCAGTGTGGTTCAGTGCTGCCTCTTGTACAATTTTATACTTATGGTGCAATATAATTAATTCTGAAAGGTTTACACCCCTTTCCTGCTATACTGTTACTCTGCTATACTGTCTATTTATTGTATTGTTTCTGACATTCCTTGCACAATGTTCAGTGCTGTAACTGCATCCTGTGCAATAATAATCACACTGATGGTGCAACGTTAGGTTTACATAATGTTCACACCTTACTGTGACACTACAGTACTGTACAGTGTTGTGGTGTTGATTTATTGTGTCTGTATTGTTTCTGTTGTAAATCTGAATGTTTGCTATTTGTTGCACCATGAAGAAACATCTCATCTCACGCTGTACATGTTCACAGACTCAAGTAACCTTGAATAATTTGACACTGCATCAGAAAAAAGGTGAATGGGGTGAGTTGCCCAAGTTTGGAATCGAACATCATGCTCCAGCTTGGACGGCAGAGATGTTATCCAATACATTAAAAAAAATTTGGTTTGGAACCCCAGGAGTTGATTACTGCCAATAAATTGCTGATATCATGGTTACCACACAGTTAAGAAAAGATTTTCAAATTAGGGCGTTTCTGTAATATGGCCCCTGCTGCTCCACTGACCAGAACTCGGGAGGTTCTTTACAACCCTGTAGCTGAGGTTTAGCACCAGTAGCAGTAGACTCGTGTTCGGCTGCTCCAGAACGCTCCTCTCTGCTGATCAGCACTTTCTTATGTGGAGATTTGAATGAAGAAATGCTGGTGTTGACAGTGTTCTAATCCCAGTGTGTCATTTGAGACTTGCGCGATAGACTTTAAAGCCTTTTTTTGTGATAGACAGCAGTTAGCGTGGCTGAAAACAAGAAGCAAATGCCTATCTGGAAGCTTATTTAACTATTAATAACGCGATTTTGTGCGCGTTGGACACACAAATGGAGCGCTATAACAAGGCCACAATCAGCCGGGTGCGAGCTAAGCGTGCGTGCACGGTTCGGCTAAAGCCTGGAGAGCGTTTCTCTCCACTCTTGTGGGCACTGATTGATTCTAATACATGTGCAGGCTCTTGTCAACAGCCCTACCACTTAACGAGCCTAATTGTTTTAGCCAAGGACCATTTGTTAAGTTGCATGCCAATTTGGATGGTTGTACTCCCTCCCCTCTCCAAACACCCACCAAGCCCCCACCGCACCCCCCCACCCCACCTCCACTGACATCCTAAAAATCCTCCTGAATAAAAACAGCGCTAGGATTGAGCTGTCAGGCCGATCTATCTGGCGCCCTTCATCTCTCTTCATCTCCACTCTTTAATGAGAAAAATAATAAAACTGTCCCCCCTCGTTTGAGAGGGCGCCAGATATTACGCTCAGTTCATGCCAAGCTGCTCATCGTCGACTCTTTTGTTGCCGCGCCGAATTGTCTTGACTCGAAATGACGCAGAGTTGTTCTTGTGAGCCAATGGATCTTCAATAAAATAGGCAAACACACGCCAAAGGTTGAGCGACCGCCACCTCTGCAAACCCAAAGGAAAAAAAACCCCTCTCGAATTCACCTTCTCGCAGTCAGGGGGGAAAAAAAGAAAAAAAACACAAAAAAGAGAGAAATGGATGTTTTTTGCGATGACTATGGGAAAAAGGATCAAGCCAGCTTTTAATAGAGGAGGATTTGAATATTCAAATGAACATTTGACTGATCTTTTGTTTGAGTCTCTCTCCGTCACTGGTTATTAGATCAAGAGGCTGAAAACTTTCTGCTATTTCTTTCTGTCTTTTTTTTGGGGGGGGGGGCTTCCAACAATTGACTTTACACAACGAAGAACTTTAATCATGTTTTGTTTGCTTTGACTCATTTCCATTTAGCTCCAAGAAACTTTGGGGGCCTTACAGCTCCGAAAAGCCTTTTTTTGCAGTCGTGATTGTGTTTACAGAGACATAATTGGGACACTTCCAGCAAAATCTCAGTGCTACATATAAAATTCGGGTGTTTGGAGAAATGGCTTTGCTTTTCTGCCCCATCAGCTTTTCTTTTAGAAGGTGTTTCACTGTTGATCAGGTCTTTTTAGACACTGGGCCTGCAGAGTGTGATGGTTAGTGGGGTTGATGTTAGTCAGAATCTGAATCCGAACCCAAATGTCTAATTTAAAAGTTTTAAAGGTACATTACCCTCACTTTCCCAGCAAAAAGGAGCATATCCGGTACAATTCTGTTGCCTAAATAAAGATACTGAAGATGTACCATGGAGGGAACCCCCACAGAGATGTATGGAGTGTTTTAAATGAACAGAAACACTCCATACAGAAAATAAACAGGCACAAGGATCTTTTAAAAACAAAACAAAGCTACACAAAAGAGATATTAGGAGCAGAGACCATGAGGTTAATAGACCAGCAACTGAAATACAAAACTCCAAAACTTAAATACTCAAACACACTCAGACAAGAACCAATAAAAAAGCACAATCACTTAATTACAAAACACAGCTGACAATGTGAAAACAGACACCAACCTTCAAAATAAGAGTCCCAATACACTCAAGATTGAACTGAAAACAAAGGCAGCCTTTACTGTTCAGAACTCTCTCACACGCACACAATTTCAGAAAAGATTAAGACTGAACTGATGAAATGCAGCATAATCCAACATGAATCTCGTTTGTTTAAAACAAATACAACATTTATACTTGTTCTCATGTTAATGGAGCGTCCAGTTCTGGAAAAACTGATGTGGTTTGCGTATCAAATGTGGTGACAAACCCCTGGAGAAAACCTCGCATCTCCATTTTTATTACGAATGGACCAAAAAATCCCAAATTAGCTAGAATTAAGTGGGGTTTTTTTTCTTTATCAATCCCTTGTAAAGTTACTGGTTCAAGGTTCTGCATGAAATATACATCAAATTTGCACAATGTGTGTGTCTTAAAGGCAGAAAGCATCAGTTGTAGTATCACTTTGTTTAAAACCTCATTCACCCTGAACAGTTCACCTGTAGTATGTTCATTTTTGTGTCTGATGTTCTGTTCTTCAGTGTCGCATGTTTTGGAGAGTAACCAGTGCGTGGGTTTCTTCATATTTCCGGCCATCTTGCTCATGAATATGTTTATCCTCAGCTGTCTATAAAACATGATCTCACCCTCCAACCTTCATTATTAGTAAATGCATTTGCATGGTGATATGTCCAGACAGAAATAATGACATTGTCAGCTGGCACAAGGTTGATAATAAAAAAAGATGAATCCCACCCAACACCTCCCCTTACCACCCCCCTCACCCCACACCCCCCACCCCTATGATGAGCCCAAGTTCAGTGATGTTGAACAAGTGAATTTTGTGCAGTGATTCAAATAAGGGCATTTTTCCCCCTCCATTTTTTGAGATGAGTTAAACAAACCAAGTAATGGAGGCAGTCTCTGTATTAATTATGCCTGAGAGCTTTGCTTTGGAGGCTCCTTTGTTGATGGGGAATTGCATACTTCACAGCCACTGCCCTTCTGATGGTAGTTTTGGGCCCCACAAATTGATTGATGGATCGTTATTTGCATGTAACTAAAAATGAGACCCCCCCGCACCCCACACACACACACGTGGAAAGAGTGGAAACAGAGTCGTGAGGCCGGTCTTATTAAATGATTTGTTTTCCTTTTAAGGAAACCCTGATCCCGGTAAAGGCTGACAGACTATGAACTGTAAACAGCCCCACTCTTATCTCGGTTGTCATCAGAGTCCGTCTTACTCCGCGCTCCCGTGAAGTGCGTTTTTTATTTTTCGAACGCAGACGTTAATTTGCCACTTTTGTCTTTAGATGAGCGCTCTCCAGTTCCTGTCTTTAGTGAGAGTGTTCTTTAGTTCCACACAGAAAAGACAGAAATCGTACGTACACTACCTTTGACATCACGAATGTGACTGGAATATAAATACAATGGCTCTTCTTGCAAGCGCTTTACAGGATTACGGGACAGCGGTATGAGTTGACACAATTACCATATCAAAGAAACTGTTTTTTTTTTGGCTCCATTTGAAAATGCCAATTACTCTTGGGAGCATCTCATGATGAGCTGACCACCAGAACCACTTTATAATTGGAGCTCCCGAGTGTCTCAGTTGATAAATTGTTGGTCCATCAGAAGATCACAGTCCTAGAAATGCTGTACATGGTCAGGAGTCCAGTAGAGCTTTTCCATCGGTTTACAGGAACCGTTCTGTATCTAAACTGTACTGTGCTGATACTGAAGTTGTATCAGGTTCTAAACTGTACTATGCTGATACTGAAGTTGTATCAGGTTCTAAACTGTACTGTGCTGGTACTGAAGTTGTATCAGGTTATAAACTGTACTGTGCTGGTACTGAAGTTGTATCAGGTTCTGAACTGTACTGTGCTGGTACTGAAGTTGTATCAGGCTCTAAACTGTACTGTGCTGGTACTGAAGTGTGTATCAGGTTCTGGTGTTTCAGTGTATCTCAGTCCGGTGACGCAGTTTCTGACTCAATTCTCTCCACAGTTTCTGGCCGGTCGTCCCAAAACCGCGTCCATTGAGTCGAACCGGCAGAGTTTTTTCTATCAGAGCCGCTTTTGTTATTGTGCTCTTTTAATATTTCTAGTCTTGTTTGAGTGTCTAATGTTTTCTCTGCGTTCTTTATCTGTGTGATGAGAACTGAACCCAGATTCGAGTCACTTTATTTGTGATGGAAAAATGTATTCATGGTGGAAAATCAATATAAAAGAACAACCCCTGGTTTCTCTGAGTGGGTAGGATGGCCCTCCCTCTCCGCTGTTAACCCAAAGGTTGTCTAGTAAGCTGAATTGGTGGTTAGTGTTCTCCTCCAAGCGTGTTGAGCTGCCCATTGTTACTTCATGAATGATAAATTGAAAGACTGTGATAGTGTTGATGGTATCATGTTATTCTGGGAATTCTAGCTAGCAGGGACTGGATAATAAGCTGCGGGGAAAAGAATTCTCCAAAATTGCTTGGGATAGACTGTAATTATAAAAATCCAAATGCATTGTACATTTGACAATGAATGGGTATTTTACTAATCAGTGATTATTTATTTGGCATAATTATACGTACAAACTCATGCCTGACCATTGTCTGTATAATACAGTCCAAATTCTGTAAACTTCATCTCTGAGGCCTGGAAAGGAGGTGGAAAGCCCCCAAAGGCCTCTGTTAGAAGAGAATGGTTTATTATATGAACTATGCTGAATACCGTATTGGATAAAATGAACTATGTTGAATACCTTATTGTATAAAATGATCCTGGACATGCAGGTGTCCAGATTGGAAGTGAAGATGGAACAATGCTTCATTGATTAAGATGGTCAAGGCCAGACTGGGTATGCGGGTGTCCAGGCTGGAGATGCCAAGAGGTTGGGGTCAAGCAAATTGGGTAACACAGTGTGGTCAGTTTTTATTGGTTAAAAGGGCAGACTGAGGTGAATGAATATTAATAAAAAGATAACTAAACTTTATTTATTTGGTTGAATCACATAAGTGGGAATAAGCAAATTAGCTGATACAGTGTGCACGTAGAAACAAATAATGACAACGGTAAACTGATAAGATAATTAAACTTTATCATATTAATATAAATATATAAAACCGATCAGTGGGATGTATTAGAAAAATGGCTGTTGAATTCTGAGGTCTTTAAAGAACTATGTACAGAGTCCTGGTCCAGAGCGAGCGATCATCGAGACTGGAGGCAGCTCCCATGGGCCACTGAATAAATCAGCAACGTCGAATCTTCCTGACTCTCTGTGATTTTTTTAGACTTAGAAAAGTTCCAGACTTTTTTTTAATTTCATTTATCCATGACAACATCAACAGCATATATTCACTATAAACAAGATTTGATTTCATTTGTGATCTAATTTCTATGTTGGTTTATCTAAGGAAAATACTGGGATTTTTTTTCAAAAAAGTTGGAAGTGAGCCCGATAAATATTATTTAAATTCCATCTTCTCCTCATATTTCCAATTTCCAATTTCTCCTCGAATTGTGGTGAATGGAACCAGAACGTATATATATACGTATATATATATACTGTACATATTTAATCAGTTCATTCTACATTTAGACCTATGTGTGGCAAAATAACACCGAAAAATAATATGCTACTATTTTACTATCTACATTACATATAAACACTTAAAAGACACACGTGGGTTGATTTGGATAGTAATAAATGTCCTGTGTTGGTGACATTATGACCTCTGTAAAGAAAATGAACATTGTTACCATTTTATATCAGCCCACTCTGAAATACCAAGGATTTGTGCAGAAATATTGAAAAGTTGTTTGAAGCTCCTTTTTAGGGTAATTACCTTTCATTTTTTCATTGTTTCCTTTGCACTCAAATGTAATTTTTTTCAGTTTTTTCAATACTGATATTCTTACACCTTATAATAATTAAGAGAGTATATGAGCTGCATGTCTGTGCCCTTGACATTGTTTTGAAAATAAGTGTGTTTGTGCTTTTCGCAGACAGTTTGCAGGATTGTGATGCGATGGCGTTCCGCGAAGACGCTTCTTCCAGAGTGGATTTGCATCGCAAGAACAAAGGACTGTTCTTTTTTCTTCTCCACAATAAGACACGACCTTCCGGGGTCACGGATGCGCGAGAGAATAGAGATAGCAGTGAGTTAGCAAAGGTGCGCTCCATCTGTTCATTTGAATATTGATATGTCGAGGCGGAGGCTTGTCCCGGGGCAAATCTGCAGAAGTGAGCTGGTCAGGGAGGGTTACGGCGGCTAATGAGACCGAATGCCTCTTTCACGCGTGCCCCATGTGGGATATATGGCTTTAGTGCACATGCCAGGGACCCCCTCATCCCCCCCCCCCCGGACCCTCACCTTACGCCCCAACATCCCCCCCCAGCCTGAAATCCATTTGAATATGGGATGCTGATTTATGACCTTATTTGGTCTGTCTTCTGTATGCAAATCCTGAGGCCTCTTTGGGTCTATGCATAATGAGCTTCTCAGGGTCATCCCTCCGGAGTGTCACCAGCGTGGCGGAGTGGCCCCCTGGGGGGGACTTTGGGAGGGGGGCCTAGCTCGAGAGGATTGGCTCTGAAATGGGACGGGACGGGATGGGACGGGTTCTCCGCGCTCCTCTCCACACCGAGCCATTAATGCCTCCCCGCTCCCGGTGTATAAGCTTTATTACAATCACGCTAATTATAGATTTGGTCTGTGTGTGTGTTTAATAATTGCCTGCTCTCGGGGCATTCAATTGCCACCCCGTATGGGGAACGAAATTGATTTTAAAGACATTAACTGATTGCTTTGAGTGCCCAAATCTGAATGAATTTGAATAATTGTCCTCTGTGTTATCTTTATGAGGCATTTGTAAGAGCATACAGTAGGTGGGAGAAAGAGAGACAGGGATAACCTGCTCTTTTTTTTTTTTTTTTAAGAAAAAGATTTCATTCGAGATGGCACCACTTGGTTGGTATCAATGGAAAATGCTGTGCTGGTAGAAATAACATTCCCAGAAATTCTCATTGATGCGACACCAGTGAATAACCACTTCTTAAGGAACACTTCAGTGGTTGGTAATGTTCCAAATAACCAAAGACTCACATAACTGCCACAGAAGAGTCTTGAAAGAATGGTATATGTTCACTTGTGTTTTTTTTGGGTCGTTCATAAAATGGCTGTATTTGTGTTGGACCTCTGGTTCCGTTCACCACCGCTGTAAAGAAAGTAAGTCTGGCTGCAATAAACCCCCCCAAATAAAACCCCTCTTACTGACATATTACATATTAAGGGATTGAATTATGATAAAATTTTGAAAAGTTGTTTGAATTCCCCTTTTACAGTAACTACCTTTCTGTTATATTGTTTCATGTTTCATTGTTTCTGTGGAACACAGTAGATGGGAAGGCCTCCAGAAGTACACTGTTCTGACACTGTTTCTTAAACGAACCTTTTACCCTCAGAATTCAGAGTGTATCAGTAAATTCTGATTTCAGTAAATATAAACGGTGTAAACAGTGTTTGTTCTCCTACACTCTCGCCGTTTGCTGCTCTTTCTCCTGGCACGATGCCGCTCGCCCCTCCCTCCCAGAGCCTATCCTGAAAGTTCTCCGGGTTCTTATGTGATTTCTGTTTGTTTCTAAAAACCTAAAATAACAGACATTTCTTAATTTCTGTTCTTTATTTGGGTTTGACGCTGTTTTTAAACCCCAGTGGTGTTTTTTTATTATTATATGTTTTAAAATTACAGTAACTTTGGTTCTATGTGACACAGGAACACCAAACAAAGCTCAGCATGACGTCTGACACCTCAAGCACCAACACACTTCGGGGGAACCGTATGATGAAAATTTACAATTTGTTGCACTGCCGGCACGGATCTGTACTGCTCGTGTTCTATGGCTTATAACAGTGGTGGATACTTTGCTGTGTCCTGGGACAGAGTCTTCATGCTTGTATAAAATTTGACTTGTGGTTTAAACGAGGCATGATGTTGTACTAGCCTGACTAAAGGATGCAGCTCTCTTGGCTGTAGTGTGTGTGCGGAGTGTGAAGAGGGCAGCTAATGTGTCCTGAACGCTGTAATTGAATGATGCCGCTCTATCAATGTACTGAGTGAGCCTGATGAAAGTGTAATAAACCCACTTTGATACTCTTGTACAAGTTCAAATCTATTGCTTTCATTTAATTCCATATGCCTGGCGGTAATCTTTAATAATAAATCAATGGAACAGAATGCCTATTGTGCAGTGCGGAGGGGGAATTAATTTTTCGCGGTGGCCGAGGAGGAGCGAGGGGTTTTGTTTTGGATCAGAGTGTTTTTATGCGCTGGCCGTCCACTAACGGACACGTTGGCCGCAAACGAACGGCCACAGCCCTCCAACAACCCCACTCCCCCCGCGCCCCGATTCATCAGCTGGAGTCTGCCAGGTACTTAAAATATTAAACGTCTGAATATCCACTGCTGGGTAATCTACCGCATCAATATTCAACATCCCTTTATGCATGTATGCTGAACTGTCCAATTTCATTAAAGCCATTCGTCAGCCCTTAGGCTGCGGTCTCAGGAAGAGTGAACTCTGGAGATTAGGAGGCCAGAGATGTCCACTCACTCACTCACTCACTCACACATTCACACATTCACTCACACATTCACTTATTCACTCACTCTCTCACTCTCTAATCCATTCACACACACATTCACTCATTCTCTCATCCATTCACACACTCATTCGCTCAATCATTCACTCACTCACTCACTAACTCACTCAATCATTCACTCACTCACTCACTCACTCAATCATTCACTCACTCACTCACATACTCACTCAATCATTCACTCACTCACTCACTCACTCAATCATTCACTCACTCTCTCACTCTCTAATCCATTCACTCACACATTCACTCATTCTCTCATCCATTCACACACTCATTCACTCAATCATTCACTCACTCACTCACTAACTCACTCAATCATTCACTCACTCACTCACTCACTCAATCATTCACTCAC
>JBBPDC010000156.1:1450408-1466123 GCA_037974485.1 Hemigrammopetersius urotaenia | reverse complement strand
CTAACCAGCTGTGTCACAGTGTGGTATGGGAGCTGCTCTGTTGCTGAGCGTAAGGCGCTGCAGCGGGTGGTGAAAACTGCCCAGCGCATAACAGGGACTCCACTTCCATCCATTGAGGACATCCAGAGGAAGCAGAGGAACCCCCCCCCCCATACATAATCTTGCACACTTTTGCACATAATTATTGCACTACACTGTACATTCCCACTTGTAAATGTACATATTGCACACATACACTTGTACATTTCTGATTATACATTTTCACACATGCCAATCCCGGAATAATTAAACTGTATATTTTTTTAATAGTAGATAAGAGTAGATCATTAAACTGTAAAATTTGTTCATATCCATTGCATGTTTATGATCACTGTAGCTGTAAATTGTTCATCTACTTGAAATTCCTGATTATAGAAAATACAAACTGTATATTATGTTCATACTACTATACTTCCATCTGTAAATATTATTCAGTCTCTTCTTGTACATATCACCTTTCGTATACTCACAACTTATAATACAGTACCTTTATCCTGCACTTGCTGCTTATTGCACTTCTGGTTAGACCTAAACTGCATTTCGTTGCCTTGTACTTGTACATGTGTTATGACAATAAAGTTGAATCTAATCTAATCTAATCTAAAAACTGGGAGGGAGATTAACAGGGGAATTAAAAAAATTACTGAACTGAATCCCTGTGGTTATTTATGACACAGAACGCTTGTTAGCATGACTAATTATGTCACTAGAACACTGTACAGCCTCTTACCACAAAATTTTAATTCTGATTACAGAGAGCCTGTAAACAACCAACCTTGTTACTACACAGTAACTATATAAACTACACACTATCAAGAAGGTGATTGGATTTCTGTCTTAAATAGTTAGATTAAAATGCATAAATGATACAAATTCCTGTAGATATTTTGTTCATTGACACAACATACAACTCTCATTAACCTCATAAAAATGAATTATCATGATACATATGAAAAGTACCGTGATGCTTTTTTGCCGTATTGTCAATCCCTAATAGCTTACTGCACACATTCCAGGGCTGATGTTCAAAGGTGGTGCAGTAATTATGTTAATTTGTCCGATTACATATAAAAATGACTGATTCCTGTATGGCTCGTCCAACATAGATGTAAATACTTTCCATTTAAAGCTGACAGTTCGGACTTTAACAGCATAGTAATTGCTTAATTTCAAATCCTATTCGCTGTCCAGAGCCAAAATGGCAAAAAAAGTGTGTCGCTGTCCAAATACGTGTTTAGGCCGCCGGATTAAGTGCTAACAGATGTTCTTCTGCGCTGTATACTGACCCAGGCTTGTGTTTTAGCAAATTTTTATTCGCTTTAATCTGAATTTGCTCATCTCTGGTTCCATACGGTGTTCAGGGGAATCAGAGAGTCCCCCCACCCCCCAGCAGTGTGAACTCAGAACTTTGGCCAGACACACGGACACACATTAAGGCGCTGGCAGGCGGCTCCAGGCCCTCATGCCAGAACACGCTGCGAGCCAGGGCTGTGTGTGCACACTTCACCAGCGTGTCACTCATAATCTCCTGGCCATCGTTACTGATAACTCAAAATGACAATATAATGAAGGCCACAGAACCGGCGTACTAGAGTGCAGGATTTCACTGAGTGTTCACTCAATGAACAGCAGCCAAATGGCTCCAGTGGAACAAAAGCCTCATAGAAGCTCATGGGATGCCCCCTGCTTTCTGGTATCTCTGTCTGGATATTGTCAGAAAAATGCCTGCCAGTTAATATTCGCCTTGCTTTTTTCCACCTGTTGGCCTCTAGAAGAGCTCAGTAACATTTTTACAGGAAACCTCAACCTCTGATGGACGGATAGTGTTGATTCTTCAAGCTGCAAGGTTACTTCATTGTCTTCAGCAGCTGTGAACATGTACAGAGTGTGATGAGTTGTTTCTTCATGCTGCAACATATATCAAATATTCAACAGAGTGCAAGTTACAATAGAAACAATACAGACACAATAAATAAACACCACAACACCGTGCAGTACTGTAGTGTAACAGTAAGCTGTGGACGGGATGTAAACCTTCCAGAGTGACTAGTGTGGCACCATCAGTGTGTTTATTGTTGCACAGGAGGCAGTTGCAGCACTGAACAAAGTGCAAGGAATGACAGAAACAATACAGTGAGCAGTGAATACAGTAGTGTAACAGTAAAGTGAGAATGGAAACTCTAGAATTAAAAGTATTGCACCATCAGTATAATTTTGCACAGGAGGGATTCGGTAGCATTGAACCTCTTTGAGTTTTAGCTTATCAAATCAAATAACAGGACATGAGTCTGGCTGCAGTGGCAGTAAACAGAAGGTAAAGTTCAGGTTTTGTTGAAAATCCAGAGTGTTATATGTAAAGTGTAAAGTGAGGTAGTTTTCTGGAATGATGCTTGGTTATCAGGGTCTAGACATCTACGTGCATTCGGAGCTCTGATGGCCTGAAACTATTACACAGGCTTTATTTAATTTATACACAACCATATACCGGCAGTTACACACTACTGCAATTTTTTTTCAACCTTATCTCAATCACACATAGACAGTAACTACACTATAAGGACGCCTGATCATTATACCAACAGGGACTTTAATGACATTGGATTCAAATTCACAGACTTTAATATGGAGTCGGGCCCCCTTTGCAGCTATAACAGCTTCCACTCTTCCGGAGTTTCTGTGTGAATTTGTGTTCATTCATTCTGTAGCATTTATGAGGTCAGACACTAATGTTGGACGAGAAGGTCTGGATCACAATCTCCGTTCCAGTTCATCCCAAAGGTGCTGGATGGGGTTGAGGTCAGGACTCTGTGTGGTCAGTCAAGTTCTTCCACACTGAACTCCTCCAGCATGTCTTTAGGGAGCTCGCTTTGTGCACTGAGACACAGTCATGCTGGAATAGAAAAGGTTCTTCCCCAAACTGGAGCCACAGAGTTGGAAGCATGGTGCTGTCCAGAATGTCTTGGTCTGTTGGAGCATTAAGATTGTCCTTCACTGGAAGTAAGGGGCCCAAACCGTGAAAAACAGGTGTGTCCCAATACTTTTGTCCACATAGTGTATTTATACTATGCAGAGTGTAGTGAGTAAAATATAAAGTGGGCTGACCTAAACTGTTTTAGGCTGAATAGGAAGGCATATAAATATATAAATGTACATATAAATGTACCAGGTATACTAGTGCATTGGTTAATTTAGATTAGCTAGTAGAGAGAGTGTTCATCGTAGTCCTCGATCTACCATTTAAGAACCAACTGTACACTGAGATGCTTTTTGCATCGATTTAATTAAAAAAGCTTAAAGATAATAGCCATCTGACGAGTAACATATACATATTTGTGCAGTTACTTGCTGAAAAATGGCGCAATGGCACTATCAGAGAATAGTAGATTAAATAGCAGAAATAGTGGTATCTTAAAGGGTTAAAGCTTCATTAGCCAGTGGCGCTGCCACATCGCGCTGGCAGCGGAGGGGAGAAATATGATATTGAAGATTTTCCGGAGAGATTTGCAGATTTACTTGGATCTCTAATGACATCCCGTATAACCCCCCATCCCCCCTCAACACACACATACACACACCCCACTCCCCCCATATTTGAACATTGTTTGTAAGTAATTTAAATCACTCACCCATGCCCCATACACTCTTCCTCCAGGTCTTGGAGGGAAGGGTGCTGCTGTAGCGGAAATGGTGGATTAATTAGGGAGACTTCCCTCCAGGGAGGCATTAGCCAGAGCAGCCTCGGTCAAATGGGATGCATTAGCCGCTGAACCCCCCTGGCACACTGAAGCCTCTGCTCGGCCCAGGTAATTAATAAGGGCCCCGGTGCGAGTGCAGAAGACTTATTTAGAGCTTATGGCCTCAAACGGTCTGCAGCTGTAGCGGAGAGAATCAGAATAAAGCCTCGATTTTGCCTCTCCAAGTCGGTTGCGGGGCCTAAACTCTAAAGCTCACCGGGTTCAAAGTTATTTTCTCTGCTGGTTAATGCAGCAATGAGGCGTGGGCCTATGCTGATATTTGAATTAGTGTTTAAGTGGCTCCTCTGGGCTACTGAGCCTAAACTGCATCCAGAGGAAAAAAGGCTGCGGGATATTAACACCACCACTGGATTATCAACTGGTTGGCAGGTTTTCCGCTTAGTGGAATGAAAGAATTCATAACCAGACGCCGCCACTCGCGCACTGTTCGCTTGACCTGATCTGTTTAAAAGGCTCCGTCCTCTTTAAGTACTTTAGGATCTATGAGGACTGGAGGTACAGCAGGTTTATGAGTCAATACAACATTAAGGCTTGATGCTAATGCTAATTTAGGCCATTTAACCGCACAGAAGTGAAAAAAATGTTAGTTATCTTCATAAAACCAAACCAATTCTTACTGTATATGGAAGTCCCCCCGGTGTGTGTGTTGGTACTCGAGGTGTCATACGTCATGCTGAGCTTTGTGTAATGATACAAAAAAAAGGATCCAAAATGCAGAGAATACAAAAATACTGCTTTAATAAAAGTCCACAAGCCAAAAAGGGTAATCCAAGAAACGAGCAAGGTCAAAACCAGAATAATCCACCGAAAAGATCAGAAACAAGTCCACAAGGCAAAAAGCGAGGTCAAAAAACAGAAACAGGGTCAGAATCACAAAAATCAGGAATCAGGCAAAAACAGGCTTAGAGTCTCACACCAGGCAAGTAAACTTCGCAATGAGGTCTATCAAGTCCAGTCTATATATAGGTCCTAGGCCTAGTATTCAGGTGATTCAGATCTGCGCCTAATTGGTCTGCTAGAAGTCCTGGAAGGTTGCTCAGGAATGGATTGTTCTGTGTCAGTTCCATGTCGCTCTTCTTCGTCTTCCGCGTCACGCCTTACATTAAGTGTGTCATAGATGTAAGCTACAGAGTACAATTATTTCAGCACAGGCTTGGATCACAGTTTTCGGAAGCTGAGCATTTGAAAAAAATAACTATCTTGTTAATAAAGAGCACTCCACCCTAAATGCTAACTGTTTTGGCATCATACACTGCAGGCAAAACTAGGTCCAAATATAATCTATACTCCAATATCCAATGTTAACATCGACTGATTGTCATTTAACATTTAGTACTTAGCTTAAACTACAAACTTCGGTGGAAGCAACTAACCTAACATACACAATGAAACCATTTTCTACAATCTACTGTAAGATTATTTAATTAGAAATGACCACCAGAATGAAAATCACTTACCTCTACGTGTTTCCGTAGATTGGAAGGAGAATTCTTGTAAGAAGAAATTTTGCAGTGCCTGGGCAGACAGAGAAGGCAATTGAAAATGAAGGAGTCTTTCTTCTTTTCAAGGACTTCAAAAAAATCGTGCAGATAAGGCAACGGGTGTTGTGGCAATTGAGAGTCGGGAGATTCTTCCATCTTTTATGAAGGCACTGGTGCTCTCAAAATGCTGCTTTTGAACTGACACTGAACTGCATTCGCGCTAAGTAGATACCAACAAGCGGCAACCAAAACGATTCAAAACAGAGCGCACGCTGTACCCTGATTGGTGGCTCATGCACGCTTGACCAATTAAGTTTTTTATCCACTCATAAATAAAAAGGAACGACTGATTTCGCAAAATGTAGTTGAGTAAAAAGTAGGTATTTGGTAGGTAAAGATATCTGACGTTGAAATGTAGTAAAGTGAAAGTAAAAAGTCTCCTCAAATTCAAATACTTCAGTAAAGTACAGATATGTGAAAAAGCTACTTAAGTACAGTAACGAATTACATTTACTTCGTTACTGCCCACCACTGAATATCGACCATCACAACTCGATGCGCTGATTGTTTATGGATGAGCCATACATATGGCTAGACACTCCTGAGTAGCAGTCAGCATGCTGATGGCGTAGAGTACACTGAATTGCAGCCATTATTCCTTTCTCCATTCCATAGTCGGTTCTCAGTCTCATGGGGACAACGCCAAGGTTTCACACAACAAAGGAAATAGTGGGCAATCACTGATGGATTGTTATTTGTTGGTCCACATACAAGCCGCAGTACTTTCCGCGAAAATCCATCTATGCATCCTGAAATGGCCATCCCGAATGGCTTCAGTTTGTCGTATCCGTCAGCATGCCACATGTAATTTGGCCCCATGGAGCCGTAGGTTCGTCTTAAAAACCATCTGCGTGCTCTCCTCTCGCATTCTTGAGGGCTAAGCTCCCTGAGTAACACCATAACATCATCTCTCTTTACTCGCAAATTGTACTTTTGTTTGAGTACTTGCCACATTATATGGTATCCAAACAGCTGTCCAGGTCCATGAAACACCAAACTGATGGCACTCCTGACTACGTCTATAGAAGAATAATCCTTCCTAAGGCACAGGCCCGCTTCTTTAAGTTTAATTTTAAGAGAGCGCAAGCAAATTTTTACACCATGCAAAGATGACATCATGTCAATGATCACATCATAAGAATGACCCTCATTGAAATAGCGTATACAATGAGTCAGCTCATTTCTTTCTCCCGCCTGGACAGTGTCTTTTAAAAAGTCTAAACACTTTCCACATGAATGACAAAAGCGTGCCAACTGACTGAAATGGTTGCCATAAAATGGACAAAACGTCGCTACCAGTCACAAACTCCTCACTCTTTCGCCACAAACTCGCACTCTTTCGCCACAAACTCCCCACTCTTTCTCCACAAACTTGCACTCTTTCGCCACAAACTCCCCAGTCTTTCGCCACAAACTCCTCACTCTTTAGCCACAAACTCCACACTCTTTCGCCACAAACTCCTCACTCTTTAGCCACAAACTCCACACTCTTTCGCCACAAACTCCGCACTCTTTCGAACCGCCAAAAACTGACACAGAAAGCCATCGAGCAGCACTTCCTGTTGAAGGACCTACCCTTTCCGTTTGATTTGCCACTTGTAAAAGTGTTTGCATCTTGTAAATTTGTTTTGGTTTTTGTACATTTATTTCTGGATTTGTACATTTGTTTTAGTTTTTGTAAATTTGTATCCAGATTTGTAAAATTGTTTTACATCTTGTAAATTTGTAATTGTAATGTAAATTTGTTTTTGTAATGTAAATTTGTTTTTGTAATGTAAATTTGTTTTACCCTTCTTGGCCACCGTAAAAAGGCTCAACTGCTCAATAAACCACAGGACCTGTTTGTACACACGTACTGACGCACTTGTTCCCCCGCTTACTTCTGTCACAAACATGCCACCCAGCCACCAATCTCCCATCCCTGCTTTTGTCTCCACTTCACTACCCAGCATGCACTGATGTTATCTCCTTCTCTTATTATAAACGTATTCATTTTAATCCTAAAACAGAGCATTGATATGTACATTTCTGATTAGTCATGTTGACACAAAGTATTGCATGTGTTGATTTGTCCACAACTTGTGTGAGCTCTGAAAATTTTCCGTCAGTGTGTTCAGTGGCCTTAAACAGTGGGATCCTGGACTTCAGTCAATCTCAGAGCAGAGCAGTGGCAGTATCGTAGCCTATGAGGTTAATCCAAGGCGTGATTATTCCTAAATGAAAACTTTACCCAATACCTTGCCGTGACGACTTGAAATATGGTCGGCACTGGCAATTTTTGATGGCCTGTGAGGAGACTAACGTGGTGGTTCAAAACAACGTGGCTCTGATATTACTCTGGATTTCAGTAGGTGTCAGACTGTCCAACAAAACACAGGACCTGTTTTGATACACACACACTGATGTACTTGTAAGTTTGAATAGTTCTCTTTTTTTCTCTGCGTGCCTCTAACATCACAAACATGTCTATCCACCCATCCTATTTTTTGTAGAAGGGGTCATATAATAACTTAGTTTAATTCATAACATTTTGTCTGGAATCATAACTTACTGTTCAATAAAATTAACAGAGACAATGAAACTTGCTTTTGTGAACAAAAACATGTCGTGGCCTGGGGTGGAACAAGCCCAACCGTTCTTGGTTATTTTTGTTTTCTTTGTCTAAGGTAGGATCTCTGTGTCACAAAGCACATGGATGGAGGCTCACACAGGTAAGTGTATTTTTCACTGTTTTTTTCCAGTACTTTACCTCAGTTTGTACACACTGTAGCAGTCTGTGGCCCTCGAATTCAACCCCTTCCCCTAGTTATCCCGAGAAGCACACAGCATGCAATATGGTTTCATGCAAAAACAACAGAAAGTGCAGCAAGGTCATAACACAGCACAGCAAATCCCAGTGCCCCCCCTAAAACCCACTCTACACATACAGGAGAACATAATAAGGGGGTTGAGGAGGAACACACACGCACAGAGACACAAATGTCACTTAGCAGGCAATATGTAAGAAAATAAAGGCTTGGGACCCAGCAGCAGATCAACAGACAGCCAGTTAGATTTATAAAAAAAAAGGAGCTTTATTTAAATACAGAAAAGAAAATTAAAATGGGAAAATAACCAGACTAAAGTTAAAACAATAACTGGTGGGGAGGCTTCGAAATGCTTCCAAGAAAGTCAATTGGGTCGGCTCAGTGGTCGAGAGTTGGTGACAGCCTGGGCAGATCCAGCATAGCCTAAGCAGGCGGCAGTCAAGGAGCTCAACGGGCAGGGACGGTGGCTAGAGAGGAAAACCCAAACACAACAATGAGCACCAACACCCAATCAACAGTGAACACACACACAGCAGCATGGGAAAGTAGTTACGGCCCTTTAGGCAGCCATAGCGAGCGTTGAGTGTGAGGCCACACAGCCCACAGCACGACACCGGTTCCTCTGTCCACAGGCCAATGATGCCAAAAGTGACAACAAACACCACAGAAAAGCACACAACCAAACGTACGGTTACAATAAGGTATAGTTACGGCCCTTCAGGCGGTAATAGCGAGCGTTGGACAGACTTCAGTCACCAGTGTTGTAACACAGGGGCAGAGCTTGAAGACAGCAGCAGTGTTCTCAACCTGGGCTCCCACTCCCTTGAAAGACAGGCTTTTTATACCCCTCATCAAGGGTGTGACCCATTTGCTGTTAATTGCAAACAGTAGCAGCAATAGTCAATTCCCCTCAGCTTGTCAGCCAGGGACAGGAAGTCTTGCCCAAATATGGGCAAGGGGGTGGAGCACCTCAACAAGCTCTAATAAAACCATTAGACCAGGCAAGCAGGGGAGGAGGCACAAGCCCAAATATGGGCATGCAGGTAAAAACAGGATGTCTAGTGTCAGGTTTGTCCATGTGCAGAGTCACACACAGTATAAAACCACCACAATCATATACATAAAACGACACCAAATAAGGCCCTAATATATTCTGCCATTTGATAACCGAACAGTTGACATTCCCCCCCCCCACTTTTCTGGTGGTCATCCCGACCATCGTCTATGTGTACCCAAACCTTACTGGGGGTTGTCCCCTAGTTGATCTTTGTGATTGTCTTAAAGTTTCACCGGTAGGGCTCCCCCGGGAGGGGCTCGGCAGACATGGTTCCCGGCAGGGGCTGATTCTCCATCTCTGCTGGTTCATCCAGCAATGGGTTTGGGGGTTGTTCTATTGCATCTTCCTCACAGGCCGCTGTACATGAGCCTCTCTCCGGGGTCAGTACAGCTGGAGTGGCAAGAGGGTTTTGGCCAGTGGGTTGGCATGGGTGGACGAGTGGGGCGACTGGGATGGGATACCAGGACAAGGTCTGTGATGGGCTCGAAGTTGGCTCTTTGAATGATGCTTCTTCGCATGATATATCCACCAGGCAACAGCGGAGGTTATTGTGGTGAATGGTCTTTGTTGGGCCTTCATGGCCATCTGGGCATATTATATACACTGGATGACCTGGTCGAGGCTGAGCTACCACCACAAAAACTTCTGGGGCCCACCGTGGAGCCAGCTTACCTTTTGCATGTCTGCGGAAGTTCCTTGGGAGGACTCGTTCCCCTGGCTGAAGCAAATCTACTTTAGCCCACCGATCATACCTTTGTTGGTCTTTCTGTTGCCGTCGCTGAACATCCGCCTTTACCATGGTGTAGGCTCGTGTCAGGGTTGTGTGGTGTTGCTTCACCCAATCCGTCAGTGAATATCTTGGTCCAGGAAATGGTGAGGTCATGAACCAGTCCACTGGAAGGCGTGCACGGTGACCAAAGACAATAAAGTGGGGAGTCATGCTAGTGGAGCCATGGGGGGTGTTATTGTAAGCCTGTAATAGTGCAGGGAGTTTCTGTGGCCAGTGGTACTGTTCTGCCTCTGAAAGGGAGCTAAGGAGGGACAGCAAGGTTTGGTTAAACTGCTCACATGCACCATTACCTTGGGGGTGGTATGGGGACGTCCATACAGCTGGCAAAGTTGTTCCATCACTGCTGACTGGAAGCTTCCACCACGATCGGAGAGGATTCTTTCTGGGCACCCAATGACCTGAATCACAACACTGTACAGTGCTTTGGCCGTGGTGGTTGCTGACTGGTCCTTGGTTGGCACTGCAAAGGCATACTTGGAGAAAAGGTCAGTCATGACTAGTATATATGGGAAGGGGTCGCCAGGCTGCCCGAGAGACAAATAATCTATTCCTAGCACCTCAAAGGGGTAGGAGGTAACAATGGGTACAAGGGGGGCTCTCACCTCAGGTCCGGGTTTCTGCCGGAGGCAACGAGGGCAGGCTGCTGTCCAGGTATCGACACTCTTCAGCATGCCAGGCCAATAGAACCGTCTCCTCAAAATGGACAACACCTTTTCCGTTCCTAGGTGTCCCAGACTCTCATGGTATTGCTGCCATAGTCCCCGTGTTTCCTGCTCAGGAACCAACACCTGCCAGTACACCTCACCTGTCTGTGGATCTGTACACTGGCGTTGGAGTTGGTCATCTCAGATTTCCAGTCGTTCCCAGTCTGCAAGTAGTCGCCTTATTGGTTGAGGGGCCCCCTTCCACTCCTGAGGCGGTGGGCATGCGTTTGCAGCCTTCCAGGACCAAAGGAGCTGCAACCTGACAGACCTGACAGACATGCCACCGGTCTGAAGATTGGTGGAGGTCCTCTGTAGCTTGGTCCAAAGGCCACTACAGCCACTACCCCTGCCATGGCTTCGGCCATCTCACTGGGCAACCTCGAAAGGGCATCAGCATTTTTATTGGCCCTGCCTGAGCGAAACTTGATGGTGTACCGGTAGTTGGCTAACTGGTTCACCCAGCGTTGCTCCACAGCCCCCAGGTTAGCTGTGGCTAGATGAACAAGAGGACTATTGTCTGTAAAAGCCTCTATAGTGGCCCCCCAAAGGTAATCCTTGAATTTCTCTGTTATTGCCCATTTCAGAGCCAAGAGTTCAAGTTTAAATGAACTGTAGTTTTGGTCATTTCGTTCAGCGAGGTGTAAACTTCGGCTAGCAAATGCTACAACCCTCTCTTGCCCATCTTGTTCTTGGGCCAGTACTGCCCCCAAGCCCTCCAAGCTGGCATCAGTGTACAGCTGGAAGGGCCGGGAGAAGTCTGCGTAGGCCAGTACTGGGGCACACACCAAGGCTTCCTTGAGCCTGACAAAGGAGTCTTGGCAAGCTTCAGTCCAATCCACTCGACTACTCCCCTGTCAGGCAGTGGCAGTCCCTTTAAGCAAAGCATGAAGGGGTGCAGCAAGTTTTGAAAAACTGTAGATAAATCTGCAGTAATACCCAGCAAATCCCAGGAAGGAACGCACCTGTTTGATGGTTTGTGGGACAGGCCATTCCCTCACCACAGCTGTCTTTTGGGGGTTGATAGCCACTCCCTGGTTGCTAATGACATGGCCCAGGTAGAATACCTGTTGCTGAAACAGTTTGCACTTCCTGGGTTGCAACTTCAGTCCATGCTCATGCAGCCTCTGGAATACCTGCTCCAAGTGAGACAGATGGCTATCAAAATCAGGGGAGAACACTACAACATCATCCAAATATATTAATAAAATGTCATGCATCATGGACCCCAAACACCTCTGCATGAGCCTCTGGAACATTGCCAGTGCATTACACAGGCCAAATGGCATACGGTCAAATTCATAGAGCCCCATGGGGGTGGTAAAAGCAGTTTTCTGGTGGTCCTGGGGGTGCATTTCCACTTGCCAGTATCCACTAGCGAGGTCAAGTGTGGAATACCATTGAGCTTTTTTAAGCCCAGTAAGGGACTCTTCAATGCGAGGTAGCAGATAAGCATCTTTGTGCGTGACTACATTGAGCTTTCGGTAGTCCACACAAAACCTCCAACTGCCCTCCTTCTTTTTCACGAGGACGACTGGGGTGGCCCAGGGGCTGGAGCTTTCGCGAACCACCCCATTGTCTAGCATGCCCTGGAGGAGGGCCCGTAGTTCAGGATACAGGCTTGGGGGGATGGGGTGATAGCGCTCTCGACAGGGTGGAGCAATGCCTGTGGGGATCTGATGCTGCACAATATCGGTTTGGCCAAAGTCATCATCATGGGAGGCGAACACGCAAGTCCACTTCTTCAGGAGCTGTAGGAAACGTTGGTGTTGATCTGGGTTTAATCCATCCCCCTCAACGGCAAAGACAGGCTGATCTGTATGGGTAAAGAATTCAGAGGGGTTAGACACAGTTCGAATTGCCACTTCCACAGCTCCAGAAGGGTCCGGCTGAACCACTAGATCCCTTCCTATTTGGACATCACATTCATTGATCTGGGTCACTGTAGCCAAGGACCGGTGTAATGGGACCTCAACAGGGTAGGGATTTGTGTTGCACACCCTCATCGGAATCTTACCTCCGCTCACCACCACTAGGGCACGTGCGACAAACCATTCCCCATCCTGGTCCTCCAAGGGTTCAATTAATGCGTTGTGGACAGTCTTAGGGGCTCCATCCTGAAGTTGAGCCCATACCACCATCTCAGACTCTGAGGGGATAACCACTGGTGACTGCCGGGGCAATCGTGCAACCCCATGGCAAAGCACAGTGGGACTTCCCGCCATAACCCTCTGACAGACGGAAAAGGCTTGTTCCCATGCTTGACATGCTACAGGTGAGACCAAGGATTTAAAGGCTGCCAACCCAGGGTGCTTACCTTTGGCCAGTTTGTCCCAACAACATGCAATTACATTCATGCCTAGAATGGCATGATCTGCTCCCATACACCCATCTTCACCAACACCATACCTTTCCGTGGAACCTGGACACCACCAACAGCAAAATCCACAACTGTGCAGCCAACGTTGGGGATATGTAATCCATTAGCTGCTCGCAAAGTTAGCCAGGAGGAATCAATGGCACAATTAATATCAATGTCAACAAAATATTTCATAAAAAAGGCCTTACTCACCAGGGTGACTTGGGAGCCGGTGTCAAGAATGCAAGGGATTGTTCGTCCATTAGCCTCTACCTCAACATGCGGACACTCGCCCACAATCTGGGACTTAGTAGCCGCTCTAACAGAGTGGCCAACTGTCCGTGCCACACGCCCCTCTGTGGCAGGGGGTGCTAAAAACCCGAATTCGACCTGCGGCGTGCTGGGCAGTATCTTTGAATGTGTCCAACTTCCCCACAGTCTTTGCATATGGGCCTCCCTTGGGAATCCCACTGAAAAGACCTTGCTGGTGGAGTCTGTGGAGGCCTTGATCTCACAGCTGCACCAACGGATGGCTGGGGTGGAGCAGCATGTGAGTGTACATGAGAAAGCTGACAGGTAATTTGGGGGACAGGGGATATCTGTTTACGCAGTTCCTCCACAATGGAGGCTTTAAGGCCCTTCAGCTGCTCTGCCACTTCCCTGCGCAAGTCTGCTTGGAGTTCACTCCTCAGTTGGTTCAGGTCAGGTGTATCGCACTTTGTGGGGTTGATCCGGGAGGCCGCTGTTGGCATTAGGGCCCGCCGGACCCAGGCGTTGTCGTCACAGTGTTGCTGTTCTTGCTCCAGTGCAAGCGCCTCTGTACAGATGGCAGCGAATGTGAGCTGTAGGTTGCGGCGCACCTGATGATGGATCTCTTTTTGAATTGGTCCTGGTCTTATACTCTGGGTGAACTGATCCAACAGGTCCTCGCCTTCTTCCTCCGAAGTCGGCTCACGTCCTTGCCAATCGAAGTAAAGCTCCCGCAGTCTCAAGATGAAGGACTCAACCCCCTCGTCTTGGGCTTGCCTACAGCTAAAAAACCTGGAGTGTTGCTGGGCTTGGGTGCCCCCATCACCATACTTCTTCTGGAGGGCATCCAGTAGTGCTTTGGTGTTGGCCTTCTCTTCCGTCTTGAACAACTGTGCCTGCCGCCTCGCCTCCCCATCTAACGCTGCCAATAGGAAGTCTACCCCTTGCTGTGCTGTAAACTCTTGAGCCATCAGCATAGCTTCAATCTGTGACTGCCATGGTCCAAATTTGCCCTTCTCCCCACTGAAACGGGGTGTCCATGCCCCCCGACATAAACCATGGTACCAGCACATGAGCTATGCCCTGGCTACCCTGACCTGCTGCACTTCCTGTTGCCTCCTGCTCAGCTGAATTAGGTAACACTTTATTTTAAGGGTCCAGAATAATGCATTAGTTACGCATTAATTAACATTTAGTTTGTTCACAATTAAGCATTAGTTAAGCACCAACACACTAGTACTTAATGATTAATTTAACATTTTTAGGGTCCCAAATTATGTATTAGTTAAGTATTAATAAACTAGTAATTCATGATTAACTTGTTCACAATTATGCATCAGATAAGCATGAACACACACACAAATAATGATTAACTGAACATACAGTAAGGCATATTAGCCATTATTTACAAATTGTTAAACATTTAATAATAGACACATTTATGATATAAATGTACAAAAATTTAGGTAGTAATTAATAATTAACTGAATGTACAGTAAATACATTTTAGCCATTATTTACAACTTAATAAGCCATTATTATCATTATTATTATTATTTTGTAGTGCTGTAAATATATTTCTGTGATTTACCATCTATCAATTTAACCAAATAATAAACTAGTAATTATGTTTAATTACTGCTGGTCTACAATTATATATGGCTAAAATAGTGCAATAAAGACTATTTGATGCATCAGGTTCTACAGTTCTAATGTTAAAGTTATATTCACTTTAATTATGGCACTTATTAAGTGATTAAGTGTAATTTATTCCTGTGATTTCAAAGTTGCATTTGTAGCATCATTACTCCAGTCAAATGATCCTTAAGAAATAATTATAATATTCTGATATGCTGCACAGAAAAAACATTATTATTATGTTGACAAATAAGTTTCTTTGATAATTACAAAGTGCTAAAGAACAGCATTTATCTGTAATAGAATTTATTTGTAACATTATAAATGTCATCATCATCATCATCACATTTGACCAGTTTAAAGCATCCTTGTTAAAAAGAAGTATTAATTTCTATGACCTCTACCCCCTAAAAATAAATAAATAAGTAAAATGTTTCTTCAGCATTCAGCATCTTTAGAATGACACATGTGACACTGAATACTGGAGTAACTATGCTGGAAATGTATACATTAATACATTACATTTTAAAATATATTTAAATAGAATAAGATTAAAATCTTACTGTTCAAAAACTTTTGACAGGTAGTGTACTTTACTGTAAAGAGCTAACCTGTACATGAATAACATCCATGACTTAAGGGATGCACGTGAATTTGCAAAAATAGATCCTTTCCGAAAGGTTTGTTTCAAGTGCCTCTCCTGTTTGAGGGAAGATTGAGAACACCGGAGAAGAAGGCCATGGCTTTTGTCTTGATGCTTTTATTTACAGAAAACTCGA
>JBBPDC010000156.1:1426937-1450308 GCA_037974485.1 Hemigrammopetersius urotaenia | reverse complement strand
GGGTATCTTTCACTATTTGTTGTTGAGTTAACTCCTAAAGAGTAAAGACAGAGCAACACTGCCTTATTAACACTGCTAGCCAACCTTACAACTGGGCTATTGTCGCAGCAGACTCTTCCAGATCAGCAGGGGGTTCCTCTAGACCAGGGGTCACAACCTTTAACACTCAAACAGCCATTTGGACCCGATTTCCACAAAAGAGAAAACACCAGGAGCCGCAAATCCTTTAAGACATTTAAAATGAAGAGAACACTGCACATATTGTTGTGTACTTTTATGCTATGTATAAAACTAGACAAGTGTGTTGCTTGTGAAATTTCATTTATTCGCAATCGATCGGAATCACATTCCTTGTATGTGCCGCTCACACACTCGGATCCTGATTGTGATTTGGCGACTGGCGCTGTACGAATGGGCTCTGGGTCCGAAGTCCACTGGACCCTTGATGTATAGACGGAGACCAAACAGAGGGCAAGGACTGATTTACTGTCACCCCTCACTCTTCCATCTCTCCTCCCTCTCTCCTCCATCTCTCTTCACCCTCTCTGTCCTCCTCTATCTCCTCTCCCTCTCCCTCCCTCTCCCCCCGCTCTCTCTCTCCTCTCTCTGTCTCTACGTGTGTGTGTGTGTGTGCGTGTTGACCGTGTCCTGCTGGCCAATTGTCCACGCTCATGTAAATGAGCGAGCCTGGCCAGGAAAAGAGGCGGGGCTCCGAGGAGCTTCTATTGTTCTCGGTTACAGAGGGTCGGATCGTGAAAGTGCGCGAGGACTTCCCCTGTCCGGACACAGCGCGAGAACTACAGCCAATCGGGCAGAGCGCGAGGACTACAGTCAGTCGGGCAGAGTGCGAGGACTACAGTCAGCCGAGCGGAGCGCGAGGACTTCCCCTGTCCGGGCAGAGCGCGAGGAATACAGCCAGTGTCGGGCAGAGCGCGAGGAATACAGCCAGTCGGGCAGAGCGCGAGGACTACAGTCAGCCGTGCAGAGCGCGAGGATCAGAAAATATAAGTCCGTATGATGATGTGTGGTGCTGTACGGTCTGTATGGTGGAATGTGGTCTTGTGTGATTTGTATGGTGGTCTGTAATGATGTATGGTCTGCATGGTGGTCTGTAATGCTATACAGTCTGTTTGGTGGTCAGTAGTTCTTTATGGTGGCTTGTAGTGCTGTTAGTCTGTATGTTGTGATGCTGTATAATTTTTTTTCTGAAAAAGGCCACTGAGAGATGAAATACAGTGTACATGTGAGTGACCCCTCCCTGACCTACTCTCAGCAGGGCTTACTTTATTGGTTTAATCCGTTTCCTGCTGGTGAACAGATTTAGGGAATTTTACTGTCTGACCATCTGTGATGGATAAACTCACCAAAACACTGGTTCAGTTAGAAGCTACAGACCCAACAGACTGTTCACAAGACTGTGGCAAAGCAATATGCACTCAAGTGGATAAATATTCTCTCTTCCCCTCAACCTTCAGCTCATTTTCAGCATTCTCCACCAAACTTTGTGGGCTCATGTTTGTATTTGTGTGGTTTTTTTTTAAACCAGTTGACTGATTTTAATACTGCAATACTGAGCAATACTGCTGAACTGAAGATCTGGTGGTTTCCTGCTCAAACACACATGGTTTAACTCACCAGGTAACGGCCAGTTTTAGTAAGTGTGTTTTAGGAGGAGCTGCCAAACTGTGCTAGACACCGACCCTTCAGTAGTTCTATACCCCTGAATTAAAACCGAAAGATGAATCAGAATCAGAAAACTTTATTTATCCCGGAGGACTGCTTAAATTAGCTGAAGGTTGAGGTAATGTGGAGAACGTTTAGATCTTCTAAGAGTGACTGGGAACAAACTGCTGGTGTGTGTGCAGGTGTGTGTGTGTGTGTGTGTTGTAGCTGAGCCTCTCTGCAGGAGATGATCTGAGGATTTATCAGTGTGAGCTCTTCCTCTGATTCGCTTCTAAAACCTCACCTTCTGCTGCACAAATGCTGCCCTGTTAGTGTTAGTGTGTGTGTGTGTGTGTGTGTGTGTGTGCATGAATCTGAAAAAATCACTTTATCACATTAAACCATAAAACAAAGAAATATTTTACTAGTTTAGTTAGTAAATGGCCCAAGACTGTTTGTCTGAAATGGACTTCTCTGCCCCTCCAGTCCTCCTTAATCAGAGAAGCAAACAAGTGAGAACATTCTGTGGATGGAGAAAAACTCATCAGGCCTTCTGTCGCAGCTCCTCAATGAGATAACTTTTATAAAGATCTTCTCTTTATGCTCATTGCTCTGGGTGTGTAGGGTGGTCCTCCCTCTCCCCCATCACCCAGTATAACCGTCCTCTCTCTCTCTCTGGGTGGGTAGGGTGGTCCTCCCTCTCCCCCATCACTCAGTATAACTGTCCTCTCTCTGGGTGGGTAGGGTGGTCCTCCCTCTCCCCCATCACTCAGTATAACTGTCCTCTTTCTCTCTCTGGCTGGGTAGGGTGGTCCTCCCTCTCCCCATCACTCAGAGTAACTGTTCTCTCTCTCTCTCTCTCTGGGGGGAGCGGTCCCCATTATTAAGTGTAATGCTAGCAAGTGTAGACACATCTTTCTTAAAAAGTTAGCATTCATTCATCAAATACAGAATCTTAAGAAATGTTTTGTCCCACATACATTCTGATATACACCCCCCCAGTTGTACTCGGATCAGGAGTCGCGGATTCAGTCACATGGTTTTGTTTTTGAAAACCTAACTCATAGTTTTACGCAGAAATC
The DNA here is from genome assembly GCA_037974485.1 of Hemigrammopetersius urotaenia. Taxonomy (NCBI): domain Eukaryota; kingdom Metazoa; phylum Chordata; class Actinopteri; order Characiformes; family Alestidae; genus Hemigrammopetersius; species Hemigrammopetersius urotaenia. The sequence goes on along the minus strand of JBBPDC010000156.1, from coordinate 1,447,564 downwards.
CTCACAATAACTCGGAAACTGCAAATATCCTCTGCCTTTTTTGCTTTTTTTATGGCAACAATAGTTTTTTTTCTGGATGGTTTCACACAAGGGGGCTCTGGGCAGGCTGTAGCCGACCTGGAAGCACTTTTTTTTAATTCCACACCAGGGTTGAGCCCCATGCTAGTAGTGGTAGAATTTTAGAATTTTCTTTACCTGTGTAAGCAGGTAAATACAGTAATAAGTTAATTTAATTTACGGTAATACAGGGCTTTAAGAAGAACAAAACGAAAAACAGAAAGGAGGATGTTCTTGGATTGGCTACTTTCAAACCCTCACAAGGCCCCTTTCTCTGTGTTTCCCTCCACAGGACTGGAACATTTATAGTGATACATTATAGGGAAATGTAGCTGAATTTACATTAATATTTTTGTTAAAAAATTAGTAAACCACACCCCCTCGTCCTCATGCTGGTTGTTTATGTTTGGGTGTGGTGCTTAGCAACCCAGCACAAGGACGAGGGGGTGTAGCGAACAAGCCCCGGACATCACGAAAGCAAAACAAATGCAGAGGATATCTGCAATTTAAAACAAAAGGACTGAAACCGCGACTGCTGGATCATGTTACAGTGGGGTTTACTGTACACGGCTAACAGGTTAGAAACAATTGTCTTATCACAGGTCAGGAAGGAAAATTGATTCTGCAGAACTGTCTGAAAAAGCTGTTTGTTCTAAATATTTTAAATACAATAGATGAGTCAATATAGAAATTAGAAGCTTCAGTTAAAAAGATAAAACAGTCTTCACCCAGAGCTGCAGTGACTGACAAAATATTTAAAGACGAAGCAGTTGTCTCTTACTTGATTGAGGTATTGTATTGTGCTGACATTCTGTTTTTCTTTTGTGTATTTTTGAAGGTGTCTCTCAGATGTGGGTTCTTTCCCCTCTCTGGCTCCTGATGACCCAGGCATGATCCCAAGCTTCTGTTGTCATGGAACTACTCTTTATAATCAGTCTTCTAACCATTACATCCGTAGTCTCATCCTTCCCCAAAGACCTGCAGCCAATCAGCACAGTTGGACCTGAAGGTGTGTAGCACCTAACTACAGTAATGTAATATTAAATGTAACTATTGTGTGTATCAGATGTCTGACTAGAGCACATTAAATATTCTGTTTCAGTGCTATTTGTGATTTGTGATGCGAAACTGGACAAAGTACAGAAGAGAGATTGATATGCTTGTGTGTTACAGGCTCTGTGTTTAATAATGAATAATAGTGTGTTAAGATTAAAAACTGACTGACACAATGTAATTAGGTGTAATTGTTATGTTCTGCAGTGAAACAAAATAATAGCTCTGCTGGTTTGCAGATTCGCGGTTATTTCCCAGTTTTCAGGGTTTGGTGTCTGATAATGACACTCTCCATCTGGGTCTCGACTTCCAGCGCATGATCCGAATCAAACACATGCTGTATATTGCGGCCAGGTCAGTCATCTTTCTTCGTCAGTTACTTTTATCATACTGTCACTAATATCATTATTACAGTCCCATCATTATTACAATAATGTTATTATTATTATCACATCATTATTGCTGTCCCATTATTACAACAATGTTATTATTATAATCACATAATTATTGCTGTCCCATTATTACAATAATGTTATAATTATAATCACATCATTATTAAAATCACATCACTATTACTGTAACATTATTACAGTCACATTATTAATACTGTAACATCATTATTACTGTCACATTATAATTATTATTATTATAATCACATCAACAGTACACTGATCACCACCACAACATACTAATCACTATCACAGCAGACTGATAAAATTAACACTGAATAAATTTCTCTCTTTGGGACGCAGGGATCATGTTTTTGCTTTGAATCTTTCAGCTTCACAAAACCCCATCATTCCTCAGCAGGTAAACACACACACACACACACACACACACACACACACACACACACACACACACACACACACACAGTATGTTTTGAGTGTTTGTGTTCGTAAGGAGCTGAATCTTTATTGTTTATCTGCTGTTCAGAGACTGACGTGGAAATCTAAAGATGTAGAGAAGTGCACCGTGAGGGGCAAAAACACTGTGAGTGTCTTTCTTTCTTTCTCTCTCTCTCTCTCTCTCTCGCTGTCTGTCTGTCTCTCTCTCCCTCTGTCTCTCTCTCTCTGTCTCTCTCTCTTTCTCTCTCACTCTCTCTCTCGCTGTCTGTCTGTCTGTCTCTCTCTCTCTCTCCCTCTGTCTCTCTCTCTCTCTCTCTCTCTCTCTCTGTCTGTCTCTCTCTCCCTCTCTCACCCCCCCTCTCTTTCTGTCTGTCTCTCTCTCTGTCTCTCTCTCTGTGTCTGTCTCTCTCTCTCTCTGTCTCTCTCTCTGTCTTTCTCTCTGTGTCTCTCTCTCTCTCTCTCTCTCCCCATCTCCCTCACCCTCATGTGTCTGGATCAGGCCTCTGAACATATGCTCAGGGAAGCCTTCTCGCGTACCCATTTGCTTTCATTTGTGTTTGTGTGGTCAAATTTAATCAAGGAAGCATCTGGGCCCCTTTAATGGGAGTAATTGTCCTTTCTGCACGCCTGTGTGTGTGTGCATGTCGGAGTGTGTGTGTGAGGCGTTTGTACAGCTTGAGGTCACGCTCTGTGAGCATGCATGGACAGTACCAGAGCATGCCTAGGCATCTATCTGAGAGGCTATTGTAATAGCCAGCATCAAACACATTCCACTGCGGTTTGCTAATTATGCTGTGGCTTAACTTGGCACCGGGGAGAGAAATCCTCGCCGAAGTCGATAAATCTGTCCACAAAGACTCGTCCTAGAGCGTAATAACAGCCCTTGGCACCCAGACCTCCCAGAGGGCCAAGCAGGTCCAGCAGCCGTTTTTTTTCTTACCCCCCCCAGCCCCAGGCGGGTCCTCCAGGTGCATGCTGGGCGTCTTCTGGGACAACTCCCTCCAGCGCACATTCAGGCTGAACCAGAACCGCCGCCCGGGACCCGAGTCCCGCCGTGAACCCCTCCGCTCCTCTCCTGCCATCCGCAGGAATGCACAAAACACTTCAGCAGCAGGCGCCTCACATGCTAACACCGCAGACGTGTTTGTTTGCCTGAGATTCCTTTCTATTCCCACAATGTCTTCCTCTTTCTTAAACTCACCTTTTAGAACAGGGAACAGGCTGGGAACTTCCATATCTCTATCTAGCAATTAGCAATTCAGGGCTCTAGCAGGGCTCTTTGTTAATGATGTTTGGTTCTTCAAAAAATATTTCTTTGGTAGCAAAATAAACTGAAACACACCTCATTATTAATATTCAGTGAACACTCCTAAAATAACAGCACTGAGCTGCTTTCTGTAGTCCTAAGCAAGACTGGAGAACCCATTTTGAAGGATCCTGGACCACACCTCTATGCAGGACATTTACAGTTCCTTGATATTCTCTGAAAAGTCTTTGTTTGTGATCTTAACCCTCTGGCCCTCCTCGTTTTTACTATACATTCAGCTTGTTCGTGGCCACTTTTGACCAATTGAAGCCCATGAAAACTACCTTTTTTAATTCCTTTTTATTTACAGTTTAGCTTAAAATTCTTTAATTCTAACTCTAGTTTTCTAATAATGGAGGATATTATTGATATTACATAGTATATTATTGGAATTATGGAGGATATTATTGATATTATGGAGGATATTATTGATATTATGGAGTATGTTATTGATATTATGGAGGATAATATTGATATATTTAATGAGTTAAAAATTAAAAGATCTGAAAAGACTCCAGACTCTTGAGAACTTTCATTCCACTTGCATTAACACAGATAAAATGGTCAAAAAAAGAGAGTGAAGTGGACAAAAATGTCCCACAGGAAGGCCGGAGGGTTAATCATACACAAAGGTCATTCAATGTGCTTTACAGGAATAGAATAGAAATAAAAATATAATGCAATAAAATAAAAGAATACATAGAAAATCAGTAAAAGAAGATTAAACGCATGATGGAAGTGCAGATATTGGTGGAGAATAGTGCAGGTTTAGCAGCTTTTTAAAGCTCCAGTCGGATACTGATGGGCAGTTGGTTGAACAGCATAGTGGATAAACACCATTTCACCAGGTTTAGTTTCAGATTTTTTCACCACCACCTACATGCAGACTTTGAGGTAAAATTTACTGATGTTTGGTGGAATTCACTATACCACTGATTTCCACATGGGAACCTCAACTATCAGCAGCAAAACAGCCCCTAAAGCATCAGTGATCTGCCACCATATTTTACTGTGTGTGCTTTTATATGTGTTCAGTCTCTTTTCCACAAAATGATGACGGCAGCAAAAAGTTACATTTTAGGTTCAGTGTCTATGACAGGGGTGTGGCGCTCCGGTCCTGGAGGTCCGTGGTCCAGCACGTTTTGGTGATTTCCCTGCTCAGAGATGCTAGGGACCGTATTACAGAAACTTCTGAACTTGAAAATCCTATTTTAACTTTGTAGTAACCATGGAATCGGCAGTTTAGGATATTATTTAGGAAAAAAGTTGTTACAGAACAACCGTTCCTGAGTCAGTTTTCCTGTCCTAACTTAAATTAAGAAAAATATTACAGAAGCATTCTAACTTTAAAAAACTGTAACTGAAATTTAAATTGTAATAAATTGTAAGGTGATTTTTTTTAGGTCCAAATACAGAAGAAATAACACAAAAAAGAAACTGTTTTTTCTTCAGTTCTCAGCAGGTTAAAGAAATTTCTCAACATGTTTTAGTCTGTGAATGTATCTGTTAATTGGCTTTTAACAGGTTATGCAATCATCTACAACTATGTTAATTTTTCTGGAGATTTTACCATTTTTACAGCTTCCCAGCAAGTTGAAATCATTGTAGCATCTTTTGGGGACATTCCAGCAATTTTTTTAAATATCCATATCTTTTTAAGTCACATTAACATGGGTTAAATATCTTGTTAATCAATTAAGCATTAGCATGGTGACAGCATGCAAGGGTGCAAGTAGCTCATCATTATTTTTGTTTTATTCTGTTTCAGTCCCTTTGGTCCATGTTCACTTTGACAATTTGATGTTTTCTTTCAACAGGGCTGGTGATAGTCTGGTAATAATAATTCTGATGTAGAAAGACCAACTCCCTCTACACCTGCTCTCTAAAATGACGGACCCCTCGTTCCTCCCTCTGTCTTCCTCGTCCTTGCACTTTCATCTCCCCCTTCAGTCCGGGAGGGTCGATCCAGTCTACACACACTGCACAAATGGAGCTGCAGCTCACAGGCGAAGATGAATATTAATGACGGTCCTTCACAGGGTGTCAGGGTCTAATTAGGGGGCTCTTGTTACACTAACGTTCGAGTTGTCCTGCTGGGATGTGAGAGGGGACAGGGCCCCGACGCCACCCCAGTGCGCCACGTTTAGCAAGGGCTGCTAATCAGAGCCCCCTGTGCCGTGTGTGTTTGAGATCATTAACACTGGCCCTTGGCCCGAAGGTCCTGGGCTCTGAATCGGCTCTGCGCCGGCAGCCCCCCGGCTGGGAGGCTAATTAGGGATTCTTTTTCATGGCAAACTCCAGAACATCCTCCGCTTCCTGTGTGGACAAAGAGTCGACTCCTCGTCTTTCCTTTTCTTTTTTAAGCCGCCCTAGTCACATTACAAATTTTGCAGTTGCGTAAAATGTAAAGCAGGCCTCGCCAAGGCAGACCGGAAGACTGGTAATGAAAGAAATACGTACATTCTAGTGCCGTTAGCAATGACTTTAGCATTGATAACTCTGCATAATGTGGCGAGAAGGAGAAGACACTGGAGAGGAATAGTGTTAGCTGTGCTAAATATAGCTTAGCCTAGTTCTTCTTGGCTCTGATAGCTCAAATTGTGAAAGACTGTGAACAGTGAATTACCAGGGCTGCTGTGTGGCCTAGCTGTCAAGCATTAGTTCTAACATCAGGAGGTCATGAGTTTAAACTAATGACCTCCTGTCTGAGTGGCTAGAATGGCCCCCATCACCTAGAATGATGCTAGCCAGCGTAACAAAATTAGTGTCCCTTTCCAAGCGTGTTGAGCCGTCTGATGATTTAGTTTGAAGAGGTACAGACTGGCAATAACTAAACAGGACAAAGATCCAACCAAATGAGATCCAACTCATTTCACGTTAAACATGTGAAATACAGTAAACTTCTAGTTTTACGCAGATCGGGACTTGTGGATCCAGTCACACGCATTTTTAAAAAAAATAAAACTGATAGTTTTACGCGGAAATATCCAAAACAACTCGGAACCTGCAAATATTATCCACTTTTTTTTTGCTTTTTTCGTGCCAATATGGGTTTTTTTAACTCATTTTAGTTCTCGCTCCACACGTGTCTCTCTCTTTCGTGACTTTTCCAGAGCATGTGCCCCTCTCTCTCTCTCTGTCTGTCTGTCTTTATCTCTCTCTCTGTCTCTCTCATTCGTGACTTTTCCAGAGCGTGCGCCTCTCTCTCTCTCTCTCTCTCTCTCGCTCTCTTTCTCTCTCTCGTTCGTGACATTTCCGGAGCGCGTGTCTCTCTCTCTCTCTCTCTCTCTCTCTCTGTGTCTGTCTATCTGTCTCTCTCTCTCTCTCTCTTGCTCTCTCGTTCTGGAGCGCACGGATCGTCTCTCGCTCTCTCTTACTCTCTCTCTCTTTGTCTCTCTCGTTCGTGACTTTTCATATTTAAACCTCTGGTTTATCTTTACATTTTCGTTTAGGGCATTAAACTGTTTAAAATGAAATTAAAGTGTTCTGGGGGCATATTTAATGTTTACACAATTAAAATAGTCATTTTAAGGCATTTTTTGAGCAAAACACAACAACGTACCCTGCTACTTTATTACAGAAAGACTGGAGGTTACATGCTGAGCTTTCATTGTATACATACAAGGAAACATCCATTTATATTAAAGTGTCTGTTTGAGCCATAAGTCCTAAGACAACATCCCAACATCACAGCCACTACTGTTAAGTTGATAAGAGCGTCTGCTAAATGCCATAAACATAAACGTTAACCGTCCATAAAAGTTTTTCTTATTAGGCACATCATGGCGTGTTACACAACAGAAATGTGATAGAAAACCTGCTGAAGACAAATGGCTGAATGGAAGGTCTACATTGGCCAGGATATTTCTTCAATTTTCTTATTTTATACCCATGATTTCTGTCTCCCCCTTGCAGTTCTCAAAACTTGAAGCAAACTTTCGAATGGAAAAAAATGATGCTAAATTCATGATGGTTTCTGTTGAAATGAGTGCAATTTTACCACCTCCACCTGAAAAAAACAGTATGACTGGGTCCTAACTGCAACACTGACTCGTCTCCCGCTGTTTAGAGCTCGCTCAGAACGCTTTGAAAAGGATTTCGTTTTGTTTGCCCCCCCATCACCTCTCTCACCCCTCCCAAACGGTCACGTTGCCGCCGCGCTACTCCAGTTAAACTTTGTGATTACAGGGACGTGACGCCCTCCCTCCATGTTGCCTTAGAGGGGCTCCAGGCTGCTGGCGCTCCTCTCCGCTCCTCGGCTCCTGCTTCTCCAGCTCCTGTGGGAGTGCACTTCACGTCCTCAGCCTCAGATGCTATTCCCCATGGTGTCTCCCTCTCAGCACCTGCCTCGCCTCTTACCTCCCCCCTCGCTTTCTCTCTCTCTCTCTCTCAGCCCCCACCCAGCCCTCCCCCTCCCCCTCCCCCCGCCCTCCTCTCCTTGTTGTGTATATGCAAAGGAAGGAGACGCGAGCCTCAAACGAGCCGCGCCCCGACAGCCTCATCAATGGCACTGACAGAATAAGGACGAGGGGATGATGATCTGAGCCAGGCTGGATGTTGAGGTGCAGCCTCCCTGCGGATTCATCAAGCCACCTGACGTGCCTCAGTTCACGCTGCGATCGCGAGTGCGGTCCCGCGAGAGCACAAGCCCCTTTATCTGCGCCTAAGTCTCCACTCCACCTAAGTAAATTTACATTTCAAAATAGGAAGCTTTCAATCACGTGCCATCAATAAAGGTTTTTCCTGGCCCCTCCCCCACCTCCATCATTAACTTAAAGCAGTAAAGCAGTGGACATGCCTGACAAGATGTGCGACAAAAGGTGGGTTCCACAGCTTTCATGACTTCCGTTCGAGTTCCTTTGTTAAACTAACAAAAAAAAAAACTCAATACGATCGCTCACTCTTAGGGAGCGAATCACAGCGACGTCTGTTTTCTTCGCTAAAACTCACACGTGAAGTTAAATCAAGAAGGAATCACTCTGAGTTAATGATGAACCATTAGTCAGTTCCCAGGAATTTAAAGAATTACTTGTAGAACAGGTAAACTGGCGACACGCTAACATGCCCACACCACACCTGCCCATTGGCTTTCAAGTCTAAAGATTGTTTGACTGTTTGACTTCCTTTGTTACACTCACATGTGGAACGAATCGATCAAAACAATCATTCACTCTGTGAAATGACAGCAACGTCGGTTTTAGTGCTGTTTTCTTTACTAAAGCTCACAAAAAAAGAAATGATCAGGGAATCATAGAGAGTAGATGATGCATCATCAACAATGTATCATGAATTAATCCAGAAATTCTTGTAGAACAGTTAAATGGGTGATATGCTGAATTGCTCAAATAAAATAGAAAGTAAAATAAAAGAAATAAAAAGAATACATTGAAAATCAATAAATGAAGATGGAAAGTGTAGATATTCAAAAGAATGATATATATAATGTTCATTGACGACAATATTTAGTCCTAATTTTTGTTGACGAAAGCAACGGCACAGTATACAACTGATGCAGCAAGTAGAGGTTCTGCTGAAAAATACTGAAGTATTCCTTTAAGGCCCTAGCTCTTCTATTCTTCTATTATGACAACCTAACTGTGTCTGACTGAGCGCCATATGAAGCAATGCGCTTATGCAGGCAGCCTGTGGGGGGACGAAGTCTCCTAGAGCGAAAGGGAGCTTTATCTGATCATCCCTGCAGGCCCAAGTTTAGATTATCAAACACCCCATTCATCACACCTAATCTACCAATCAGCCGATTCTTATCTGCTTCACTCACCTCTTTGAGTCAGGATGGACCACGCGCTCAATTACGCGCACAATTCAGGCCTTTTTTCTCAGTGAAACAAACAGAAATTGGTTAATAATAATTACCAGGGCAAATATGAACCATTTCTCTCACTACTATTTGAGAGTCTGTTTCCTGTACGTCAGCAAGAAGAAGAAACCAAAGATGCCAAACTTTTTTAGAAGAACACTGTCCAGCAAAGGCTTGAGGCCACTTTGCCTTCTTCTGAAATGAGTTTTTCATCACTTTTTCTATTCAATTAAGAAAAAAATACCTGCAAAATATTTGCATAAAACATAAAGCTCTTTAACTTTTCAGATTTTTATATTTAATGTGAGACAAAAGAACCAGAGTACACACAAATTGTGTTTTTTTAAATGATCGTTTGATTTATTGAAGGAAACAGTAATCAAAAGTAATTGGTTACTTGGTAGCCATGGTTATTTCATGAACCAATTAACCAAATTAAACCAATAATTGAGACTAATTGGGCTAGACACACCCAGCTTTGATTACTGCCAGGAGTGTAGAATCTAAACATCACCTGAATAAAATCTTTCCAGCAATGTGGAGTAGGCTATAAGGGAAAAAAATTATTCTGGAATGTATCGGTTTGGAAAAGTTTACAAAGCCATTTCTGAGACTCCAGGAGGAACCATTCTTTCCATGGAACAGTGAAAAATCTTCCCAGATGTGACCAGTGTCCCAAAATTCCTCCAACTAATCTGGGAAGATCCCAAAACAACCAAATATCTAAAAAACTGTAGGCCTTCCACACCTCAGTGTTCATATTTTCACCACTAGAAGGGGCAAAAATGTTATACATGGTATAATTATACAAGGATTTTGGAATAATGTTCTGTGGTCTAATAATTGGAACATTTTGAAGGAGGTTCCTATAACATCTGGAGTTTACTTTACACAGCATTCCTTAAGAAGAACCTCATATTTGCAGTGAAACATGGTGGTGGTAGTGTAATGTTATGGGAAGACTTTGTTGCTTCAGGGCCAGGGCAACTTGCCATAGCTGATGATATCATAAATTATACACTCTACTAGATAATGCCCAGCTGGAGAAACAGTCACCAGTCAGTGATCCAAAGCACAAGGGCTGGTTCACCTCAAAATTGGTAGAAAGAAACAAAATTGAGGTTTTGAAGGCTTAGTCAAAGTCCTGAACTCCACCGAGAGGCTTTGGCAGGACCTTAAATGGGCAATTAAACCTTGAGAGCCCTGCAGCTGAAGTAATACTGTTCTGTAGGAGTAGGAAAAGTGTGCAGGAGTTCATCTACAGTGATGTGAAAGAATGAGCTCCAGTAATAGGAAGTGTTTCACTGGAGTAGTTTCTGCCAAAAGTGGTATAACCAGTTATTAGAGGCAATTGGTGATACAGATTTTCCTCAACATCAATGACACTATAATATTCATTCAGTTAATTAAATCATTTAAAACTGATTTGTGTTTTCAGATTACATTTTGTATGAGAATACAAAACCATTTATTGGGCAAATACACTAAAATGGGGGAAATCAGGAGGGTCAAATTCTTTTTTTGTATTTGCCTTTGCTCATATTTGGCTTCAACAATGTTCATGAAAGTGTCTCAAAGAGCAAGTTGAGCCTAAATTATTAATAGTTTTTTTTCTTTTTCAAACTATTGTTAGTATGTAATCATTCACAGAATAAAACATTAAGTTGTAACTTTGTTGGCAAAGGAGAACTTTAATACCTTAAACAAACACTTTTTGACACCTGTTGTTCCATTTTGACCCGCCCTGTGCGCACCTACGAAATTTTCCAATAAAATGACCTGAACCTGCCCGACCTGTAAATCACCAGCCGCCTTCATTTCAGAGCCAATAGTTATTAATCTTGACTTGAGCCAAAATACACCACTCAGGGGTAACATGAGGAAATGTAATATGACAGTATGTAGTTTTGCTGAGGTTTAATACATTGGTACAGACAAGAAGAACCAGTGGTGCCATGTTAAAACTAATTTAACAGATTTTTTCAGTTCAGTACTTGGTTCAAATGATTTTTTTAAGTAAGGTTTTTTAAGTATCATCAACTTATTTGAATAAAGTATCCAGGACATACAATTATTAAAATCAGCTACAAATTTGATGAATATTGTCAAATGATCAAATATTTGCAGTCTGTGGGTTAATGTATCTTTCCTCACACTTAAAATGTTTAAGGAGCTTTTAAAACATTTTAATATTGGTTCAATATAGCACAAAGAAGGTTCCACCTTTGTTACCCTTTTCGGGACCCTATCAGCTAAGACACAGCTAAGGGCTAACTATTTAACAATTTAACTGTAATAGAAGAACCACTTTGGGTTTCTTGAATAATGCAGTTTAAAAGGGAAGTGAGAGTGAAAAACACTAGCAGAACCTCCAAGTAATGTAAAGGTTACTTATCAGTTTGGGGCAACTGGTGGCCTAGTGGCCAGAAGGTTGTAGGTTCAAATCCCAGGACTGCTAGTGGCGCCTCGAAAGTTCCCTTAAACAAGGTACCGTCCTCAAACACTGCTCCCTGGCGCTGATGGTACAGAGAAGAATTTTGTGCTATTTACACTGTGTTCTGTGTTCATGTATGACAAATGATCACGTTACAGTTTCTGGGTTTTTTTTCAGAACCATTATGTATTATTGATTTTAAAAAAAAATCATATTTACACAACTAGTCCTTAATAGAAACATCTTTTTTATTTTTTTGCATTTTTAAATATTAAATTGTTCCCTGTAACCATCTATGAAATGTTTCTTTGATGAACCAAAGATGGTTCTTTAAAGAATCTTGAATCTTGAATCTTGAAATCATCTATTAAATGTTTCTTTAGAGGAACCAAAGGTGGTTCTTTAAAGAATCTTCAATCTTCAGTCTTGAAATCATCTATTAAATGTTTCTGTGAGGAACAAAAGGTGGTTCTTTAAAGAATCTTGAATCTTGAATCTGGAAACCATCCGTTAAATGAGGAACCAAAGGTGGTTCTTCTAAGGTATCACATGAAGAACTGGCCTTGTTTGAGCAGCTTTAAGAGTGGAGGGTAACATGTAACCTAATAGCTTTTAATCCGGGATAAATGTGGCACCGCTCTTCAGAAGCTCATCAAACTGAACAGTCCCCCAGAAGCTAATAAAGCAGAGCTGTGCCGCGTCCGCTGACGGTAACAGAACTGACACAAACACACAGTTTACTAATGTCCCCCCGAAGAGAGGTGCGCCAGGGAAAAACAATGGCTCAGCACAGCTGGAGCTGTGTCAAGCATCATTTGCCTTTCCACATGATTAATTTGATTTTAATACGTTAAATTGAGGGCTGATTAATTTTGATCATACGTTAAAAACAATACACACTCCATTAATTAAAAGTTTTTTTTTTAGGTGACATGTCGGCACTGGGAGTAGAACCGACGGAGATAAAGCACTTGATTTATTGGCAACGCTTTAAACCCGGCCACTGCACGCGAATAGCTTTCATAATTGCCGGGTTGTTTCAGGGCACTAATTGTCACTCATTTCTGTTTTCCTGGACTCTAACTTGTTTAAGAAAGCAAAGGTTCACCTGAAGCGCTCTTTAAGGTTCATTTCCCCTCCTACTTTAACGCCTTGAGCCAAATACCTGCACACAAGACTATTTTTTTCTGTTTTTCTTTGGACTCGAAAGCTGTCAACCCTGAAACTAATTCCTCCTCAGAGCACAGTAAAATGTCCTGGAGGACCATTCGACATACTTAAGTGTACAGTATGGCTTTTCATCCTCCAGTGGAGCAGTAAAGGGTGAGCTGACGCTAAAAACGCCGGGAATGTGCTGTGAGTGACAGGACAGAAAGGGCAGACGAGAGGTCGGTGGGCCTGAAACCTAAAACCTGTCCATAGGAGGAATACTTGGGCCGGATAAAGTAAAGTAAAGTGTCCTCTTATAGTCATGTGTGAACACACCACAGCACACAGTGTGAAATTCTTTCACTGCATTTAACCCATTTAACCCCTTCACCCAAGTGAAGCAGGGGGCAGCCAACAACGAGGGGCGCCGGGGAGCAGTGTGTGGGGACGGTACCTTCCTCAGTGGGATTCAAACCTACAACCTTATGATCACAGGGGCAACTCCCTAACCACTAGGACACCAGCAGCAAATAAAAAGGGTTTTAGGCAAAAAGATAAAGGAATACACTAGACATTTTTATTCAGATAATTTTGCTGTATTTACATTAAAGTGTAGGGTTTCACCCCACATTGATTTCTGTTAATGGAGACTATGAAAAGTCCACAACTGCGATTTGTACTTTTACTTAACCCTTAGAACCCAAGCAACAACAAATAAAACAACTCCTTATATGGAAGTTCCCCCAGTGTGTGTTGGTGCTCGAGGTGTCAGACGTCATGCTGAGCTTTGTTTGGTGTTCCTTTGTCACATAGAACCAAAGTTACTGTAATTTAAAAACATGTAATAATAAAAAATGGCACCACATGTAAATTAACATAAAGAACAAAAATGAATATGTTTATTTTATTTTAGATTTTAGAAACAAACAGAAAAACACAAGAACCCCGAGAACTTTCAGGATAGTCTTTGCCAACAAGTGGGTGGGGAGAACTCCAGAGAGCTCCAGAGAGCGGCCGAGCAACGGCGTGCCGACAGAAAGGGCAGATTTTGCTAATATGGCTTTGATGTTTAAAGTGGAGTGTAGGGTTTCTCGTCTTTCACTGATTTTTGTTGATCCACAACTACGTGTAGTGGGCACTACTGACACCTAGTTATACATAATACCATAACAGACGTAAATAGAAATAAAATAAGACGTATGAAACCAGTGTGTCAAGCAACTCTGCATGTTTATCTGCAGCAGCCTCCCTTGAGAGCGATGGCATGAGGAAAGAAACGTTTCTGGTTGTTTCTTGGCTGAAGGGGAGGAGCAGCAGTGTGGAGGGTCAGATCTGGAGGTGGTAGATTAATGTTCTTGGCCTTTTCTGCAGCCCTTTTGATGTTGTTTGTGGATGTTCTCACTCTGTATTAGCTGTGTGGACCCTTCTGGTCTTCAGGCAGGTTGAACCTTCAGATGGTGTAAGAAGAACATCCTATCCTGTCTTTTGTGATGGAGCTGATGTTTCACTTTGGTTCCTGGTGAATGTTGCTCACAAGAACTTCAAGGTTTAAGGTTACTTTACTGTAATCAGAAGCTGTGAAGAGACGTTTCTCCATGGACCATGATGCAACATAGAGCAACATTCAAGATTCATTATAGTGCAGGTTGCAACAGAAACAATACAATAAATAGATACAACAACAGTGTACAGTAATGTTATGTAATAGTACAGTGTGAACGGATTGTAAACATTCCAGTGACTAGTGTTGCACTAGTGTGATTATTTTAGCACAGGAGGCAAGGAATAACAAGGAATACAAGAAATAACAGAAATTTTACAATAAATAGACAATAAATCAGTGTAATTAAAAAACATATATATATATTTATTAACCCTCATTGCGTGTGAAACAGTGGACTGGCGCCAATGAGGGGTGCCAGAACCACAGTGGTGACACTAGCAGTTGGGATTCGAACCCACAACCTTCTGATTGCAGGGCCAACGCCATTACCATTAGGCCTTATGGTTAAAAATCTATGTTCTTGTCCAGTTAACTACATGAAGTTTAATGAACTTCCTGGATGGTGGGGTCTGGTGGGAGGATGTGTGATGGGATACCTCTCCTACTCTCTTACTCTCTGGGGCCAAAAGGGACAGACTGGACCACTTTGGCCGGAATCGTGTGTCCCATTATGGCGGAATCTCTGTCATAACGGAGTTTTTTCTAGCAATAAAGTGTAGTAAACAACTCGGCGCGGGTGACGTTTTACTGCTTTGACGCGCGGCCTTGAAGTGTCAAAGGAGAGAGCATGCACAATGCATGCCGAGAACAAATGTGTGGACTGGGGAAAGTGCGGCGGTGCCGAGGGCCCAAGGGCACAGCGAGCGTGCTACGCTGCAACGAGCCCTGTTTGCTTCCTTCTGCCGAGTGGCTTCTTCACCAGGAGGGCTGATTTCCTACATCATTAATTGCTGAATAGATTGCCTGTTGAATTCTTAATGTGTTGCCAGTGTGTGTTTGTCATTATGGGGCTGGCACGGAGCAAATGGCTCAGCCTTCACTAACGCGGCCTTGATGTGTCTTCAGAAAACACAAGACAAAGGCGCCACTCTGCGCGTTAGCATGTGCGACTGAAGGTGTCGTTGAAATGTTTTCAGCTTTTGACGTTCACCCAAACCTCCACCCCCCCCCTTTTTCCTTTCTCCATACAGTCGATGGCACCCGACATCCGAAGTAAACGAATAAAGTCGAGGGCAACCCGCATATATCGAGAGGGATACGGTGGCAGTGGATCCGGCGGACGCCGACGACCATCGCTTTAACTGCTAGACTCATCCCGGTTTACCTGTAGGAGTCAAGCATTTCAAAATCCATTTTAATGCATAAGTAGGGGCTTTCAGTTTAATTCATATTCAGTGACTTTGCATGTTTTAAGCCCTATGCAAATATTATTGGATTTTGAAAGGATTTGATGGATTTTCCGTGGATTTTCTCACACAAATGTTGGCAAAAAATAGAGCGAAATATCTATGCCTCTTTTTTTGTGGAGGAGATTTGCATGTATGAAAGATTTTAATGAAACCCTTCCCCCCACCACGAAGAGGAGTCGGATTTGATTTCAAAATATCATTATTCGCAGCCCAGGCGTCATACACACGGGATCCAGGGGAAGAAAAAGAAGAAGAATGAGAAGAAAAAGCAATGTTTAGTTCTTTAGCACTTATTTTTCCCCTCACCGCTTTAGCAGAATATTACAGGACATAGTTTTACTGAGTGTGTGTGTGTGTGTGTGTGTGTCCATGTGTTTGTGTGTCTGTGCGTTTGTGTTCATCTGTGTGTGTGTGTGTGTGTGTGTGTGTGCGTATGTGTGTGTGTGTATGTGTGTGATGCCAGTTTGCTACTTGTTTTTGTTTAACTTCTTTAAAGAGAATAAGACTGATTTCCACCAGCACTTGATAGTATTAGTTCTAACAATAATAATAATAATAATAATAATAATAATAATAATAATAATAATATGATCAGTGGATAACTCCAAAGAAAGGTGTCTTTAACAAATACTCGTTTCTTTACGTCCACGTCATTTTTATGTGTCGTGATCCGCAGGAGGTGTTGAGCAATCCTCCCTGAGCCTGGCCTCCATCCATCTGTCCCCGAAACACAAAACCAACAAAAGCACATCCTCAGGAGAAAGAAAAACAAGTGGGAGGCGGTAATGGGATGGCGCAGGAGTGTGTTGTGGGTGCTGCCATGGCGTACAGCAGACAGGGGTGTGTTTGGACTTGATCCACATGGGGGCTGGACCGCATAGTGATGCCATTCTCACTTAATACACTCAAATATAATCAGAATCAGTCAACTTTACTGGTCCCGGAGGAAACTGCTTATGCAGTGACTACATAGACACACAGAGCCACAGAGAAAAGACCAATATAAAATATAATATAAAGTCAAAATAAAACTCTCCTGAAAATACTAAGTACACTATATACACAAAATACTGCGGTCAGTCCGAGAGGTGGATATAAATACTATAGATAAGGTGGTACAATAATCCCTCACTTTTCGCGGGTGTTATGTTCCAAGAGCACCCGCATATAGTGAAAAACCACGTTGTTGTGTTTTGGTAAAAAAAATGTCTAAAATGCCTATTTGTATTTTGTAAACCCTAAATATGCCCCCAAATCTGAACACTTTAATTTCATTTTAAACTCTTAAAAATTTTTAGCATTAGCTGTTAGCATTAGCAGCATGCAAAGACTTGTACACAAAAGAACTCTCTCTACCCACATGTTTAGACAGGGCACAGCTTACTGATACTAAATAAACTGAGATAACAGTTGAAAATGGGAGTTTAAAACACTAAAATATGAGGACAAGACACGGAGCAGTCATGCTACATGCTGAAGCAGCTTCTTCTTCTTCTTCTTTTTATAGCGGTTGACAACTTTTCAGTGTATTACCGCCACCGCTGGACTGATCTGCAGTACACTGAATCTGATCCACGTAAAACTGAGGGGTTACTGTAAATACTATAGATAAGGTAGTAAACACTATAGAGTAATGTAATGTAAATACTATTGATAAATAAATAAATTCCTGCTGGAGTAGTTTACTAATTAATGCAATTAGTGGTTTGAGCTATTCTCCATACTCTTATGGCACAGAATAGTGATATAAATAGTGACACATGGTAATGCTGTTGCACAAGTAGAAACATAAGTGGTGTAAGAAGTGAGTATCCCTCTCTATAGGAATAGCCATTAAGGAGCTACGAGGCTAAAGTAAATGAATCTCACCAATTAGCCTCAAGCAAAATCATCACACACTTCATTCATTATAGAGTTAATAAGCAATTTCACATAGACTTTATATGTGTCCAACACTGTAACACTTTACTGTAGGGCACCAAATTTCTGCACAGGTTTTCTACATTTGCATGTTTCTTACTTAATAGTTACTAAAATACACTCTATTCTTTACTTATAAACACATTTACATATTTATTAACGAAAACATTTTTATAATTTCTCAATACTGAGCTACAAAAAGCCCTCTAATATAATTATAATTATAATGATAATGTTGATCTCCAGACCAGTGTTGGATATTTAAGGAGATATGCTGAAACAGTAACAAGTGCAGTTAAAGTTAAAGGACAGTCAGTTAACAACCAGTTAATAGGAGTCAGACCTGCACTGTTAAAGATTAGAAAGGAAATTGGCTTTATTTCACACATTTACATTTAGAGTTCAACCAACAACTTTCCAGTTAAACCAGAATAAAAATCTGCACTTTATGAAATACATGGTTTAAACCTGTGGTGGTGTAAATTTATATAAATATTTATAAAGGATCATTCCAGCAGTGTCAACTCTTATAATCACTGACAGCTTTCTTGTTGGAATAAGCCTTTAAAAAGCTAATGTCTGTTTATGTCAGTCATTATGAAAGGCTTAATTAGGAATCACATTGTTTAACAAATTTGCAACAGTAGTACATGATAGTTTTTACAATGGCTGCATAAACACAACAATAGAAAAGTGAATTTTATAAACATCAAAGGTCAGATACAGCCAGACTAGGAGTACGCTAGCAGGAAAAAAGTTTGGACACACCTCCTCATTCACCGATTTCCTGTTTTTATTATATTATTATTTATTAGCTACAATTAATATTAATTAATATTGAAAACATCACTTGTTGCTCTGATGCCAGCTTTGCACAATCTTGGCATTTTTACACTCAGATTCATGAGGAATCGACCTGGAATGGTGTTTAATTAACAGGAGTTCTTCGTCAAGAGTTATTGGAGTTAATGTGTTTGGGATCATCAGTTGTGATGGTCGGGTTGGTCCACAGTTAGTGATCCTGTTCCACCACTGCACATTATGGCAAGAACCACTTAACTAAGTAACAACAGTCCATCATTCCCTTATTACAGAACAGATTCTGGTTTCTTTATCTCTTTTTTTGTTTACAGCATAATTCCACAAGTTCCTTCATTATTTAGTTTGTTTTCAATCTTAATCTACAATATAGAAAATAATAAAATAAAAGAAAACAACAAACTTTTGACTGGTAGTGTATATCAGTACAAGGAAATGTTTAATGCAGTAATATTGGTCAGTTCCAAGCTAAGAAAGACGATATCGCTTATAACTCTCCATCGATCCTATTTTGGCTCAAAACTGCTTGGAACTCATTCAGGCAAGATATTTTTATTTTGCATTTTGCTGTTTTACACAGTCCTTCTCTCATGGCCTGTTTACATGGTTGATAAAAAGTGCAGTTTCTTTCATTCTCAGTTCTTTATTATGACTTTTAACATGCTGTATAAGATCTAAAGGGTTTCAGGGATATGGATCTGAGGGGACCATGGCAAGGACCTTTGAAGAAAGACGACTCCTCAGGTTTTTGTTGGATAATGAAGGCAGCGGGCTCGAACAGATGAGTGCGTCTGTTCACCTCTTCCCTTCAGATCAAGTGCTTTGGCCAACTCTCACGTGTCTGAATGCTGTTCCAGAAACGGCAGTGAACCCTGAGACAAACATGATGGATGTTTTCTGTCTCTGAAAAAAAAATGTCCCGTTCTGTTCGGGTGTCACTAGAAGATTGCTTACAGGAAAAAAAAAGTTGATGAATGAGGGATGAAGATGTCGCCGTGAATGTACTGTACTCTGCAGCTTCAAACTGAGACTTTTGATTTGGGAGGCGAAAAAGAAACAAAAAATCATAAATGGGAATCAAATGAGGAGTATTGTGTACAAATAAAGGTGAAAAACAACTGTACACCAATCAGCTATCATTACATTATGAAGCATTGCATCTAATTAAAAACATCTATGCCAAAGTGACAAATACTGTTATATTCTGGAAAGTCTCAGCTATAATAATATGTGAGTAAAGTGAATGTACTTTCACTTTACCCCTGAAAACATACCAAACCCCTTCATTTGAATTAAGTGCAGTTAATTTGTGAAGCAATCCCTTAATTTGACCTTAAAATTAAATTTAAGGCATGAATGCGAAACCCCTTAATCTTAAATTTAAGGTGTTAATTCAATTATTCAGGGGCAAATTTGAAAAAGTTCAGTAGTTTCAGTAATTAGGCTTCATCAGTGCACTTTAACATTAATTTTCCTTTGTTTCCTGTATGGGAGATTAAAGTAAAAATTAGGATCATTTTAGGGGCCCTTCACATATTGCGCCTAAAAACACGCGGAAAATGCTAGGCGCGTTGCTTTCTCCTTCTTTCCAAAAGCGATCGGGCGCTTGCTCTCCGGAAGTGTCTGTCGTTGCTAAGCAACCATCAGCCGTGCTCTCCATTAATTTCAGCAATGGATTTCCACCAACAAAAAACCTATGCTGTAACTCTGCTACACAATTTATTTACGCAGAAAGAAAAAAACGCTGTAGTGTTTGGGTGAAACAAATTTTGTTTGGGTGAAGCTAATAGGTTGAATCTTGTCACATGACCGGCGGTACGCTTGTGGCATTCTGAAAAGTTGAGATGTTTTCAACTTGATGCAGCACAGACGTGCCTGAAAAAAATGGATGCGTCGCAACGCGTGCGCGTCACGATCACGTCGCTTCCGTTATGAGCGCAGCTGCCGCGCATCTACATTTGAAATTATGGACTTCAGCACGCAAAAGACGTGATACGTGAACGGCCCCTTAAGGGGTAAATATTATGTAGGTTGCCTTCATGCCATCTACACATCTCTGACCTGGACTCCAGACCTCTGAAGGTCTGAGGTTCCAAGATGCTGGATTTGTAGTAAGCAGATACTACAAATCCTAAACAGCCTCCTGGACCCCCAGCAGTCTGGGTTCAAGACAGCTCACTCCACTGAAACAGCTCTCCTTGCGGTCTCAGAAGAACTTCACGTGGCTAGAGCAGTGTCACACGCACAAGGTCACGTGTCGTCACGAGGTCACGGAGATGACGTCACGAACAGTATATAAACAGGAAGTAG
>JBBPDC010000156.1:1413847-1425168 GCA_037974485.1 Hemigrammopetersius urotaenia | reverse complement strand
TAGTTATTATTTGGACAGTTGTTGTATAGATGCTCTGACTGCAGTATCTTGGTTAAATAGTTGACTCAGATTTAAGTAAGAAACAGTTGTGGAATTCTTAAGCACTGATGTACGTCGCTCTGGATAAGAGCGTCAGCTAAATGCCGTTAATGTAAATGTAAATGTAAATGTAAATCCTGTAAATTGTGAGGTGGGGCCTCGATGGATTGGACTAGTTTGTCCAGCACAGTTACTTGATCAGATAGACATCTGGAGGCCAAGTCAACACCTTGACACGTTGTTGTGGTGTCCCTCAAACCTCACTAAACAGTTTTCCCAGCCATTATCCAGCTGAAAGACGTGCGGTCATGGGTGGGTGCCCTAGTGGGTAGGATACTTACCTCAGGGCCAAGAGGTCATGGGTTTGAATCCTACCTTCAGTACACCACCACTGGGTTCCTGAGCAAGACCCCTAAACCCCAAGTTGCTCCAGAGAGACTGCCCCCTGTAGGTAGGGAATGGAAGTCGCTTTGAATACATGATGTAAATGAAGGAGTACTTTGTCTACAACAATCTTTAAGTAGGTGGTCCATGTCAAAGTAACATTACACTGCCTCCACCTTCCTTCTTTTGGATGAGATTTCTTTCTCAGGTAAAAGACACACATGAACCTGGTCATCCACATCATGTAAAGAAAATACAAGACATCAAACCAGGCCAACTTCCTCCATTACTCCATGGTCCAGGGCTGATGATTACATGTCTACTCTAGGTGGACTCGGACACAACCTACCTCTACTGACTCTAACGGTTCGTCCTCACTCAGACTCCAACACAAACAACCTCTACTGACTCTAACTGTTCCTCTACTGACTCTAACTGTTCCTCCACTGACTTCAACACAAATTACCTCTACTGACTCTAACTGTTCCTCTACTGACTCTAACCGGTCCTCCACTGACTCCAACACAAATTACCTCTAATGACTCTAACTGTTCCTCCTCAGTCAGACTCCAACACAGAGTACCTCTACTGCCTCTAACTGTTCCTCCTCACTCAGACTCCAACACAAACTACATCTACTGACTCTAACTGTTCCTCCACTGACTCCAACACAAACTACCTCTACTGCCTCTAACTGTTCCTCCTCACTCAGACTCCAACACAAACTACCTCTACTGACTCTAACTGTTCCTCCTCACTCAGACTCCAACACAAACTACACTCAGTTCCGAGAGTAACGCCAGTTCTAGACTGTTTTACACCAGTTATATTTACTGAAATCTGTGTTTACTGAAACATTCTTGGTTCTAAAGATTACTACACAAATATATTTGAGTGTACATACTGTTACACCACACATCATTGTGAGGGCCCTGTCCCATTCGTCCTTGTTCTGCATCCCAGCAGCACCAGCCGGTACAACTCTTTCTCTCGTGCATTCGTTTATTCTACCTAGTCTTCAATGAGAAGTTAATTGGAAGAAACGTTCATAACCTTCTTCTCTCTTATGAACCCTGGGAAGCATTTTGGGAACCAGAAATCAGTTAAAACACTAAAGAAATCAACAGATCACCAGAGGTACGTGTTTGAAGCGCTTCTTTTCTCTGGCGTCCTTCAAGCCTGTGTTTACAGGTGCGCTCTTTCAGGGCTTTGAGCTCATTCGCCCGATGAAGAGTGGAAGCCTTATCGTTCTGGCAAAGGTACATAAGAAAAATCCCATTGTTCGGCAAGTGTCTTTTTTTTCTTTTTTTTTTACTCCCCTCCCTCTATTGCGCTGTCATCCTATCTTTGAATCAGAAGCCCTCGCCGGCTGTGGTTATTTACATTTTAAGAATCTGCATTTTTCATATAGATCCGTCTGCCACTGGTTTTTAATATCAGTGATGTTTCCCACGACACCTTTTGTTTTATTATGCATTATGAATTTCTCCTTCTCTCCCTTCATCTTCCTAAATCCCTATCCCCATGCCAAGGCTTATGAGGCCAAGTATTTTATCAGCAGGGTGGTGGCGGTGGTGGTGGTGGTGGCGGTGGCGGGAGGGGATTTATCATTTCAATCTCATTTCAATAAATAAAATAATCTCTCTTCTCTTAGAAGTGACAGCAGCTAATGCTGTTTTGTCATCATTAGCCTGAAACTTTCCACGCAGAGAAGCTTACGGGTTTGATCCAGGGGGTCAGAAACCAGCTTTATGATGAGGAGTGCTACAAAATATGTGGCAACGCTAATAGCCGTAGCATGCTAGCCATAGGTGGAGGCGACCTTCTTGTTCACTAAGCACGCCTCAGTGCTGCAGAGCGTTCACCCCCATCTCTCTGTCAGAAAAGGTTTCAGCAAAACAGAGCTGTCATACACCCCCCCCCCCCCCTTCCCGCCACACCACCACCACCACCACCACCAGGACCCCCCCACCCCCAAACCTTGCACAGGACTGAGTTTGCGGAAACAAGACTGACCATCAAAACCTTTTTTTTTTTATTTTAATTGCTATCGTCCCCCCGCCCCCATTTCATGGTTTTTTCACCCCAGAGCAAAAAAATTGAGAAAAAAACAGAAAAAGAAAATCAAGGGTAAAAAAATAAAACAGAGGGAGAGAGAAGCTGACAGGAAAACAATTGCGTTTCAAATTGAAGTCCCAGCAGAGTGTGTTCAGTTCCTTAACCTGACATCCGTTTTCTCTCCCGCACACGCATACAAACACACACACTCACACAAACGCACACATGCACACACACACACACACACACACACACGCTGCATGAAGAAAATAAAAAAAACAGAAAGAAGAAAGACAGACGCCTCAAAAAAAAATAAAGAGAGAAAGAAAGGAAAAAAAAGAGAGAGCATCCTTTTGAATACGTGTTTTCTGTTTATCATTAGCTGACTGGGTGCTTCATCATTCTGTGAAAATCCCTATCTGCCGAACATAAGGCTGAGAGACAGCGGGGAATCAATCTTTTGTGCTTGGGCAGATAAACACAGGACGCAATCAGAGGGGAGACGGAGGCATGGAGCCGGGCGCACGACTCACGCCGCTGGTGATGGATGGCGGAAGTAAAAGTGTCAGGATGGCATTATGCAAATAGGGGAGGCATCCGAGCATCGCCCTGGTGATTATGGAGAGATGGGGAGTGCAGCCCGTGGTCCCCCTGGCATCACTCCTGCCCGCCTTTCTCTCCTTTTTTCCCCTTCTTTTCTATCCCCCCACCACAAACCCACCCACCCTCCATCCGTTTTGGGTTTGCACTTCTCTTTTCTAACTCACTGCATTTGTCGTCTCTTGTTTTTACGCAGCTGTACACACACAGCAGATCCCTAGTGCACCCACCGGATGGGGCCAAAGGTCATGGTGAGTTAAGCAATTGTTTGGTTTTGGCGGCACGGAGGTGTGAGGTGGCCGATGTTCGCCGCTTCAGTTCCGTCCTGCAGCAAAGAGGCAAATGAAGCTGACGTATATCAGCGATTAGCATAATGCTAATCTTGATTAAATCACAAACAGTGCAAAGTGTTAAGTAACATCGACATAGAGGTAGTTCTAAATACCAATTAAGCAGTTAAGCAATCAACACAGAAGTACAGGGGTCTTCAGGTTACAACAGTCTCAAGTTACAATGTTTTGAGTTTACAATGCTCACTCCCACTCAGCTTACATCGTTATCCTCGTGCTTACGGACTACGTGGGTGAACTAGTTTGGTTAAGAATAGGCAGTAATGCGGCAACTGAGGGAGTTTTTTCTTTTCCTTTTTCTGCGGCTTAGTTGTGTTTTTATGATTTTACAGGTGTATTAGGATCAGTACGACTAGGGTGTGTCTCAACTTATACCAAAATTCGGGTTACATCACTGTCGAAGGAATGGATCTGTGTTGTAACTCGAGGACCCCCTGTATAGACTTTCAACTTTAATTTAAGGGGTTAACAAAGGCATTGAAATTGTAACCCTTTTCTGAGGCTCTGTAGTAAATGGACAAAGTCATGTAAAATATGTATTGTTTTAATACTTGAATAAAACTCCCTTGCTGTCTTTAGTTGCCTGAAGTCAGAAACCCATTGGGTTTTCTTCCTTGAGATTCTTCTTTGTGGGTTTTCAATTTTGTCTTCAGTAACTGTAAAGCTGCTTTATTTGGTTGCGATCAGGTGATTGAGTTTGTCTTTGAAGAATATTTCTTTACCTCTACCAGTATGTTTGGGTTCATTATCCATTTGCACAGTTTTGCAATATTGGCTGAATCTTAGCAGAGGGTTTAGCTCTGTACACTTCAGAATTCTTCCTGCAACTTGTGTCATCAATCACATCATCAAAAAACACCAGTTACCCAGTTCTATTGGCAGCCATACATGCCCATGCCCAAGCACTGCCTCCATCATGTTTGACAGATGGTGTGATGTCTTTCTTTCTTCATACTTTTAATGTCCCCTCATTCTGGTACAAGTTCATCTTGGTTTCATCTGTCCAAAGAATCTTATTCCAAGGCAGGGTTTTTAAGATATTTTCTGGCAAAGTCTAACCTGGCCTTCCTGTTTTTCAGTATTACCAGTGGTTTGCATTTAAGGGAAATCCTCTGTATGTTGGCATCTCTTGATTAACATTGACAGCGATACACCAACCTCCTCACGGGTGGTCTTGACCTGGCTAGATGCTGGGAACGGGTTTTTTATCACCAAGGAAGGAATTCTGTGATCATTTTATTATATTGTTTTCTACATTTTGCTGCTCCTGACTTTGTACTGTCCTTCTGCCTGACAAAACCAGTTTCCCACTTGT
This sequence comes from Hemigrammopetersius urotaenia, assembly GCA_037974485.1. NCBI lineage: Eukaryota > Metazoa > Chordata > Actinopteri > Characiformes > Alestidae > Hemigrammopetersius > Hemigrammopetersius urotaenia. The sequence goes on along the minus strand of JBBPDC010000156.1, from coordinate 1,420,422 downwards.
GGGACTAATAAAGCTTTATCTTATCTTATCCTATCTTATCTTAGTGGTCTTCCATGGTCTCCAGGCTTTTTGGTGTTCCTGAGCTCACCAGTGCATTCCTTCTTTTTAAGAATGCACAAGACTGTTGATTTGGGCACTGCTAAAGTTTTAGCTCTCTCTGATTTTTTGTTGTCAGCTTAATAAAGGCCTCCTTCACTTGCATTGACACCTCTTTGGACCTCACGTTGAGTTCAGTGAACAGCTACCAAATGCTAGTTTGGTGCTTTGAATCAGCTCCAGACTTTTTATCTGCTCAATTTGTTGTGGAATAATGAATAAACAGGACACACCTGGCTATGAAACTGCTTGTCAGTCACATTTCCAGTTACATACGAGCCTCTAAAAACTTTAGGGACTCTGTGACGAATGGCTGTAACTTCTGAAAGCTTAAAACAGCAGCTTTGTTAAACCCCTTAAATTAAAGCTGAATCTTTCCGTCACATCTTGATCGCTTCATTTCAGATCCATTGTGGCTGTAAACAAAATGTGCAACAATATCCAAATATTAATGGAAAAAACTACTTAAAAAACTACTTAACCTTTAATAAAGCCTTATTCTAGTAAGTGTGCGTGTTCATCAAAACTAGTTTTGTCCAGATTGATGTCATTTCACCACTTAGTGTTGGAATAAGCAGTGATCCCAACACTGCTAGTGTCATCTCTGAGGTTCCTTTGAGGAAGGTAACGTCCCCACACTCTGCTCCTCGGCGCCCCTCGTTGGTGGCAGCCCCTGCTTCAGATGGTGAGTGGGTTAAATAGGTTAAATACAGAGAAAGAATTTCACACTGTGTGCTGTGGTGTGTTCATGTGTGACTATAAGGTGCCACTTTACTTTACTTTACTTTATAAATGCCTATACAGTAATCCCCAGTTTTACGTGGATCGGGAGTCTTGGATTCAGTTACACATGGAGAACTCATAGTTTTACGCGGAAATCCCCACAATAACGCGGAAACTACAAATATCCTCTGCCTTTTTTTGCTTCTTTGTGGCAATAAATAATTTTTTTCTGGATGTTATCACACAAGGGGACTGAGGGCAGGCTGTAGCCGACCTGGAAGCATTTTTACGAAGCACGATTTCTGCGCGGTGAAAACACTCAGACACTTCAAACTCAAACAGTTTGGAAGATCTCCAGGAGACCTTTCCAACGAGCCCTAATTTGTATTTTTAGCCTGAGTATATCAGGGGTTTAAATTTGAATTCGGGTTTACCATTACATTTTCTTTAAGGGTAATGCAATTAACTGAGTTTAAGCAGATTTAGGGGCATATTTAGGGTTTACACTATAAAAATAGACTTTTTAAAAAATCAAAACACAACAGCGTTTTTTCACTAGATGCAGGTACTCTTGGAACAGAACCCCCATTAAAAACAGGGGATTATTGTATAGGTGTAGGTCAGATGTTATAAAAACCTTATGTTTATGTAGGTATTGTGAAGCCTTAGGAACACCATCACAGTAAATCGTCTTTACAAGCTACATTTTTCATTTATGCACGTTTCTTACAATATTGATTATGTTCCAGATGTTGGTGAATGGGGTGTTAGGAGTCTTGCCCCGGGACTCTTATTGGTACAGCATGGTCTTGGACAATGATAGAATCAAAATGCATTAAGCTAAATAGGGATTTTGGATTAAATATGGATTTGAACACAGCTTTGTTGTTTCCCTCTTGGACGCCATGGGGGTAGGGAGAGGTGCCATTCACAGTGTCTAGATTCTCTCTGTTTAGAAGTCTCTCTGGATAAGGGCGTCTCAATTCCATGCATGGGAAACTAGTGTCAGTGATTCTAATGATGTTTTCAGGCTCAGAGAGGGGTTAATTGTCATATTTTGTGTTTCCAGTTGTCCTTGTGATTATTTCATTACTAATTAGCTTGGGCCAAATGATTAATACACAGATTATACAGATAACTCTAATGAGAGTGATGGTGAGCATGAAGCTGTTAAAGGCCTAAAACCTTTCCTTATCTTTAGACCCCATAATAATAATAATAAACAACCGTTTCTGTTTTGCCATCATGAAGCTCTGTGATGTTAATAGGTGCTGCTAAACACATCTGAACACCGTCTTAAATGCGGACCCCTCAGTTCCATGTCAACACATGATAGCCTGCTGGCGTCAGTGTGGGGCGCAGCCTTAAAGGAAAAGGGACACCTCCGTCTCTTTTCCTGCAACACTGATTTGTTGCCACGAGGACAGATGTTCTCTTCTCCTCTCTTCTCTTCTCCTCTTTTCTCTCCTCTACTCTTCTCTTCTCTTCATTCCTCCTCTCCTCTTTACTCTTCTTCTCTCTTCTCTTTTCTTATTTTCTCTTCTTTTTTTCTTCTCCTCTCTTCTCTTTTCTTCTTTTCTCTTCTTTTCTCTTCTCTTCTCTTCTCTTCCGTCTCTTCTGTTTGTTCTCCTCTCTGCACTAAAGGATCATTCTCTCCAAAAGACTTCAAAAATATATTAATTAAACAATACATTTTTAAATAAAGGAGTAGCTTGGAATCGGGTATTTAACCGATGTGTAGAAAATGGAGCGCCTCCTCAGCTTTGCCTTCCATCTTGCAACCTACTCACATGGCATTTAAAGGAAAGACCTGGTTCATCTTCAGTTTTGTCTTGTCAGAGCTGCATGATACCATTCTGTGCAACATGGAAATTTCGTTCAGGTTTTATATATCATTCAGCATTTTCCTCTTAAAGGAAAAACAGTCTTAAAACAGTATTAATGTAGTACAGTAGTAACCTATCCTCTATCCCCAAGTATGGCAAATGTTTATCGGTTCTATTTTAGACATAATTTTGTGCTGAATTATTCCATTAATAGTTGAAGATCCAACACATACGGCAACACACGGGTGTGTGACGAGGCTTCTGCTTTCATGTTTGGCCATATTGGATTATTCTTTCTGCCTGATTGGGCTGAATGGACACCAGCCACCTACAAACAACAGGGTATGAATGGTTAAGGTCATCAAGAGGTAAAGGGAATGATGGTTTTGACCTGACATAATGGCCTCTCCAGGTATTCCAGCAGAGCTGTAGTACAGTTTTACGGCAACAGGAAGCGCCTTTATTATTCCCTTTGAAGGGGCATTTTGCTGCAGCGAAGGTACAAATAATTAATGATGCTGCGGAGGTTGAATACCATCATGGGTAATAGTTTGCCCATTAGTGCCGGACAACCTTTGATAGTGGACCCCCGCAGTGCTGTTCCCAGAGACGAGCCGGAGCTGCCAATCCTGCCGCCTTTAACTTTGGCGCTCTCCATAAAGCGCAGACAATACCACTCTGTTTCGGCAGATTGGATCCATTTGCATCGGACAACTCCTCTGCATATAGATTGATGGGTTTAATCAGCGAATCAGGGAGAGCGCTCACACATCAATCTTTGTCAGCCTCGCCTTTTATTCGCTGCCTGTGCTTCCCCAGCTCCGGCTCATCAACGGGAACGGCTTCAGACGAAGAGGAACCAAAGCTGAGATGAAAACAATAGCTTCTAGGGTTTTGTGGAGGGGGGGCTGATATCCAAGACCCATAGAGACGAGAAACAGGTAAATCTCAAAAGAGCATTCAGCCAGATATTAAACAAGGGAGAAGTCCAGAAATGAAGGAAGAGTGGCAGAGAGCTCATGCTGATAAGCTGTCTAGGGTTGTCCTGACCAGAGTCATTTAATGTTGAGTATCTGCTGATCCTCTTTCCAATCTGATTTTTGCATTATTGTGTATAATGCGGCCATACAACCAGTGCAGTTCCCTCTTTGAAGAAAATGTGGTTCTTCGGGGATAAGCCATAGAAGAACCATTTTTGTTATTTGACATTTTTTCAAATATGGCTCTATAGAGCAGTGGTTCTCAAACTACTTCAGATGGTCCACATTGTTTTCTAATCCAACCCCCTAAAAAGAAAAATGTAGAATACAGTAATCTTCTGCTTTTCGCAGGGGTTATGTTCCAAGAGCCCTCATGTATGTTGTTGTGTTTTGGTAAAATAAAATGCCTAAAAATGTCTAATTTTATAGTGTAAACCCTAAATGTGCCCCCAAATCTGTTCCCAGAACACTTTAATTTCATTTAAAACTTAGTTTAATAAGAGTCAGAGTCATAAAACTTTATTGCTTAAAAACATTAGCATTAGTGGTTAGCATTAGCAGCATGCAACGTACTTTGAAACTCAAGAAAGTTTTATTCTTTCTTCTTTTTTTCCAGAGGTCAATTCTGAATAAAAATACAACAATTTCAGTGATCTTCCTCATGAATAAATGATAGTTAGTTTCAATAAATGTTTCAGGTCAGATTAAGAAGTGGGAATCACCTTTAAAATGAGGTTTAAAGGTAAATATTAGGTCTTTTATTTCAGGTTTAATGATTAAATGTATTGTGTTTTAATTCTGATAGCTACCGACTCTGTAAACTGTCAGGAATCCAGTAAATCTAGAGTATTCTGCTGAAGTTAAGATCAGATCAGAACTAGATAAAACCCAATCGAGCTGTTATTGATCAGTTTTATTTCTGCTACAGTGCGTTTCGATACCAATACTTCAGTGGGAATTGGAACAGCCCTATATGTAATTCTGGGTTTCTAAGGGAAAATGATCAAATCTGCAAGATCCCACTATAATGCATTTCGAAAGGATGGGAAGGTGAGGCTGAACAGGCATATGGAAATGACACGGTACATATTATGTCTGCTAATTATAACACGCTACCTTTTAATCTGTATAATGATGAATTCAGTCAAGACTGTATGGCATATTACACGGCACCCCTCACATTGTAATAGTCTTTTCCAATTAAAAGTGAGTGTTAAAAAGTCTTTTTGAAGCACCTGAGAGAGACAAATGTTCCTCTTTTCTCACGTGTGGGTGACACCGTGTTGATTGCGGTCTTGTTGTGCACTCGTGCAGTCCCCTGATGCGGCATGTATAGATAGAAGGTGTTAATTGAGTTGCAGTGCCATTATGTTCTGTAACAGGTGAAATGATCTGGACGCTCTCGTGTCAAAGACAAAAGCTCTACCTGTGACACCTCGACTTGAGCGATATCTCTAACACATTGCACTTCCCTTCAACGCTAATGACTGCAAATTCAATTAAGAGGCAACACAATAGTTTGAAGAAGTTGGACACTGTAGGTGTTATTTATTTTTTTAATCAAATTGTACTTTCCAGGTACAATAATCACTAAGAATCAGTATTGAATCAGTAAGAACAGATGCAGATTCATTTGCTTTCCCCCCACTAAGCACCAACGGGGTCATGTGACATAACTAGCTATGCCATTTACAATTATGTGAATAATTATTGTTATATATTGATTTCACTTACAGTGAATGCAGGGGCATAAGGTGTAATTTTCGAGTTGCTGTACTATTTGAATGGATTTCTGACGTGTCAGAGGCTGTTTCTTAAGGGAATAAACCATAAACTATAAGCAGTATATGCACACTGCTAATGCTAACTGCTAATGCTAACATTTTCTTTTAGCAATAAACTTTTCTGATTCTGATTATTTATTTACCTTAACATTTTCCTTAAGGGTAATGCATTAAACAGAGTTTAAAATGAAATTAAAGTGTTCTGGGAGCAGGTTTGGGGGCATATTTATGGTTTACACTACAAAAATAGGCATTTCTATGCATTTTTTTATATGCGTTGTCAGAAATTGTTCTTCATCAAAAAACCAGGCTGTGACATTCTAAATTCAATTACATAAACACAGTGTGACTACCATCTGTGAACAGTGAAAAAATACAATAACAAAAATCCTAGTGAGGTGGCACAACCTGTCACATACTGTTAGGATGTCAAGAGAAGTCCAGTCCAATCCAAAATGAGGCTCATGTTCACACAAGCAGTGCAGAAAAGAGAAAACAACCATACCAGGCTAATTCTCTACAACCAAATACATGCCGAGGCCATTATTAGGTGCTTTATGGTAACAGCTGTTAACCTCACAGAGCTTAATCCAGGAATATAAGGCTAGAGCAGTGATCAACATTTATCAAGACAGCAGTTTAATGAAACACCTTGTGAAATGTGAAATGAAAACAGCAAACAACAGCCTATTTACAGGCCAGCATGTAATTTTAATATAATAAACCGCGCCGCCTTTTCGCAAAAGCAGGAAAAGAACTCTTTCAGTACTGTTAAATCTCAGTGAAAGTACTGCTTAGACAGATTAGAAAACTCTCAGGAACTGTCCTCAGATGGTTCAGGATATACTTACAGTCAAGGGAAAAAAAATTAGAGACCTCATCCTTTATTTCTGGGTATTGCTTTAGTAGTGTGTGGGAGTGTGTCTGTGTAAAATATGCAGGTCACTATTGTTTTATACACTATTGGCCAACACTGTATTCAAAATTCCAAACAAGGAAATATTAGGAGAAAATGTAAAAATAATACATATAATACACTTGGAAATGTTAAACTACACTTTTACATTGTTTTACAACAGCAGCAATTAAAATAGTGATGTTAAGAGCAGTGTGTGTGTGTGTGTGTTGCTGCTGGAATACAGACCATAGAAAAGCTGCTCTACACA